>KZ308564.1:43558-417857 GCA_000376725.2 Ladona fulva | reverse complement strand
CGGCCGCGGTGGCGGAGTGGTTAGCGAGCTAGCACGCTAGCGCTCCAACCCCAAGGTCCCAGGTTCGAATCCTGGCTAGTCGGATTTTTCCGGTTAGGGAATGGTCGTGTGTGTTTCGTCCATTGTTAATGTTGAAGCCCACCACTGTAATTGTCCAATGTTGGATGTTTGTGGGGGCATTGAGAAATAAATTAAAAAAATAAATATGGCGAGAACATGGAAACACCTTTGAGTTCCACTAACATCATTACTGGAATTTAATCGCTTCAATGTATCAGAATATTTGAAATCTCTACTCATTCTATTTCCAATAATTTATCTTTAGTTTCTCGCCCATCCTCTCAGCCCTACTTATTTCCTCTCATCGTCTATTCTTTGATCTCTTTTATTCTTCATTTCACGTTAATTCACCTGTTTTCCGTTCCTTTAACCTTTCGCATTTCCTTTTCTTTCCTTTTCCACCTATTCTATCCTTTCTTCTGCCGACAGTCGTGCTTTTACTTTGGCCTCGGCCATCCTTCCGATGATGAGGGCTCCATTCTCCCAACTGCTTAAGCGGTTTTTGATTGTGGAATGCTGAATTTGCCGGCATGCGATCTTTCTTTTCCCCCCTTCCCCGTCCTACCCTCACCACGGCAGAAATATCGTGCGAATAAAAAAATGAGCTCACTTTAATCACCTAAAGTTTTTCTGACGTTTTTAATACCCCGTAGGAGTTAATTTTGGCCTCGGATGACGTCACTAGGTGATTGCGCTTGTCTTTCTCTTTCCTCAACTTTTCTCAGAAAGGCTTCCACGAAGGACTTGCACGATGAGAAAACGGTCGGTCAGAATTAAGCACTTTTCGCTTTCCTTTATTTTTTACCGTTTCGTACCTTTTCGGGGAAATTTATCGCCGCCTTCAATTTGAATTGTAAATACCACGAAACTGTATTTGCTGACTTAAATCGCTGGGATCGTTTGAGTCAAGGGTGTCCAAATGACGTATCTAACCAATACTATGTGACTCAAAAGGTGGTTATTTTATTCGGAATGATGGTCAGTTAGGACTTCAATCCCTGCACCATTAGGTATTTGATGAGGAAATGAAGTTTACTAGGCAAGATGAGGTAGTTTACAAGTATGTTCCTCACTTAGCTAGGATTTTATGAGGGGAAAACATCCTAGTGTAGCTTAGACACCGTTTGAAGAAACCGTTTTCATTACTTTCAGGAATGAATGATCAGAATGAGTGTTTATAATCGGCATCATTCATACCTCAGTAGCTTAACTGCAGCCGAGAAGCAATTACAGTGGCAATCAAAACAATCATTTTCAGATTAAAAATTAGATTAACCTAACGTTTTCGCTGTAGTTTCTCGGTGATCTTCCCTTCACTAACTTCCACTGTACCACAGATTGTAAACAAAACGCAGCTAGTTGCATCATTAGGTTACCCATGCAAGCGGTCGTGTCATGTATTTTATTTGTGGTTTCATAACGTTTATTTCGACTACGCTCGGAGACCATTTCATTGGACTATTCAAGCATGCAGCCACTGGAAACCGAAACTTCTAAATGCTCGTCTTTAATCTTTCACTTAATTGGAAGACATTCGCTTCTTTTCCTCATCGTAGATTAGCAGTACCACGACTTCTAAACCTCGCTAATTCATTAATGGACCCATTTCATTAACATCCTCGCCGTTAGATCAACAGGAAACATCTTTCCTCGCCGCTTTAATGAATAACCAGTCGCTAATCAGCCGGTCCATCATCGCGCAATCCGAGTTCTCCCCGTTTATCTATCCGATTCGAGCGATTAGCGGAGGCCGACGATTAAATTTTCCATTCTCACGACCTTCTGAACGGCGTCGTAAAACGATTCCAGCGATACGTTTTTGCACGCCACGGAATGCATCCGCGATTCTCGTCGATCGTTTTGTATCCGGAGTAATTATCCGTCGAAAAATGCGCGCCGGACTTGGCTTGGGAAGAATCGCGCCGAAAAGTTTTCAGCCTCGTCATCCCGAATCATCAAGCGAAAGGGCCCGAGCCAATCAGTCGCGGCGGACGCTTTTCGATATTTCATCCGGACGAGAGATTTGTCTTGTCGTGAATCCGCCCCTCCTTCGGGCGCCCGCAAAGGGTGCGTCCGAAGCAAGAACCGAGTGCAAGAAATAGAAGATGACCTCGGGATTTTGCCAACTCCATTCCTTTCTCCCACTCTCTCGTCTCCTCAGCTGATTCAGGTACTTTAAAACCGCCATCAACTGCCTCTGCCGCTCGTGGCAATGCCTTAGCACTGCACCGAAATAGCTGCCTCTGTCTCACCATGCACTTCTTCGAGTTCCGATCCCGTAACTTGCGCGAGTGACGCGTCCGATCTTACGGTCGTTTTTCACTTACGTTGCTTACTCAACGATTTATATCGAGATAACAGTATGGCTCTGCACGACCTTTGATTATTCGGGTTCTTTCTTTTGGAGTTCGGAGCCGTTATAAACGTGAAAGGTTTTGAAGTTGGGTGTGGACCTTGACTTGCTACAGGTGTACCTGTGACTGTTTGTTTGTGACCTCAGTTTGTTTTTCTTGAAGGAATAAGTGGTTTGTTTTGGGGTGTTAGAGTTTATCTCCCGTGCTCTCATTCTAGTCGTACAGGAAGATGTAACTTGATATCTATCGTCGGCGTTTAAATTTCTTATATTTGTTTTGGAGGAAATTAGGTTTAGTATCATCTTGCTTGATAGTGATCTTGAGTGATATATCCGCCAATATATAAAAAGTGATATCTCCGCTACTTTTTAATATTACTCTTTCTTAATCTACCCATTTTGATTTAATGATGAAGTGATTGTACTTATGATAAGAATCTTTACCATTTTGGAGCAATAAAATAATGAGATATACCAGTAAAAGTTAGTCACCACAGCTACTCTCTGCCGTGTTTCAAGCTTCTGCAGGAATATTTATTCGTTAAATATTATTTTCTATAGTTAATTAGTAACTTTTCGATCCTGTAAACGCTGTAGTGTATTACTATTATGAATTAATAGCCTTTCTAAATCTAATTTGTGTGAGTGACAGACATCAGGGTACGATTATGTATTTCTGTAACTTTCAATGTCAAACCTTTCCTTGATCCATGGCTGATTCATCGCGAATTTCGGATATATCACTAGTTGCCGAGGTTACATAGTCGCACCCCTGTCTATTTTATGATACGTACGTAAAAACAGTGTCTTTAATTGAAAAACGTTTCCTTTTGGTAGGTCTAACCTTGGCGAGTGAGAAATGATCGTAAAATGTTTTGCTAATGTTTCCTTTAACGTTTGAAGTTTAATTTTAGTGGCACATTGTCCTTTCGAACTTTTTATCAGAAAGCTCTGCGTATTAACTTGTTAATAATTTTCCGTGCGTAATTACAGCGTAACATTATTAATTCCTAGAAACAAATAAACACTTTGTTTAAATTTCACAGATTTATAAGGTGTTTATTTGTTTCCAGTGATGAATTCCACATAGTAACAGCTACTTCAATTGTTTTTATTATTAATTCCTTTTAAATAATGAAATGATTCTCGTCTTCTTCTAATCGAGAGAACTCCCAGCGAAACTTAACGTACTTAATAATTTATCCACATGTGTTTACTCTCCAAAGGAATTGCGCCAACGCTCTGTAGAATCGGCTAAACCTCGGCAAACTAGTTCACCATTGTTTATTGTATCCTCCGCGGGTTACTATGGCTATATTTTTTCGCGTCAAAGGAATTAATAGAGAGGATCTTTGTGGTTCGGAGAGGTCATTTTTCGTCGACACCTTTCCATAAATCATGGCGTTTCGGTTTCAAAACAGCGAATCCCTTCTCCTCTATAGCTCTAGCATTAAAAGAGCGCCACCCAAACACCCGATGAGAAAGAGGCGAAATTTCGCTCGACCCTGACCTCGTCCGTGAAAAAAACTCATCGTACCTAAATATAGAGCTTCCTCTCGGCTGCCTCTTAACTCCAGCGGTCTCCCTTAAATAATATCCCCTCGGATTCTCCTCCACTTAGTCTCACGTTTTTTTCATCTATAAAAATGTTTCGTGTTTGTTTTTTTTTTGTTGATTATCATGGTGGCGCCATTGACTGCGTACTTCGAATATTGAAAAATGATCGAAAGTCGATGAATTTCGCGCTTTAATTTTCTGTTTCTCGGTTAGACTAAAGATAGACATATTACTGTGTCACATTCGTTCGTGAGGGTACACTTTTTGGGTGTCTTAATGGAGATTATCGTTGATAAATTTAAAAAATGGAACTAATTTTCTAATTTCCTCTCATTTCGTCGAATATTATAAAACAAAATCGGATTATCATTTCAACCATTTTAGGAATAGAATTGTTTATTGTGCTACGGCAGATGAGATAATTTTACTAACATGGGGTTCCGCTGGGAATGGAACCCGGGACCGCGTCGACCAAACGCGAATGCACTACCCACTTGGCTATCCGAGAGCCCCAAAGAAACCTTGGCCGTGGAATAAGGAAATATTTCCGTGCATATTCGTCTACGTAAATACCCTGCCTAGAAGCCGCCTTTCTGCGCGTGGCAGGGGAAGAAATAGGAATATAGAACTTTTATGAAATAATTCTAGTCTAAAATTTCATCTTATGTTTTGATGTTTGATTCCTCATCACTTTATGGTGATTGGAGCAAATTATTCCAAATGAAATATATGTTCTTTCTTGCAGTGGTAAGGCAAACATGATTTATTGCTTGCAACTTTTTCCTCATCATTTATAGGATGGAAGATTCCTTGCTGCATTCGGAGAAAATCCGGTATTCCTCTTTATCCTAAATTTTAATCCAGTGTATTTTTGACGTTAACTATTTCTTGGGCCATTTAAACCTTCTTAAGCGCGAGATAAGTTGGATGCGGAATTGAAAGCGGCTTTGAATGTAGAAGTCGCGGAATTTTCAGCGATTCGTCATTCTTTATTCACCACATCACGATACTTTCATCTGCAATCACACTACTTTCTCCCTTCCATCTAATTTCCCAGGATACACTATAAAAAAGAAAACAAAATAATTCACGTGTCCATATTCTCCCATATTCCTACTATTCATGCTCCAGTTACTGCAATTCTATTATTTTATTCGCAGCAGCCTCTGCTTTGATCCTCAGATGCTTTCTCTCTACAAAAATTCTGTTACAACCACATGTCCTAATCAAAATTGGAAATGATCGTATATTCTTAAATAAAAGGGCTCAGCCATGTGTGCAACGCGTTCTGCTTCGCTGAAACCGGTCCCGGGTTCGGATCCCGGTGGGGGCCTTCGTGCGAAATGACCTAAGCTGTCAGAGCACTTTTAACAATGCTACTCTAAAATAAAATTAATCTTCCTCAGTGATATTTGGTGGAACTCCATCTTCACATTAAAAATGTGAGGGATATAATTTGTACTGTTCCACTCGATGTTTATTCAGCACGGCCGGGTTTCGACGTACTCACGTCATCGCCGGGTGACTCAAAAACTAATACTGTAATACTGTAACTGATGCTGTATTAGTTTCTGTGTCACCTGACATTAACGTGAATACATCAAAACCTGGTCGTGGTGAATAAATATTTTGTAGATTTGTACAAATTACACAAAATATCCATTACTTTTTATTGCGATCTTGTATGAAGCGGACCTTCTGCAGAATCCTTAGCACCTCAAATGAGGCGGGTTCCTAATCTGGAGCTCTTTCGTAGTATTTTTTGAAAATTTCTCTTATAAGCTTTATTTTCGGATATGTTTCTTAACAGTTTCCATCAAGTTGCCTTCGATTATTTTACAAAAGTTATCGTAATCAATCGCTTAAAATCCATTTTAGGCGGTTGCTAATGATTTAAGGGTCACTTTGCCACCTACTAAATTCGTTTCTCCTCTCACCTACTTGCTTTTCGTGGAGCTCCAGATATTCTTCTTCCCTTTTGCGTAGGCGTCGCCTGCCCCTTGGCGCTCTCTCCTTCCAAACTATTCCTAAGCCTGGATCTGCGTCCAAGGAGACTTTAGACTCCACCGTGTTTATATCTCACGCCTAAACTCATTTCGTCCCCATCGAGACGGAAAGGGATCTGTTCCATTCTCGCAAAGTCTGGCGCTAGAAGATGATTGATGCTGGAAATTCTTGCTCAAAAACTAAGCGGAATTCCATTAGGGTTGCATAAAGCTTGGACCGACAATGTCAGTAGAAGTCTGGAGAGTCCTTCGCGCGGTTAAAGGATGTTTTCTGTTATTTCAATATATCTATTCTACGATTTGGTACGAAAATGGTTTACCAGATGGAGCACCAAAGAACTCTTTGGAAAACTGGGAAACTAATCATTTTTCCTGTCAGTAAAGTGTTCAGTCTTAGGCCGGTTGAGACCTCATGCTCTTTACCATTAGATACGAAGATCTGTGGGAGGGAAATGAGGCTTACTAGGCAAGATGAAGAGTGAGTTAATTTGACCTTGCTTTCCTCACTGATCTAGAATGCTGTAATCGGAACAAGTCCACGCGAGTGAAGCTCTATGCTCTACGAGTAACATTTTTCGTGAAATTTCATGAGGAGAAACCTTATTAGAATGCCATTATTTAGAATTACTCGTACCTCAGTAGCTTTCAAATAATCACAGCCATGAACTGAGGCAAAGGTCTGTGTAAAATAATTTTTTTCTCTTTCCTGTAACAAAAGGCATACGAAGAATACATCATTAGTCAAGATACAGTAGCCAGACCAATCATTATTCCATTGGTCCCAAATTCACCCTTGGCGATATTAAGGAAATAATTTAGAGTTAACCTAATTAAGAATGGAAGTTGTTAATGTTTCAGTAGCAGTAACTTTTGGTTGATACGCAGCGACGCGATTCATTTGCTTTCCCACGTGCATCGAAATATTTTGCAATGGATCCCGGTAGAAATTTTTTGCTCCCGGAAATTGCTCTCTTGAAAGTTTCGAACGCTGTATGGCTCATAACTCTCCAAGTATTTAATTTCATTCGAATCTCTTCCCATCATCGCGGCTATACTTTGACGTCTGCCTTTAATCGCACAGTGATCGACGAACAAATCCAGCTCTTCTCACCTGATAAATCTTCCTGAACGCTTGGCAAGTGAGATGCTCTATGTACACCTCTCTCCCTATCTCTCTTACCACGCGCCGTGGGGTAGATCACCACCGCCTTCGGTTGGCCGTGCACCTTAGGTGCTGTTGAAACCACTCGCCCGTGGCAAGGTCTCAAAGAGTCGCTGTTTCTTTTTTTAAATTTCTCGTTCTTCTTTATCGTTTCTTCGCGCGTATTGCTCTTTTTTCGGGGGGAGATGCTTATTCCAAAGCACTTAAAGTCACAGGAAAGTAAAGTGTGACAGCGAGAGATTCGTGTTTGTTATTTTAAGCGGGACGAGGACCGAGTTTGTTTCTCGAACATCAGGAATTAGCATCCCTGGCTCGTTTTGGAACTTACTCGAGAGATGTCGCGTTTAAGTTAATACACGCCACTCTCTAGGAACGCAAGGGTTGTTTATTTTTGGGAACTTATGAAAATGGTCGGATGTTGGTGCTAATGATTAATTTGGAGACCGTTTTACCTATTATCCTTTGTGATAATCTTAGCTCTACTTCATAGATAGGTACTAGTATTGGATAAATTCTTCCCCTAAGATTCGCATTTCTGTCGTATTTGAAATAGGGGAATGGAACGATATTTATCGGAATAGGATAGGTATAATACATCTGCTTGGGTATAGATCTCGTCGATGCGGAGATTTTATTCTCTATAATCGCTGTAGTTCTAGGATTCGAATCCTTGTTAGACTACGATTGCATGTTGTCGCATGGTCTATGCATTTTTCTAATTTGAAAAATCGTAAAATTTCTTAAGAAATTTTGAAGTTACCATCTGTACTTCTTACGAATTTATGAAAAGGATTGCTCGTTATGGTTTATAATATTAGAAGACTTTGGTAAAAATGACCTTAGCCGTAGAGGCACCAATAAAACTAATTCTACTATATTGTAAGACCATAATAAAATATTTTTAGTTTTTTTTCCTAGAAACCTTTGCGCAGCTCCATATTCTAATTGCCCTCTATTCTCAACCCCTCCTAAGATGCGTAAACTTTGACATAATTATACTTACGATCAGAGCCGCACCCAGCCTATCTGCTGTCCGGGTGCCAACATAATTTGCCGCCCCTGTAAATGAAATACCAAAACCATGTATTTCCTGATTTACTGGTAAAATTATTATGTAAAACTTTGAAACCCCGTTTATTTAAGACTTCTTTCCCCAGGTTAGATTGGTCACAAAACATCAGTAGCAATTAAGAGGGCAGATTCCGTATGCTGACGTAGTAAATTATGAATTAATGTGTATGAAGTCTTCACGGGTTCTCCACCAGGTCAAATAGATTTTGACCNATAAGGCAGATTCCGTATGCTGCCATAGTAAATTGTCATTAGGAGGTAACAGTTATCGCAACTAAACATGAACGTTTCTAATAAAAATTCTTTTTCAACTTAAGTAACTTCGATTAAATCCATTGCACAAATATTCTTTTCTCGTATTGAGTTATCCCTAATTCTTTACTCAAAATTTTTGCCAATTTCAAATTACGAATTAATGGTTATTATGAATTAATAGTTATCGCAACTAAATGTGAACGTTTCTAAGAAAAATTCTTTTCAACCCAAGTAACTTCGATTAAATCCATTGCACAAATATTCCTTTCTCGTCTTGAGTTATCCGTAACTCTTTCCTCCGCAACGTGGGTTTTTTCTTTGGCAACCTTCAGTTGCAATGTTTTTCCCTCACCGCATTCTTTCTTTTAGTTATAATTATATTCTGTACATATTATAATAATATACGAGGTTAGGTGGAAGAGTGGCCCATATAGGCCTAACCTCGCCAATAAAGAGTCTATCTGAATGTGTGCCAATGTTTAATTTCACATCATTATCGTTCCTGGATAACTCGTGTGTATAACACAGGAAACTAATAATGTTGTTGTAATGGTGTAATGGTTGGCTACCATTCTGTTGCCGCCCTTTACATGCCGCCGCCCGGGTGCGATGCACCCCTTGCACCCATAGAACGGCGCGGCTCTGCTCACGATAGTGATTTGTTTCATTTTGGCCGAATCATTCTCTGCGTCATTGGGATATGTCCCCGGCCCCTTGACCATAGTAGAAACAATGGCTTCTCTTCTCCAGCAGCTTTTCTACAGAGTAACATCAATTCCCCACTACTTTTTTAATATTCTCCTCTCATTTCCCTCATTCTTCCCCAAAGGTGCATTGCTCCGCGAACAATCCTCCCCGCAGTCAATAAACTAACGGCCATGGACCTAGAGGAGGAAGACAGCGAAAGGGCACCTAATTGGCTTGTGCGCTTTGCACGTGCACTGCCTGCTTTCACCGCGCCGTGTAATGAGCTGCGTGTAGCTCCCTTTTCCGAAGTCAGTAAACCCTTATATTCTCGGAACCGTTTTGCATCAATCTCTCCTCTTCCTCTACTCACCTCTCTCTCCGATTCCTCTCCTCCGTCACCTCCGCATCAAGAGGAACTTAATGAACCTTCCGACGGAGACTGGTGATTATGTGTTTCAACCCCTTATACCTCTCCCACTCTCTCCCTGACACTTCTTTGCTCGAGTGCATCCTTTTCCTTTCCAACTTTTTTTTTCATATTTCTCGCAGGAACACGCGTCTCCGGGTGAGTTGCGATCGTTAGCGTTTGAACGCAAGAGGAGGCGCGCTTCGCGATGTTTGTTTTTTCTCGGAGAAATTGTAGTCTCAGCGGGATCGAATGGCGCTCCTCTCGCAGGGAATTACGCTTCGCTCTTTTTCTGAAGATGATGGCGGGAAATGAGGAAGATCTCGGGATTATTTTTTCTCCGAGGAATTAAGACGAGTTATTTCTGTCAGCGACAAAATCCCTCAGATGCTCCTCTCGAGCGGGGTTTCATTTTCTTTATTCTAAATTTACGGAGCTTGCTCATCATTCAACTCCGACACAGAGATCATTGTAAGTGGCGGTGAGTCAATGATGCTAAGTGTCGTCGTTGTTTCCTTTCGCGTTTCTGCATTCGTGGGACGGAGTTTCAACTGAATGGAACGAGTGATATTTTTTTAATTTTTGACCGTGCATTTCACGGCTCGAAAGAGGTGCATTCACGAAGGGTTCAGTAAAAGAGTATGTTTATTGGTTTCTTGCATTTGAAGCGTTTCAAAAAGGCTGAGTGACTTGTATTTGATGTATTTCCGTCAAGTTTCCGAATTTCTCATTTGCTTTTAAAAGGAAATCTCGCTGAACGAGTTGGAGTCCGTGAACTTCATCTTTTTGTTTCAAAGTCTTTTGGTGTTTACGTCCCCGTAATCTTATTTTTGAATAGTGGATAGATAGTTATTTTAAGTTATGTAATCGCATGAATATTTTCCAAAATTGCCATTAATTTTTACTAGATTATTGAATGATTGCCAACTTAGTCTTAGGTCAACCGTGACTTACAGAAGATCATGTATAATCAGGATACCCAAGAATGTATTTAATATTACTTGTTTATAGCTGCATAAAAGAGTCATTGGTCCTTATTTTGTTATTAAATTAAAATTATACCTCTTATTGAATGGAATCCTCGTAAAATGTACAATAATAGAGTTTAACGAGCGAGTAATTATCCATGAAGTATGTTATATAACTTTTAAATGCTATGAGGAGTTTGATGAACCCTGGAACTGAAATGGCCGATGACCACTCGAAGATAATTTCTATTCTATGAAACAAATCCGTATGGTACATTTTTGAAGCGCTTTTATATAAACTGCTCTATTCGTATCTTTGATTTCTCCAGTATGCTGGTAACAATATTCTGGTCTGAAGAGGGTCACACTGTGACAGAACTACGACCTTGGCTTCAAGCACAAGCTTAGGACCTTACATCCTAAAGTGAAAAGTCCCGGTTAAAACGGGACATATGGTAATCCTTCCGATGTATAAATCTGATTTGAACTTGTCATTTTTCGGTATTGAATTAAAGGCATGGTGATACTAGCACAGGACATGTTAGTGTTTTAAATGTCAACGTGCGATTTGAACAAACAACCTTATCGTGAACGTTAGCCAAAACATAAAATTAATCCAGACGTCCTAATCACATCACATGTTTACCATGAGAAATTGCGTAGTATTTTTTCTGTCCTCTCCTTCGTTTATTCAGAACGTCGCTTTATTTAGGGTTACATAATACCTAGGCTAACGAAAATAAATAGCAAAAAAAAACTCGATGAGAAAAAAAAATTGTTCCTGGTTGACAACCGCTAATATAATGCAGTTTACTAAAAAAATCAGGGACTGATTTACCATTGGCGCGGTAGGCGCTAGCTGAGGGCCTTTCTGTAAAGGGCCCAGAAAATGAAATTTAGTTTGTTTGGGTGAATAATCTCTTGGTGGGGCCTCAGAGCGGTCCTTGCGCCTACGGCTGCAAGAATTCATCCATGTATAAATAGGTATTTAGCTTTTGTCGAAAAAACGATGGCTTTCTTTTACTTGTGAGATTATCCATATATTTTGCTATTTCAGAATTTCAGTGCAGTCCCGCAAATCGGCGAGCTTCCTCGGAAAAATTCCTTGCCTCAGTCCGGAAAAGACTAACTTCATCATTGGCCGAAAAATTCGTTTTCAGGGTCACTCATTCCTATCAGTTTGTGTAATCGATTCAAAAACGAAGGCCCCGCTCGCAGCACCTCTCCGTAATGGTCGATTTTCCTCTCTTGATTTTAAAGCGAAATGTTTCGATCGGAAATGACCATCCGGGGGCAGTAATTATTCCTCAGCATAAATGTAAAATCAAGTTTCGCGGAAACAGGCAATCGGCTCATCTGTCGGGGTAGGATGTCTCATCCAGAACGCATCCATCCAATTGGCGCTAGGAGCTAAAAATAGTTCCCGCCAAATTTAGTCTCCTCACGAATACAAACCGTGGCGCTCCCATCTCTCGGCGTATTCCAGTACCATTTTCGCTGTGTCGCAGTCGGGGTGGGCCCAGTCTCGCCGTCCCCCCCCCCACGCCCCCGCCCCGTCTGTCTCTCTCCGCGTCTGCACCGGGCTTTCACCGCGTTCCCTAAAAAGGAAGAGAAATGGATTGAAAGGTAAAATAGAACGGTAAACATAGGAGGGGAGAGGAAAGGGAAGGGAATGGTATACAGCGGAGTCTGATAGATGAGTGAAAGTGGCGAGACGAGCTGATCGTATTATTATATTATCATTATTCGGGAATTCTCTACAATTGTGCAATTGCAATTCTGTGCGGAAGGGCCGCAAAAAGATGTCTGCGTCACATTTAATCTTCGATGGTTTTTGGTTTTGTATTGTGCAAAACTTACGTCCTTAAATATTTGTATTATTGTTTAGCATCCCATACCGTGGTTTGTGAAATTTACACGCTATGAGACCCGTAAGCAGATCAGATTTAGAATTTAGACTTGTACGCCGCAAGCCGCCAGTGGCGTATGGCAGGGGATGTATTAACACCTTACTAATCTCCCTATTAGATTCTCTGATGCTATTCGGAAAGAACGATCACAAGTAACTATCTATTTAGCGATTATTTCCTTGTAATGCTTGGTCGTCACCTCTCGATGATCACGCTCGCTGTTCACCGGAATCACAATATCCTTTACTTCACCTAAAAATTCTGGACCGATGAATTTTTCGAAAAGCTTTCTTCGGTAATCAGATCTTCACGATTATGATTAGATTAGACTATGATTATATGGTATATGATATATTATATGTAGTCCATGATTAAATTAGATTACGCACGAATGTATCCCTTGTGACTGAAATTACTGTGATGCTATTTAATTGCCTCCTTGGATGTTTCATCTTTACATTTCAGTACTTTCAAAACATTGAAATTCCTGTCTCGATTCTTTCTTTATGTAAGGGGCCACGGACCTCGTTAATTTAGCCAGCCTGACAAACTCTCTTTAAAATTATATCACCTCTTCGTACAATGTCTCGGTTGCCCAGCTACAGTGTGAAATCGCAATCATGTTATTAAAAATTTTCATCGGACGCCCGGCGGTTTTTCATTTTCTAAAGCGATCCCGAACAGAAATAATGAAACGGTTAATGTGCTACGAAGTTTGGGTTTTGTGCGTGGGGGCCGTGTTAAATCGTTGAGAAGCAGTGTGATTATTTATTATAATTGGAATATTTAGTCCTGTCCAATATTTGAAACGTATGGTAATGTACATTTATGTTCGTGTGAAAGGCCACATTTACTGATAAAGGGACATTTTTCCTTCACGCATAATTTAGTGAACCTGGAATAGCATGTGCTTATACTGTTTAGACCGATAGTTATTTGATTTTATTAACTGCAATTCATGGCTTATCTCTTTGAAGTTCGAGAAAGAGCCGAAAATAATCCTTGAAAAGGAATTGGCTCGAAATCTTACTGGATGTCTTTCTCATATCCGATGGTTATCATTTTAAATGCCAAACAGATCTTAAGAAATATTCTCTGCGAGGTTTTGATTCGTGAAATTATAATCATCAGTATCATTACTAGCACTGCTTAGTCCTTTTTAATCGCATTAAAAAAAATAGATATTACTGCAGAATATGATAGTCAAGCGGCTTGAATCGTTCCAATTAACTCTTATAGGAGTGCTAAAAATGACAGTTCGGTATACGGTATATGGGGTGTGGAATAAATCTGGACAAGAAAGGGCTTCGGAAGAGATAAGGTACTCGGGTGACGAAGGAAACTATTTCAGAAGTTACGAATCTCAGCTAAGCTGCAAATCCCAATGAAACAAACGAATTTTACGCTAAGTACCGGATAAGGTACCAACGGATTTTATGGATCTACCGATAAAATACCTACATATACAAAGTAAATCCGTTTCTGCCACATTTTTACGCTAAGATATAGGGGAGACAAAGGTTGATTCCTTAAACGAGAGTTTTCCTTAGAACAAATAGATAATGCATCGGGGATAAGGAAACTCCTTGAAATGTATCGCGCACGGAATGGAAGGGATAAGAGGAAGCCTAGGATCCGGCGAAGCAAAGCCAGTGCCAATCCGACCACCCTCTTCTCCAGCTACAAAGTAAAGAAAAAGTCGGGTTGTAAAAATGTTGCAGCGTGACACGTGAGGGATTTTATGTCCATCCCCCGCTTCTTCCCCAGACTCACCACCCCTTTCCTCCTTTCGGCCTTGCTTTATATTTCCCCTGCTCCTTTTTGTTTCGTCTGCGTGGCTGCTGTGGGAGTCTGGCGGGGGTCTCCGAGAGCAGGCGGGGGAAGAGGGTGCCTTTCCCCGGGAATTCCATCGAAGGCCGCGGGAGAAAGCCCCGGCTCTAGCAGGAGGGTTTTTATGTGGCGAAAAGCCGGAGAAAGGGAAGGGTTAGCTTCTCGCGGGAAAAAATGGCGTCCGGCAGTTTTTTCGGCAGCTTCGGTTTTTTAAGCTTTTGGTCCCCCTGCATTATTTTCTCCAGACTCTCCCTCTGAATTTCCTCCTTATAATCATCCCCAGCGCTTCCTGCGTATTTCTTTATTGTCTCTTTTCTTTTTCCTCCGCCTTTCTCTTCCATTCCGAGAAGTTACTATTTCCCCCAAATACCTCCGTTTTTCCCTCTCGCGCACTCCTTGGAGAATTCAAACGTATGTTTCTCTTGCACCAGTGTTTGAGGAAATTCACAAAGGCCCATTTGACGGCAGTCCCCTGGTGAAGGATGCCGTCGTCATTCTTTTGGGAGTGGTTCCAAATGTATGATGAGCATGGGTTTGACGGAGTGATGAGTGGAGAAGAATGCATTCTTTCCTTCTCCAAGCGTCCAGAGCATAATGGTGTATTTGTTTTGCGGACCCTGCCTAACCAGGCTTGTTACTTATGCAGCGAGGTTGCCCCTGGAGGTTAGGCAAGCGAGTCGGTCCCGCCAGTAAATTTCTGTTTCCGTTTCTGTTTTTAGCTGGAAAAACTCCAATAATGATGCTACTTTTGGTCGTCCGCTTTCCGTTGAACCTGGAATCCCGGGCAGCTTGGAGTTAAACCCGGGAGGGTGGGCTCTGAGATAAGCAGGGGTTGGAGGTAGAAATTCATAAGCTTATAAGCGCGCGTATAATTAAATATTTCTTTACATATCAACTTGCGCTTTATCCGAGGATATTTAATGGTTGACGTAGTGCGCGACATGATATGCAGTGAATCATTTTCAATTCGTCGTTACCACTTTTATTTCCTTACACCTTGGCGTGACAACTGCCACACGTGTTGAAAAATGGAAGAAATATGTACTCTTTTCCTATTTTCGTACTGTAAATCCTACTTTTATCGTACTATTGATCGTACTATGAAACCCTTTATCAATGTAATTTTTTCTGTCTGTCAAATTAGTTCTTTGATGAGTGAAGACGTTATGTGCAGGCATAGCAGGATCGATTTTTGAATATGTAAAATAATCCATTCGATTTTTTATATAAGAATGTATGTAGTGTACTTAGCGAACTCCATGGTACGTATTATTTGGCATATGTAATTTGATAGCTCGCTGATATAACCAGGGCGGATTTAAAATACCCGAGGCTTCAAGCTCAAAGATAGCATGGAGGCCTCTACCAAGAATTAGGAGAGTAACAATTCGAAAAATTTCCGGAAATACTTAAAATTACACAACATCGGAAATAGGTCGCTTCACTTGGGAATAATAAAATTGAATTAGACTTTGCATTTCTATAAATTAAAATGAACGAAGAATTGACCTCACATAATATATTAACATTAATTATGTGATATATTCAGTAAACATAATTTATAGAATTAAAGGAAAGGAAGGTGTCTTAGTAGATTAAAAACCTACGGAAAATCCCAAAGGAATAACAAGTGTGAAAATGTGTCGCTATTTTTCACACTTGTTATTCCTTTATAATCTATAGACTAACTCGATTCTAATTTTCTCCTTGAAGCCGAAAACCTGAACCCGTGAAAAGATAGTACTTCTTAAAAAACAGTAACTATTTGTACTGCGATACCGAGACTTCCTAAGTGCGGTCTGAGGTCCCCATGAGGATGAAGACCTCATCTGGCGCAACTTACGCCTAAATATACGCCTCTGAATATAACTGTGGTATTTATTAGGCGACTAATATTCAGATGCCACCAAAATATCATTTAAAATACGCAACGCTATTTAAGTAGCCAACGAAATAATCTGAAAATGTTACGTAAGAATTTTAGTCCCTTTCAAAGTGATAAATCTCCAGTTTATACTGCGATTTCGTTCGCATTCCAACCCTTTATTCCCTCCGCCTTCCATTTCCTGAATCCCGCATCCGTCTTTGTTTCTCGCTACATTCCTAGTCTCTTATCTTTTCATTTGGGCTGATTTATCTGGTCGGGGAGTGCGGCCTGCCAGAACAAGGTTTCATGCTAAGGCATGCGTGATTGGGGGAGTTTTAACTCTTCCTCTTTCTCTCCTTTCCATCACGTTCCCTTTACGTTCTCTTCCTATCTTTTCACTGTCTGCTCTGAAGGACCTTGATCCTCCAAAAGAGACGAGGTGGGGCAGTCGTTGTTTTCAGTCTCCATCCACTCTCCTTTTTTCTTCGGTTCCCCTTCAATTTTTTTCCTCGTTTCCGTCTCGACGATATGGATGGAATATTTCCGCGTCTGTTTTCTTTCTTATTTCCGCCGTTATTTGGAATTTCGCCCTCCTTTCGCGTTTTATTCTCGCGAGTTCTTTCGCTTCTTTATTCGGGAGGAAATTTTGTTTTGTGGAAGTCACCGGAGGAACTGTGTGAGAAACCCTGGGGCTCATAGAACATATTGTTATTATTTGATTTAGTAGTTTGTAGCTTAGTGAGTGTAGATGTAGTTACTCGTTTATATGAAGACATAACGTGCAGTAAGAATTTAAAACTTTTAGTCACGGAAATGTTGAAGAAAAGTAACTTCTAGACTAGAATAGAGACTATCAACCATCTTACATGTAACACATTTAATTTTAGTAAAAGGATAGGATAGAGTAGTAAAAATGGAGGAAAGACTGAAGAAACTATGTGTGGATAAGAAAGCCTAAGTCAAAAGCCTAGGAAAAAATTTTCCAAGTAGGAAAACACTCGCAAGAAGAGGGGTGTAAAAAAATCAGCGAAACCTACTGATATCAATAGTTAAATTTCTAATTAAAGAAAATCATTTCTGCGACGTAAAAAAGAGAGAAAAAACCATTCACATAAAAACTAAAAAAACAAGAAAACCAACGACATAAAAAAGTTCCTACACCAGAAGGCATTAAACGATTAAAATGCAATACAAATAAAATGAAGTGAAATATCACTAGTAGTGATAATGGGGGAAATTTCTCAATGCCGTCGACGAATTCTGTGAGTTTAAGGACTCAGTAGTCGTACTTTTTTAATAGTTAGTCACCGGTTTGAGAACTTTGAAAAAATCCAATTAACATCAAGTAATTTTTTCTTCCAACTTTTCTGCTCCCAACGTACTTATCATATTATCTTTGCTGGTGAGGGAACATTTACCATATTAGATTACCAATTGGGTTTAAGTTCCGGTCGACTGGGTTTTCTGGCTTGGGGATGGTTTTTATTTCATAAATTGTTACTGTTTCAGTATAAATGATACAGTATAAATGTTGATAAACAGTATAAATGATGATAATATCTCTTCAAATTATATATGAAAGATAACAGGATAATTTAATTACCCTCTCCAAATGCATGTTTTTGGAAGCATACGGATTTTTTTATCATTACATTTCATGTTTGTAAGATTATTTTTTCATTTTCCAAAAATAGGATAGATTTTTTTATTTTCGTGAATATTTTTTGTTCTGCTATTTCTCCAAACGCAAGAAAATCCTATTATATTAAAATGAAGGTCGTATCTTTTCCTTATTAACTCGCGTGATCAGCGGAATGCTATTTTAAAGATAGAGACTGTAGAATTAATTTTAGGAATAGTTCATTATATCCGCCATTGATACAATGACTTATCTGATCTTTCTATTTTCAGGTGAGTTTACCAGTGATTTTGGACCTTTTCTGTGACATTCTTTTGAACATGCATCGAATGTAAGTAGATTTTCCCGCTCCATTCATCTCAGGCGATCATTTCTCGATTCTATCCTATAAATACCATTTTGTTAACTTTTTGTGCTCTGGGGAAATTTCCCTTCCTTGCCGATTTGCGTCTCTTAAATTTTGCGCCTCGATGCAGCGGTTGTTACGTATAATCGAGGAAAAATAAATTTGCATTTAGCTTGAAATAATTGACACAGTTCTGTTTTGCTTCAAGAATTACTTTCTCAAGCCCGGAGTAGGAATATGTTTTGTCCCTTGCAATACTTCTTATAATTGTTATCTTGCCATTATGGCTCAATATGCTCGGCGATTTTGACCTGTGAGAAACTAACCTTAGTAATCTTATTCCGATATACTCATGTTGTATTGTTTTCAAGTGTACTTTAAAAGGTCTATTGTCACTTGAGTATTCTACCAAGTTTGCTAACTCAAATAATCTCCGTAAAATTAATTATTTTATGCTGCTATCATTAAAGCAATAATCATAATTATTCAGAAATAAAAAATGCTGAAAGATATACATTTAAGAAACGAGTGTTGCCTAATTCAAGGGGCACTGCCTCGGAATTCGTGACATTTCCTGTTCGTCCTACTTTCAGCCTAGACGGCCGTGATCAAACATATCGGCTATGTTAAATAGTTCCAAAGTATAAATTAATGTGGAGGCCAAAAACACATTACTGAATGGATTGTTTTTTCTTTTTTTTCCTTAGAAATACTCCCAATTGCAAGAAAATCCGCAACCACAACAATTTTCTGACATCCTTACTTCGAATGTGTAATTTGGTGGGGGAGATTCTGCACAGACTTCCTCTATCTATTTAAAGGTCAAATACGCGCATTAACCTCTTCTCTAAACGATCTCCTAAATTTTCGCGGAAGCTAGCGAAGAAATCCGGGAATTTCGCATTCTCTTCCTCAATTTACCTTTTCCCGTCACCTCTAAATCTCGTTTCGAACGTCCCCAACCCTGAGGCGAGCAAATAAAAGCGGAGATCGTCGCGGCGAAGAAAAAAGGCGCTCGAGGAAAAGACGGCTTCGATAGGCATCAGCCGATACGGAAATAGAGCAGAAGTCAACGAGGAAGCTCGCGATGAAGAAGGGGCGGGATCTATTTCAAATCCCTCTTCCTGCCAAGGAGTCCCTCCTCTCGGAGATGACGCAACGGTTACGCCGTCCGCACGGGGAAAAAATCCGTAAAAGAGTACGCCCATTCAAAAAATATTTACGTTCCGCGATTTTGGTACCGTTCCACCGCGAGTACGATCCGCGCTCTTCATTTTTTTTCTCAAGCGTCGACTCGCGTCGCTCGGGCTCGCTCGGACGCTCCCTTTCTTTTGTTTCGGCGCTTTTACGCGCGCGCCCGCTTTCTTCTCCCATTACCGTCTAGACGGAAATTTATAAAGGTTTATTCTCGGTAGGGAAACGCATCTCGCGGCTCCAAGGTGAGGTGTCGCCTAAAATTTTCGAAGGTTAAGTGCCTGCATGCGCCTCCCGTCCTTGCCAAGTGCCTTCCCCCCCTCGCGAGCGTTCTTAAGAGAGTCGGACGCGTGAAAGGCCAACACGTCACCGTTATTTGCGCGTTTCCTCGCTCTTTTTGCTCCGTACGGCAGCGCGTGTGCCTCGCGATTAGAATTCCGAGGTTAAATGAGAAAGAGGAATGAGGAGGAATGCGGTGTGCAGGTGGAAGTCGTCGAACGGTTTGTGCCGGTGCTTTATCGAGCTCCACGTGTCGGGAAAGGCGGAGGGAGTGCGCTCGATATTTTTTTCGAAATTTCCCGCTTATAATGCGTGCGCGCTTTCCGCATTTTTCGCTCTCTCTTTTTCTTTCACTGCGCTAAGTGGCGCGGTATAAATAACGGCTGTAAATTGCAAAGTGGTCGATTGAGACGTGCTATTAAAATTAAGGCGCACGGGAGGAAATTGTCGGTCTC
Organism: Ladona fulva; assembly: GCA_000376725.2. Taxonomy (NCBI): domain Eukaryota; kingdom Metazoa; phylum Arthropoda; class Insecta; order Odonata; family Libellulidae; genus Ladona; species Ladona fulva. Next base: position 397,812 of record KZ308564.1, on the reverse strand, counting down.
TCCAAGATAAATTGGCCGGTGTGATTTCTTTCGCTATTCAGCGTATAGGTCGCAAATTTTTTTTTTTTTTACTGTTACATAACCTTTTAAGTGAGTACAAGGACGGTTTCATTCACGTTGTCAGTACAATTTTAGAGCGCGTAATGTTATTTAAGTACCTATTTTGCATCTTCGGAGGTAGCTCACCTTTATCTTTTACTTTGTGGCGGGCTTGATTGGCTTGTGGCGTACCATATTTCCGTTTTTGGCTGAATTTATTGAAGGGAACAGTTCGTTGAATCAAACGATTTGAGAACATAATTTAGTTATCTTTAAACAGCTAAATTGAAACTTTTGGCTTCCTTAAAATTGGTTTTTAAATTTCCCTGCCAACTCTATTCTAGAACTATACAATATTGTGTCCATATAATGCAAAGTAGAGGTCATGGGAAGGTACGGTGAGGGACAAGATCCTGTCTCCAATGCAGGCACAAAGTATTTGGCGCGTATATACCAAAGTGCATATTTTTCTTCCTGTTTATTAGTAATATTATTTTTATTAAAATAATCACCTCATAATTAGACTACTGTCCGGTGCCAACGTCATATATAAAAAAAGTTACATCTATACANTGGGCACGAAGAGTGGACTTATGATTTAAATCCGTGTTTCCGGACCCGTGGGCTCGCTACAACTTTTTATTATTTTTTTCTACGAATACGGGTGCAGCTTTCTGCACCCTATTTGCGGTATAAAGCCGAAGCGCCATCTGCTTGCTCTCCCCTTTGGAGATGCGGAGAGAGACCCGGGATCCCCCTCTCTTTTCCCTCACCGCACAGACATCACATGAGAAATTTTTTATGTCGCGTCTGGAAACGATTTTTGTGGCGATTCTTATGCGGAAACGTAAAATATAACTACATAGCTCCTCGTATTTCACTGGAGTTATTCATCTTCAAAGAGGGTATGATTACTGTTAAAAATTTCAAGAACCCCGCTGAAGTGGCAATAGAGATAACATAGGAATCTTGAGTAACATAAATATTTACCAAGAGTCAAACACATAAAATAACCTTTGCGGATAACTCTTACGTAATCACCTCCTTTTTACTCCGAAATACCTTTCTCTGGTGGATCGAAGATGTTTCTCATGAGATCTATTCCTTTCTTGGTTTTGCCTTTGCCGTTTCATTAGTCGTTTAATGTCAGGTCTAATTTCCTCGTCCAAAGTTTGAGGTCAACATTATCTCTGTTGACGGTACGTTTCTTTTACTCACAGTTGACAGTCAGAGGCCATGTTCCCGATACGTAAGAAGGACCATAATCTGTAAACTGTGTCAAGGGCCTGATCTCGTCTGTATGTATCAGATGATGTATATCCGGAAGCTGCACGTAAACAGTTCTGCTGCATGAGATATGCTTTCGAAATAATTTCACATTTTCATTCATATGAACCGAGTACATAAAGGCTTTTGTTCACGTTAGTTTTTGCGAATTGTTTCCCTGATGAAAGTTTATTTTGGATCTTGACTGTTGACAAAAACCGTGAAATTGCGTAGCATTAGTAAAAACTCTGTCGTGAATTTGCATTTATTTGCGTTATTCATTATAACTTCTGCCAATTAACTGCAGCTTTTTTCAACTTTCTCCCTTAAGATTATTATCACCTTTTGTTTTGTCTTACTTGAATTCAAGGTTTTCGAAGCGCCCTTTCTCTCAGTATTTTAGAAACTTACTTCCTTTGATCAATGTGTAGTTCAATGATGCAATAAAAAAATTACGGGCCTACTATATCATGTAGGTATGTTTTAAGTATGAGTAACCGTACCTTACTGTTATATATTGTAAATATGAGTAACCACATGTCACTCGTAATGATCTGTTGAAATTGTTTTTGGTAGCTTTTTAGTATTTTTAATTATGCACATTTATTCATCCATTTTTACTGTAGTTACGGTGATTTCGAGCTTAAAATCTCCACTCTTTCTTGTCTTAGTTGTAGGTTACAGTTTGATGTTGGACCTCATTCAGAAAAGTAAGATTCCGTTGTTAAAATACACGCTCCACGATTGATGATGTCAATATATCAATATGTTTATACATCCCATTTTTGCTGTTGTTACTTCTCAGCGAGTTTTAATTTTCATGTGCAGGATTCTCGTACAATCGGTTCTTGTTGCGCTCTACGTATTCCCTTCGCCGGTTATTTATAAATCTCTTTCTTTGAGCGATTTTACGAGTCCTTCCCCTACGCTCAAGCCTCATGTCGCCCGTCTTTAGTCGTCGTTACTCTTCTGCCATTGCCACGTGCCTGCCGCTTAGCGAATACTAAAAACAAAACGCCCTCCCACACACTCGCTTTTATCTTTATCCCTCCCCTTCACTCTCCCATTCCTTTCTCTTTCTTACCTCAGCGTCTTCAGAGAGATAATGTGCTAGTTAACCCTTCAGCTGCTCCCATCATATGCTAGCTGTTTAGGTCTCTTTGCTCATGGCCTAAAAGCTTTCTTTTTAGAGCATGACGCGTTTTCCTACAATTCATGAGCGTGCCCAGTTCTGACCCAACGTATATTCATAATTTTCATGTTGCGATAGGTAGAAATATTACGTATAAAGAGTGAGTTACTAGATGTATGAGTGAAGAAATGAAATCGTTCGTTTGCGACCGTGTTCCGTATCGTTCCATTATTGGTTTTCGTACGTCGAGATAACTGCTTTGAATTTGATTGCTTTTACACGTGTTCTGGATTTCAAGGTCAAGGTTTAGTTACTCATGCTATGTCGGCTAACGGAGATAAACCGTTCCGGAATCACTTTCGTTAGTCTTAATGCAATTATCATCTTGTTGTCGAATCGTAAATCACCACAAGGAAACCATTAGTTTCCTTCACGTGTTTGAAGGAATAGACAGCGTCCATCTGTTTTGGACGTTCTTGATTAATTTGCGCGAGCTTCCTCCGAAATAATCGTTCATCATTTACATTTATATTAGTGCCCTGCAAGCCGCCACATGGAGTATGGCAGGGGGTGTGAAAACTCGTAACCTACTAATGAGCTACCTGGTTGATGTTCGTAATACTATCAGGAAAAAGACCAGTAATAACTATACGTTCTCCCTATCATGCCTTGAAATCTCTTTGTCGTCTAGTCTCGATAATCGTGCTCGCTGAGTACGCGAATCAAGATGTCGCGTATTTCGTCATGCAAATCAGTACTTTAAATTTTTTGGAACAGCTAGTTCTTCTATCATTAAAAGATTTTGAAGGTTTTGATCATATTTGATACGTTGCTATCAAAACCATGGTCTCCTTCAAAGAACAGAGTCGCTCTGCGTTGTACGCGCTCCATCTCCGAGATCAATCAAATTCGTATTAATCGTAATATTATTATGCCGTAAGCGCATTAACATTTCAACGCTTTACGTTATTCGTAATGCTTTAGGTCATTGGATAGCATCGGATTCCGCGGAGCAATGTTTCAAAATCAATCTACATTGAAGGAAAATCGAATACTTTCAGAGTTGAGTTCACTTAGGTTGAGGCGGTGAACTGGAGGGTTACGATTTCTGGAAGTACAGAACTAGAAAGCATTGCGAAAGATTTTGGACCTCCAATAGCAAACGCAACCGTAAACTGTTCTCCTTGCCACGTGCGTGCATCTACTATGTCTACCACATCTCTGAATAGGAGCGTTAAATATAACCGCGCTATCATTATTAAGATCAAAATCTAAATTCGTTTGAGGTCAGTAATGCTGACGGATGCAATATTTTGCAGTTATAATTGTTTAGCTGTTGTAAATAATTTCTTCGTGGGCACACACGTTTAATATGAACTATCATAAAGTTCCTCAGTCGGTCTCCGTTTATTCGTATTTAAACGTTGCGAGTCTCAAAAGTGTTACTATATTTGTGAATATGGCGATTTTCGACAGTTTTGCGGATTTCATGCATTTATTAATGATGTTCAGAAATAGCCAAATACGGTAAACTGCATTTGATTTAATGATAGCATTAATATGTTCAGTGTTGAATGAACAACAAAAGAACAAAATAAATGATTTTATTGGTTGATATTTTTCTTTTCAATTCTCATTATTCGCCCCTGGGGTTTTATTAAGAGTGAATGTTATGAACTTCTAATGAAGAATACAATCTTTCTTCTACTAGAAAAAGACTTTTTATCACAGTAGAAAAGTAATACGCGTATATCAAAATAGAAAAACCGAATTTAGATTTTTTCTTTTTGAGCTTTTTTTTAATGTTTTCATTGAAATTTTAAAACTCTTTTAGTTCCTAGGCTTGAGCTAGTTCACTTAGTCACTTTATGGTAAGTTTATCTACATTAAAAAAAAATAGAATCTCATTGCAAAGACTGTTATCGCTATAGCGTTCTTACAATGTTGCTCCGATCAGGTCAATTAATAACAATCTGTAAGTTTTGCTGTTATAATGTCAATGTCCCAGTAATCGCTACATTGAAAAATCTTTCCGGCTTCCGGGAACCTTATGAACTTATTTTAAACATCGGTTGATATTTATCAGTGTTTTCACGATTTGTGTGCCTTGATCAATGCATTAGCCGTTTATTTTTTATTAATGTTGGTGGTTAAATGAGCCGGGGTACATAGGAAACTTATGTTTCATAGAAGGAAACAGGTTTCCTATGTACCCCATTAAACTCTATCTGCTACTCTTATTCTCACTCCATTCTCTCCTTTCCTTCTCCCATCTCCGCATTCCCTGCATTCTGACCCTGAACTTACCGTCCTCGACTATTTTACGACTCTCTTTGCTTTGTTCTTCGTCCCTATGATATGGGCAGTTACGCTCAGGCACTCCTCCTTCAAGTCCCCTCGTTGCTCAACCTCTTTTCCTTTAGTATCGTTCGAGTATATTTTTAACGAAGGAAGTGAGACACGGCGCAGGAAACGTCCCGTGAACTGTTTTTCCGTCTGCCACGCCTCCATACGTCCGGGTCAAATGAAGCAAGGAAAAGCCACTTTGGGAGTCATTGCGCAACCCAAAGAGAGAGAGACATATCGAGGAAGTTTTTGATGACCGAGACGGAGGAAGGGGCCAGAGACGTTTCCCCTAGATTAATGCTGACAAATGAGCCTTAATTTCGATTGATGACCGTGTAGGGAAGGAGTCCGTCCGTGATTGATATTATTATTGGAGATAGGCGAGATGGCGGCGTATCGTAGCCTTTTGTAGGACGGCGTAGAATTAGTTACGACGTTCCACGCGGTCAGAAGAGGTTCGTAATTTTCGATTTCGGGTAACCATTGGTCACGGTGGTTGGTAGCCATCGCCGCTCTACAATTTAAGGCCTAAAGCGAGGGAATTGTGTGAAGTTCCAGGGATGCATGTCTTCCGAATGCCGAAAGTTTAGCGGAGTCCTTCGTTGGTAGCAGTAATTAAGAGCAAAAGTAGTGGTTTCTCATGCTGAACTGAATAAGATAATGATGAACGATAATTTGAAACAATAATGGAGCAATTAGCGATGATACTTTCCTAATTACAGCGTATCTTTAAGCTTTTCACCGGACTTAATACTTATATCATTTAATGATGCTTACAAATTAAGTCACCTAGCATGCTTACAACTTGTAAAAATGTGTGTATGTATTTGTAAATCCGTTTTAGATCATCAGTTATTAGCAGATTTCTGTAACAAGAAAACGATACGTACTAATTTGAGAGTAGCGCAAGATAATCTGTGGACTCCATGCAGCAAAGATTTTGGGGCCGTTATGGATAACTGTTTGGGCCCTGAAGTCTTGGTGGGCCTACCCTAATCGAGTAATGAACGGTATGCTGTTGTTTGTTAGTGGTTGTTTTTCTTATATCTTCGAATCAAAAACAATGTAGAGGAAAAAGGTTGTTGTTGTATTATTCTTTTTTTATGAGGGTTTCGTTGAATTGAAGGTAGATTTATCCGGGTAAGAACTTCAAATTTCATTAGAATGAAGAATCTTTCTTAAGTGTCATGTAAATCGATAAAAATTAAAAATTATATACTACTTAATATTTATTCCTTTCGGCTTTTCTTTGAATTAAGGATGTTGTGATTCAAAGATGAGTGAGATTAGTGTTTTAATGGAGCGAAAAAGAACGACAATTCTCGTTGTAAAATTTAAATCTTTATATTCTTTCAAAGTTGTGAAATAGTTCAGGTTTGATCATTAGGTTGTTCGTTTGTGGTCCTATCTTACAAAAGGAAGCTGTCGAGGGGTTAGTCGAAAGGTCTGGATAAATCCAAGTGGAAAGAAGTCGAGCATTTTCCTACCATAAAGCTCACTACAGCCCGCCCTAGATATAAGCTGGATTCCCTTTGAGATATGCCATTGAAAAATTCATCCCACCAAGCAGTTTTTCTCCCTATTATAATATTAGGTAGAATGTGCTAACCGCGTCCGTGGCCCACATGCTTTCTGTCGGTTTTTTATTTGTTTTTCCCTCTGTTGGCTCGACCTAATTCGATCTCTCTTTATTTTTCGTGAGAGAATGCAGCTAGACGGATTTGGGAAAGGGAAAACGACTGTGCTCGAGAGCGCTTTCCGATGTTCACACTTTGTTTTGTATTTCATAATTGCCCGCTAGCCTTTTCCATTCACCTGCAAACACTCCAAAGTCTCCTAACTTTAAGTGAATCGAGGATGAATTTGGCCGTTTTTAACCTCTCCTTTACAGTACAAACGTTTTCGCGCATTACTCCTTATTTTTTTAAAATTTGGGGTGCCTCTTTCCCTCAGGAACTCTTACGTATCATTTGCCAGTTTTTTTCTGGTCTACCTCTACCTTTAGTATCCAATGTAAGTAGCCAATCATGGCTTTTGCTGGATCTTATTGTAAATAAATACCAGTACTTGACGCATTAACCTAAACTTTAAAGTACTTGGATCTGTACTTTTGGAAATTGGTCTGAATCGAAATTGGTGAGGAATTGGGATTGTGTCGCATGAAAATTATTAATATTCTTGTTATTAAATTATTATTCTTCTACTAAACAAATCACTATTACATTTATTGGGAAATAATTTGGATCTTTTGCTTAAAGGAAAAATTAACTATGCCTATACTCCTGAATAAGATGCGAAAATTCAAGAACCAGTGGCGTACCGGGATATTTGGGGTCTCCCTTGTCATAAATGATACATGGGTCCTGTATTAATAAAAAAGGAGGACCCTGAATTTTTGGGTCCTCCCCACATTGAGGGGGCTACGGGGAAAATTAGAATGCTTCTACCGAAAATTGGGCCACCTTATTCCGACGGAGAGAAAACAGCATTTATCGAACTATGAAGCTGATAAAACCGGGACGTTGCCTTAGAACCTAGCCTGAGTTGATTTCATGTGCTTTAAGACATAGAAGTGCGTGCAGCGTCACTAATTAATAAAAATTTGTTAAAATGATTTCTGTCGTTGAAATTTTCGTATCTTACATTACGCTCTTTCTCCGAGTATTTCCATAGGAATAGCAGATAAAATGACCGGGACCATGCGTTAAGAACGGAATTGTCCCAGTCGAAACGGTACTTATGGCAAGCGCACCTATATTTTACGGGACACCGGTTAGGGAGCATTTCTGTGAGGAAAGATTTGTGAGTTGGAGGTAGTCTAAGATGGAGGGGCTGACATGCTTTCTTGGAGTATCGGTTTTAGTCTTCGTCAAGTTGGCCGAGCAAAGCGTATAGTGCATAGGTGATAGGGGTCATTAAGTGAAATAGGGTGAAGATCACCGGTGATGCTCATGGCATTGGAAATGTCGCAATGAAATTGAATTAGGGATACGATTTATCATCAAGGATAGACCCAAAGTAACATAAAATGGTATAAGCAGGCTTTTAAATCACTGTGGTAGGATGGGTGGTGTATTCTCAACGATCCTGTCCATTTGAGGTCCTCCGCTTGGACCAGAAGTGCAGAAAAAGCCAGATTAAATTTCTCTCTCCGCATCTCATTGTCAGTAATTACTACGACAGAACGTAGCTTTCACACCGAGTCCTAGTCTATCCTATCCGCCGCGTCTTTATTTCCGCGATTATTTTGAGATTTACTTCTTTGGGGCGACCGACAATGCCAGCTTACTTTAGTAGATCCGTTAACTGAAGTGTTGCCGTATCAAACTGAAGTCCGTAAGATTTGTGTAAGGTAACAAAAAGTACATGGGCGCGGTACATGTGTCCGCGTCGATTAGAATAAAGGATGAAAAGCGTCGAAAAATTCAAATGAGCTCGAGGAAGAGTTAACAATGGCAGCGAGGGGATGGGCACGAAGAGTGGACTTATGATTTAAATCCGTGTTTCCGGACCCGTGGGCTCGCTACAACTTTTTATTATTTTTTTCTACGAATACGGGTGCAGCTTTCTGCACCCTATTTGCGGTATAAAGCCGAAGCGCCATCTGCTTGCTCTCCCCTTTGGAGATGCGGAGAGAGACCCGGGATCCCCCTCTCTTTTCCCTCACCGCACAGACCACCGCCGTCTTGCATCACTCGGTGATTAACATGTGAATAAGTAGTCGCGTCGCTGCACCGATTCGCACCTTTTTTCCCCGGATCTCTCTCTACGCCGCTGCCGCCACCTTTTATTCCGTACGCCGTATCCAACGCCTTCATTTGTTTTTTATCCCCGGATTTCGGTGCGGTATTCTTCGTTTCGTTCTCGCGTCCGTACTCTATCGGGAACTACGATGGGTGGGACGAATGAATTACAGAACACCTCTACTTATTTATTTTCCTATACCAGAAGCACGCTCTAAAACTATCGACGTTTGTTGCTTCCCGGCAGGGTCGGATTTAAGCTATCAGAGGCCCTAGACCCAAATATCGGATTGAGGCCCCCACTAGAAATTATTACTAAACCTTAGAATTCCTTGAAAAAATACACAACTGTACATCCCTTAGAAATCTCATTCGGTTCACTACGGCAAGAAAAAACGCACAAGTTTAGAATGACAATACATGACATTTGTATAAATTACAATTAATGATGGATTGGCTTTTTACAGTGAGTATGCGAAGGCGTTACTTCGTGGAATGCCATAATAACGGAAAAGAAATATCTTGTACACTTCCTCAGATTTTATTAATGAGACATGCTTCGCTTGCGAGCTAGCAGTTTGCTAGGAATGATGAGTAAAAGTTCGAATTTTTCAAAAAATACGCAAGTATACATCCAATAGAAATCTCAGTTGCTTCACTACGACGAGAATAAACAAACAAATTTTGAGTAACCATTTGTAGTATTTCTACGATTTATAATAAATGTTGGATAGACTATTTTACATTATATAGTAACACAAGTAATCTACTCTATTAACAAATTATGTGGACTTGCTCAACAAATATAAAATTCTTTCTTGAAGCGAAATACCAGAATGATTTGCTATTGAGATTTTATTAGCAGTCTCATAGAGGCCACCATATGGTTGAAGCCCTCAGCTAGCGCCTATTGCGCCTAATTGTACATCCTGCTTCCCAGCATGCAGTAGTTTTGCCAATTCGTCTTTCTTTACTATGAACGAAACGGATTGCCTATCTCTCCGTCCGTTTATCGCTCCGCTAACTTTGATCTTTCTTTGATCCTCTTCACTTCCCCTCCAATATTCCATCCCTCTTCTCAGCGTTTTTCCTCATCACCAATTCTATCCTTCACTTTTCCCCACTTTCATTTATCTGTCTTCTTCCTCTCACCCTTATTGTGCTCAGTTATATTTTTTATTCAGCATTTCCTCTTTTGTGCCATCCATTTCCCCCACGTATTTTTTCTCCTCTCCCTCCCACAATATATACTCCGCCTCTTTTGTTAACATTTACCGCTTAAATCCGTTTCCGCCCCGGTGCTCCTTTTTAAGGCTTATATGCCCCTTCCCTTTCCTCTACTCCGTCATCTCCGTCTTAAAAAGTACTTGTCCCCGTGTTGCGTGTGTGCGTGAGTGTTTTTAAATAAATTATCTCCGGGGACGACCTACAGGCTTCTGCCCATGGTGTGGTGTTGAGTGCGTGTCCAAATCCTGTTCTTATTGTCGTCGAATCTGGTTGTCGCCTTCGCCGCTAGGAGCCGCTAAAAGAACTAGCAATAGCGTAAACATTTGTGTCGCCTTTTTGAGTTTTCGAGGATTTTGACCACACGTTCGGCATATGTTTATGGTCGAAGTGGATTTTATTAGTTCGATCTATTATTCCTCACGTTAGATAAATGCACTTTCCTCCCGCCGTTAGATTCTTAGTTCTACTATGTCATGTTGTTCAGAATTAAGCTTCGCTAGTGAAAATGTTTCCCTCCTTAAAATGTTACTGAATTTAATCGATGTGGAGGTATTAAGACTCATCAACGTGTAATCTACCCTGTTACTCGCCGAAAGGCAGCTTGTATATTGTTAATTAAAATGTATTCTAGTTTTACAACCTTTTTAAGCATTACATAGCATGAAGAAGTTAAAGCAGTTATTCCTACTTGGTGATATTAAACCCGGAAATGACCGTGACAATCGAGTCTTGAATATCATGATCGTTGGGTGTTAAATCGTGCTAATCACGCTCTTTGAGAATTTAAAAAGAGAGTGAATGCTGCTGAAAGAAGTGTTAAAAGAAGAAAACTTTTTTGGGTTGAGAAATTTAACGTCTGCCCCGTGAAAAAATACACCTATATAGAGAACACAAAGTGAGGAGAAAGCTGATAGGCCGATAAAAATAAAAATAGTATAAAGCAGTGATTAGAATAGGACCTTTGCGAATGCTGGTCATCTGGTAATCTGATTTCCAGTAACTTCTGATTTAAAAAAAAGGAATAAAAGTTGCTGCATCAAAGATGGGATTAAGTTATCTGAGGCCCGAGGTGCAATGGTCAGATTGACGCCCCTACTATGAATTATGAGTAAATATTCCTCAGTCGCTTCACTGCGGTAAGAATAAATAAAGTTTTTCAGTTAAAATACATTGTACTTACATAAACTACAAACGAGAATGGATAGAATTTATATTATATAATGACATCAACATTGTAATATATTCCACAGAAATATATGCTACGTAGGCTCAACACATATGAAATTCTTTCATGATGCGAAAAACGAAAATAATTTGGAATATTTTCCTGAGGGTTCATAATCGCAGTCTTATTGGGCCCTCCATATGGATGAGGCCCTCAGCTATCGCCTATTGCTGCTAATTATAAATCCGCCCCTGCGCTCCATTGCCATTGCGTACACAATAACCTATAACTGTGGTACTTTCTCGGAAAAAGCGAAGATTTGGGGAAATCGACAGAAGTTGTTTCTCGTAATGTAGTCAAAGTTGAGAAATACTGGTGTATAGCAAACGTGCATGCTAAACCGGCGATGTAGATAGTTTTAGCCGTCCAGTATTCTTTAATATCTTCTGTAAAAACCCGGGAAAATCTCCGCCTCGTAAATTTATCCTCTTCCAATAGAAGCCTTCACTTTTTAGTTGATTTATTCCAAAGGCAGCCCTTATTTATCGCCATGAAGAGCCATCTAGCGTAATTCTCTTGGTCTACCCAACCTCTGCTCTGGAACGGGGAGTTTGTGCTTCCGTATTGAGCCAACGATCTCGGCCGCGCAGCTCCTAACCCACGACTATTTCGCACCCTTTGCTTACTTCAACGTGTCTCTTCTTCTTTCACCGCCTTCTCCTCACGCCCACGCTTTCATCTTTCTTTTGCTCTTCTCTTCCCTTTTCTTCGTTCCCCGTGACCTCTTAATCTTTTCTCGGGACTGGAGCCAACGTTCGCCACGGGATCAGTCAGTGAGGGAATGCGAACGAAACGAAGGGAAAGAGTAGAAATTAGGATGGGGGCACATCCCAGTCTAAATAAGGATCGTCTGGATAATTCCTCAACTCTTAATTTTAGACGAGTCGGTCTTGGTGAAGTTGACATCTTATTTTCCTGTTGGAAAGCGTCATCTAGGTTTTGGGGCCTCTTAGGTCTTCTTGTTGTGAACGATCATTAGCCCTTTTTCCGTGTTGTTATGTCAGCCCATGTGTATACCCGCAAACGGTTTTATTCAGACAAAAATTATACTTTGAAGCCTTCCCCTACATTGTCCTGTCTCACATTTAACTAGTCGCAAATAATAGAATAGAGAACCTCCGGTTAACCGCGTGGCTAACACGTTCGACTTCGGTGAAAGCAGTTCCAGGTTCGATTCCCGGTGGGGGCTCACGTGCGAAATTCGAAGCTCTCGAAGCACTTTAAAAATTACTACTTCTTTTAATAGAATTAAACGTCTTTATTGCGGGCGAGATTGGGACCATGAAGTTCTCATAATAACCATTATAACCCATAATAACCTAAACTAAGTGAGCGACAAGTGTATCTAATGTCATGAAGTATTAAGGAGGCTTTGTTATGCCATACCATGAGAAAAATAGAAATAATATGTTAATTGTTTCATTATATAGTAAATATTTTTATTTTTTCAAATGAAAACAAGGCAACAGATATTATTCCATAATTGATTTTAAATGTGTAATGAACCTATTAAATATAATTGATATATAAACAAACTAATAGAAAGGGATGCGGAAAATCTATGAAAAACATTGGAAGTAATCATATGATTTGAGCCATTTTATATGGTACAAACGATGAATAATAAATTTTATGAAGGGAAGCTGACGTATAATACAAAGCTAGGGTAAAGGTAGAATTTTTGGGCAATGATTCGCGATAATTGAAAACAATTAAGTAGGGGATGAGTGTCGAACAAAACGTTGCACACTCTTCTCTCTATCATGCATTAAAAGAATTAGGAAAACGTTCCTTCTGCTAATAAATGGTAGCAGTTGAAATATTTAATCTCAATATGTACTCACGCTGTTGAATGAAGAGAGTGACGGGCAGCACTCCAATCCATCATTAAAACCTCAAAACTGGTTGGAGCATTTCGAACCAAGTCGTTTATTTGGTACCTATCGGTTTCACGCTGCGGAAGCTCGTGACACGCGGCTCTGATTCATCTTTCGGCTTTGTTTGTCGGTCACAGCGAACGCGTTGTTGGCACACGCGCACGTAGGTTTCGTGCGTACGGCGCCGGGTGACGGAGGAAGAGCAGTTTTATCCTGGACGGGAGCCTAGAGACGTAGGAAAGTCGGTCGGCAAGCGGTTGGTTTTCGTCCGAGCGCGCTGCCGCCCACGCGGCGCGTTCTTCAAACTCTCAGCGGAAAATCCTGTCGGGCGCGAGTTTCCTAGAAGTTAGGATAGGAGACAGACGCCTAGGGAACGTCAATTTATGCTGAGGCCATGGAAGCGAGGAAAAGCAAGGCGAAGGCGGTTTCATTCGTGTGAAATCACGCCTTCGGTGTGGAAAACTGGATGAATAACGGCGCTAATTATAAGGAATGGTTGGCAGTTTGAATGGCCCGAAGGGGGAATTGCGCGTTACACCTCTGTCAGTACGATTTTCTCGGGGAAAATTTGTTCTAAATGCTCATGTTCGTGTAATTATCCCTAATATTTTGTGATAAGGAAGTATGAAGTTTGTGAGGAAGTATGCCTTAGGGGGAACCTGATAGGGAGCGTGTAGGTTTTATGGAAATAGATTTTCAGTCTTCGCTTTCATATGTAGTTGTTGTTTATTTATTCAGAAATTATTCTAATATTTACAGTTACAACAGACTACTTGAAGAAGAAAATTACAAGTTCACAGACGTTGTACACCTAGATGTAGAGATGCATATAAAGACCAACAAGATAAGATGGAAAAATTAAAAAGCATGGACAACATGATAAATACATTTCCATTATTTCCTCATTTTTTATAGTACAAGTACAGTATTTACAGTAATGTAGAGTACAGTACAAGTACGTTTACAGTACTTAGCTTGTATTTACAAATTCCCTCCTATAAGTTCTGTCATAATCATTTCTGCGGGAACATTCAGCAAGACTTGAATAATTCAAAACCGCCACTCATTAATTACATCCTAGAGAATTTTTTAACCCATGCGTGATTGGGATCTTGGAAATCTGAAAATTTACTTTATGGACGGGCGCCACAGAACACCAATGGAGTAAACGGAAGTGATAAAGTTGTTTGTGAGGAGGGTTCGAACCCAGTCTTCCACTTACCGAGTGAATGCTTAAGCAAAAGCTTCGTAATGCTATTTTCTTTATATTCTGTTTCTTAAAACTATTATGTGACTACACCGTGTGTTAGTTGAATTGGCTGAAGCATCTGCCTGGAAACCTTTCAGGAAGATAAGGGTTCGAACCTCAGTCACGCACGGCTTTTTCACTTCATTTTTCTTGGGCGATAACCTGTTTCGTTGTTAAAGCAATTTAAGGACCTTTTCGTTGCAGGGAAGTATTTTTATACTGGCTCTTGTTGATTGTTTTTCGGATTTAGATGTGCATGTGATGTACCACTGTACTCAGTCATCACAATTTCGCAAATTTTTCGTTTTGTTTGATCTATGGTCAGAATAGCCTGATTTGCTTGTTTTCCTCCCGAACGAATCAGCTGTTTTATTTCAGGTTCTAATGAGCAAAAATGACGTGTCGTTTAACATCAGTACCTATGCAATTCCAAGTCTGTAGCTTTTCATTTGTATTTTTCTGCGGCGATGGAACCCGTCGTAGGGATTTGCAGCATTGGAGAAGTTACGAGCACGTCTATGAAGCCTTACTGGTAGATTCGTTTTAACTTGTAAAAATGTTAACCACGGCCTTGTAACTCATTTGAAATGAACCAATCGCTTCTATTCATTGTGGGTTTAATGAAAGAGGAGACTTTATAGTCTACCTTTCATCCTAAATAAGGACGTTATTTTTTTATCTATTCAAGCCGATAAGAATGTGAACTCTCCGCCGATTAGGAATGAAGCATATCTTGAAGTTAGCAAGTCTTTTCAGTGTAATTCATAGGAAATAAAGGCGATATAAATTGAGTTGCCGCACGGTTTCTTTTCTTTAAATAAAAGGAGGGCTTATATTTAAAAAAATCGTTGTATCAGTCCTTTCAAAAATAATCGACTGCATTTGTCACAAAAAGTATTCAAATGGATACCAGCCATCTTATTGAAAATATACAATGGAAACGATGAAGCTAGCCCCCGAAAACTATTGAGGATCTTTGTTCAAGTTGTACTCTTAAATGAACGGATTTTGTAACAAGAGAATGTCGATCGTTATTCGGAAACGCATTTTCAACGGAAAATAGGCGGGATAAGGAACTCTAATTACGCCCCCCTCAAAGCATCTCTCCTCGTACCTTTAAGAGGGATTATCCCTTACGAGTGTTTTCTCAGAATCATTTGGGCATCTTTTGTCGTTTCCTCCGAATAAAGACTACCTTTTATGAATCCTTTCTTCTGCTTCCCATCGTTTTTCTGTCTGAGAAGAGTTTTTGCAGCGCTTTGTGGGATATATTTTTGGGTCGAGATGGCTAATAAGGCAGAGTAAGTAATAAGCGAAAGTTCGAAAAATGTTCGTTTTATGTTCCTTCTCCTTTCATCTCCTCGTTATCTTACTTTCTGACGATGAGTTTTCGATGTTTAATCCTCGAACTTTGTCCTCGTTTTTCATTGCAGTCAAACTTAGTAAAATTAAATCTCGTAACGTCGTTCACTCTTCACCGTAAATTTCATCCATGAAATATTATATATGTATTTAATCAGGGGAGTCTAGATTTCGCAGTGGGGTCATTAATTCAAAAAGCAAGCCAATTAAAATCTTTTCTAACGTTTCTTTGAAGGTTTTTCTTTGTTAAATATGTCTTATTCGATCAGGTTAATTTCGGCCGATGATCTGGCAATTATTATTGGTTATATCTGCTTTGTTTTAC
Source organism: Ladona fulva (assembly GCA_000376725.2). Taxonomy (NCBI): domain Eukaryota; kingdom Metazoa; phylum Arthropoda; class Insecta; order Odonata; family Libellulidae; genus Ladona; species Ladona fulva. The sequence goes on along the minus strand of KZ308564.1, from coordinate 382,021 downwards.
TTCTTTTTAGTAATAAATCTTTTTCATTCAGACGACTATTATGTGGCTTAAATAACGACCCAGGTGTGGTTTATTAGGTAGTTAACGTCCGTAATGTTTCGTTGATTTTATGTAAATTTCTCAAAACATGTCAATTTTAAGTAGTTATTATAGATCTGGAAGGTCCCTACATATGTTAAAAATGTATTAACATGCATTATTAACGTTAATTGAATCAGTTATAATTTTAATCGGTATATACGTAATTAAATCTCTACTTTTATTGTAACTAGCCGTAGCATGCAAATTATTGCTATAGTTAATGCTAAAACAGGCGTGAAAATTTACATTTATTCCAGCTTCTCCTTTTTAAATCTATATTTTATTGAGAGAAGAGAATTTTCTGTTTTTATTTATCAGTTGACAGACTAAAGGCTCTAAAATGTATCTTTCTAATTCGCGGAATTCTCACGTGCTGTCGAAGAAAATGTAGGGCAGTCGGTTTCTTTGTTTTTCCTTTCAGTAATCAACTTGCGTTCTTTTGCGCACGAGAGAGAAAAGGGATAAAGGAAAATAAATAAAAATTAGCTTGATTTATCGTTTGTTCGGAAATGTGAAACGGTATCCCTGCAAAACATCCCCAGGCTACTCCGTCTCATTCCGGAGAGCCATCGCGCCAGCATTAAAAAAAGATGAAAATCGAAATAAAGCCTGCCGCTTCGCTGCGATCAGACATAAATAACGCCTATCGACGTCGCCGCCGCCGCGTTTCGCGTCAGCGTTTTCTTTTGTTTTATTTAACGCGAAAATTTTCCGATCTGCCCATCCCTGCAAGTGGAGGGGTTGGGAGAGAAACAGCTACTTACTTAAACCGGTCTATTTCGGAAGAGACCGAGGGGACCGAGGAATATACCGTGTGGGACTCGTTTTGAGTGGATGCTACATAAAACCAAGAGGGATTCCCTGGCATCGCATTTGTCTCCTGATCACCTCTATCTGTCCCTTACTAGGCCACGGAATTTCCCATCCCCTTTTCACCCTTCTCTTCCATCTACTTCCATTTTCTCTGTATTTTCCCCTTCCTGTATACCCGGTATGAAAATCCGATTCCCCCTTTATATGCATAGAAAACGCGGTCTTGCTGCGGAAAAGGCTTTTGCACTCGTATAACGCCGTGTTTCCCTTCCTTTCATCTCTTTTCCCCATTCCACTCGCTGTTATCCCTTCCTTTCCTTTCTGAAGTTCGTCATCTCTTTTCTCGGCATCGCTTCCCCGCTACTCCTAACCATTTTTCTTCTGAAACTGCCCATTCCATCTCCATTTACATTCCTATGCAATCCCCTCGCTATTATTTTTATTACCACGGTTTCCATTACTTTTTTCTCTCACGCCCTTGACCTTTTACGCATTATGCTCATGCCTCAACTTAAACATTTCGCGTCTGACGTTTCATATTCATCCGTGTTGTTATGTCTTGGCTGTTTGTCAATTACTTTGCTGTGGCCTAATTTCCCACGTGCCTCTTTAATTGCGGCGCTGTGTTCATTTGAGAATGGTTTTTTAAATCTGTGGAACATCTCGTTTTGCGGCCTTAGAGTGAATTGTTGGAGTTTTCGCGCTTTAAAGAAGTGTTTTTCTTCTCAGGTTTAGTCTAATGCATTGTTTGCAACCCATTATACTTCCAGGCGATAAATCTGCTGCACGTGTATTACCCTGTTGAGATTTGAAGTGGGTTCAGAATTTTTGTTTCCTTTATTTCACTGAGTTAGCAGCGTTAAGGTATCAGCAATGCATGGATCTCTCTGTGATTTTTTCTTATAAATAACATTCTGATGGATCTGGATGGTGAAATATTCTGTAATTGTTAAAAGTTTAGTTAATGAGTTTGTTGTTGGCGACACGCATTTTTGAACTTGCTGACTGCTGACTTTGAATACTTCAGATTTAAATTAAAGATTTATAAATTAATCCTCCCAGCCGGAAGAGTAAAAAAATTCTTGTAGATGAATTGGCAGTCTTCTTCTCGTAGTTTTCTCTCATAGAAATTCGTAATTACCTTCTTCCTTTTCATATTAAAGAAACTAAACTAGCTGACTCATATACTATGCCTCGTTATAATCCTCAGGCTTAGAAAACACGCTGTTATTTAAAGAAGATTGCAAACAAATGGTATTTATTAATTCGTTGATTATATTTTCCTAGCTTCAGTTTATGCTGTAAAAGTGTTCTTTGTTGAGTTAGTTTAAACGTCAGAAAGATTGATTGTCAGTGAAATTACTCCATGTTTTCCGTAAAATTTAGTTTTCACTTTCATCTGTTTCTCGACAACGCTACCACGATAGTGGTATTAATGAAGTCGAATTATCAGATGGTAATGTCCTTTGGTCAGCTATCGCGTTCTGTATCTCTTATCCTCAGATGCTCTTCTAGCGCTGACACCAGTATCACCGTATCTCTCATATTTCTCTCTTTATATCTTCTCAACCACTTCTCGGTTGCACTTCTCATCTTCTCGAGTATCCCCTTCGTTCCATTTTTGTCCTTCATTCTTATTGTCCATCTACTCCTTTTTATTCCTTAGCGGGCTCATAACCGTATTGCCCTTACTTGCCTTTTGCCCTCCATTTCGAGATGCCCTGCCATACTCCATCCAATTCCTCTCCCCTTACCATCTCTTCGCTTGCTTCTTTCCCCTCGTCGGCTCTTACCGCCCTTCATATCCTCATACATGGGCTTATCATCCACGCTACACTTCCTGTGTAGCCCCTTTCCTTTCCCATTTGCTATAGGTAATAGAGCCCTCAGTATATGTTTCCCTTCACTTCTTTTTTGAGCTACCGGAACTAGCGTTTAGACCGTTCACCTTAATCCCAGCTTACATGCTGTTATATCGGTTACCCAGAAGTGGTACTTTATTTTACGACGCCTCAGTATCGTTCACGTATGTCTTCCTTAACGCTTTGTTTTCGCATCATGTCAGGTCCGTGCGTTTTAGTATCGTATTGATGCAATATTTTTACTGAGTTTCCATCTTGTCACATCTCTGAACCAATTCATTTCCTCCTCTCACCTCAGTAAGATGTAAGAAGAGACTGTTTAGTCTCAATCTCGACCTGAAATAAAGGTTTGCTATTAGTATTGCAATCTTGGATGTGTAAGAATTAAAATTTAATATTGTAATATCGGTAGACAAAGGTATTTTGTGTGTACCATTTGATCTATTCCATTATTTTCATTTCCAGCGTACGATTCCTCAGTATAGCCCGGCCATATTGTTTTTCGTTAAGGTAGTTAAGAAATGCCGTTTTCGCTCAGTTATCCGGCAAAGTACCAAATATTCAGATTCTTAGTTCCTTATGAAGGCTTACTCGGCTTTAACTGCACTTAAAATTTGCTATATAGTGCATCGGCATTTCCTCATTCGATTAAGTAAATACATTTCAAAGGTTGTCATAAATGAACGATATAAAGAAAATTGAAAATGCCGCATGAAGTAATTCTCTGAGCGTCTTCGTAAAGAGTTCTCAGTGTCACGAAGGAAGAACACAATCTGTTCCTAAGACTCATCTAAATGTGTTTAAAGTCGCGGTGAAACTTACAGCGCCATAAACGAGGCGCTTAGTTAATGCCCACGTTTCGTGTACACCCCGCAAATTGCAACCGTTCACCCTCTCCTCCCTCTGTAACACGGAGAACACTTTGTAAGAAGTTTGCTACGTCTTGTATCTCGTTATATGCAAGATACACCTCCCATGTTTTTTATCCATAATGGTTCTCGGGGTGGTTCCTTTCCCCACTCAAGAAAGTTCCCATCCTTCCCCGTTACATTTTCCCTACCGACCCCTTTTTTTACGGTCTGCTCTTTCCGTCCCCCCATATTTCTCTTATTCCGGCGCTCTCCGTCCATCTTTCCCCTCTCTTTCCTTCCCTTCTTTCCATATCGCCATCCGCATTTCATGTAAACCCGCTATCTCTTGTAAACACGAAGATTCGGATTGAGGAGGAAGTGCGAGGGCCCCCTTCGGGCGTTGCTCCTCATCTTTACTGCCTCTCTCCCATCTGGGAAGAAGAATGGCGGCAAAGAAAACTGCGGTTAGCCGAAATCGGTTGCGTCGGTAACAGCTGGGTTGGATCCCGCCAAGATTGATGTAATGGTATTTCTTCATGTAGCCGTTCTCGCCGCCAATACGCCCGCTCTAAGAGGAGCCCTTTTTCCTCCATGCACACTTCCGCACTCGTGTGCATTTCTTCACGGAAGCAAGTGCGCTTGAGCGGAGTTTGGAATACCTGGCGCCTCCGACAAAGCCCTTATGTATTCAGTCAGAGATTATGGCTTATGCTCCCTTCTAAGATTAAGGAATCTAATTTAATCGGATTTGTTCATTGCTGAAGTCATACACCCCCAATATTTTGAAGTTAGTTAAAGAATTTCATGTTAAAATGTATACGTAACCGCGCCTTTTGGAATTCAAATCTAACCGAAGATTTTTACTCACGTTAATTTTTAATTTCTTTATTTCGAAGTATTTCATTTAAAATAAATGTTATGAAATCTCGGAGGGTTTACAGAATCGCGTGTCTTGTACATGGCAACGTTACTACTTTTTTAAGATTATGAGTATATAAATATGACAGCTGTAGCCTATTGACCTATCGTGCCAGAATACCGTCGCTCGGAAAGTGGAAGATCCGGGATCGAGTCCCGGTCCTGTCAGATTTTTGTCATGTCCGTTTCACCAAAGCGCACACTATAATGTGCAATGTTACCATTCACCCTCTTCCTTAAAAAAAACAGCATTTCATAAAATAACGACGTTTTTACGAAATTGCGAATTTTAATATGGTTCAATTTATTTATTTATTTATTTTACGATCTCATAAATTATGTATAGCAATTTTGATCTGAGCAAGAAATTGATTTTTGATTTGATGGGTTGACCTGGCAGGGTCGGAAAAGAATCACGTACATATATACTTCTTATTGTCAAAGACAGATTTCAAGCATTTGTTTGATTTGACTTAGTTATAATTATTAATTACGCATTATTGCGAAATAGCTGGTTAAGCGAAAAGATTATGAATAATCAAACAAAATTTAAACTAATTTAAATTGTGAATGAAATTCGCGGATTTTTATAGGTGAAATATTTTTCAGATCGTATCGTTTACTTTGCAAACATTACGTACTCTTCCTAGCATTTGACTAGTGGGATGTATGTAACGCCATACATAGGACCAAAAAGCTGGACTTGGTCCATAGATCGGTATTTCTATCAATTAAATTCTCTAAATGTACATCGTTTCAAATCGCTTCCATCGTGCAATAAGGAAAGTAAGCGAACGATAACTGTTGTTATCACCCGATAACACCCAGAGAATTAATCTAAACACATCAGTCGGAATTAAAAGTCAGATTTTGCAGAATTTACTCTTTATGCGTTTTTTCTTGTGCTATGACTGCGATTTTAGTTTATATTCTACCGGTGAATTTACATAAGCTAAAAGGCAGATAGAATGGATGAAAGTTTCTCTCACGTGTCACGAAAAAACACGGGTCGTCTATCGCCGTAGTTATTGTGAGATGGGCGATAATCTGCGGCGTAAAAGATGGAAAAAGAGAAAAGGAAAATTCGGTAAAAGGGAAGGAAAAAGAACGATTACTGACCGCCCTCCTCGGCCACACCCTAGAGGTTTCAAGAGGCAGTACATGTTTGCGTTCTGGGGCGGGCAAAGGAATGGTTCGCTTAGTGGGCATTAAAGGGCTTCGGATGATATGATGTGTTGTAGGCAAGTTGGTATGGTTTTGGAGAAGGCGGGGGAAAGGGGTGGTTGTTTCTCTCGGAGAAGTTGGCCGTAGACGGAAGGGGTGCGATTGGATGAGCGGCGACCGAACTGCCGAACTGTGTTACGTACCAATGGTGTCCTTTAAATGCCCCCTCCATCCGGCCTAAACACTCCGAGCCTTCCCTTTTCTTTATGGGAGTTGTTATGGGGAACGGTGTCCTGGCATCTCCTCCTTCCTGTCCCCGGAGAACGTTCCCTTTTTACCCCTTCCCTTCTCTTTTCGGCTGCATTCGGGAAGATTTTATCGCCGTCTGCTTTCAGCAGTGTCCTTCGCCACCTCTTTTTCTTTCGGCGCTTAAATCTCTCTCGTGACGCGTCACTTCTGCATCGCAGACCTCTTACACCGCCGCCACGGCGGACATCTCTTCCCTTTCTATTTAATTATTCTCCCTTTCACCCGTTCCAGGGTTTATTGTTATATTCCGCTTTCCAGCCCTTTATGACCGAGAACTTATGTTTCTATCGTGTGGGCGAATTTTTTCTCTCCGGCTCGTTCTGTTTCTTTTTCGGTTTACTGCAGGCTAAACGTCTTGTTTGTTTGCCTCTCGCTTTCATTTCGCGGAATTTGACGCATGAATGCAAGTACTTACCGGCGCTTACGTGGACATGTCTCCTTAGCGTAGATTTTATCGCCATGGAGTTAAATTTTAATTTTCTCTTCTTAGGTGTTTTTGAGTTTGGCTGAGCTTGTGAGTGTAAAGGGAAAAAGGATGTTATTGATATATAACATCCTTTTTTTCCCTTTACACTCATGCTTCATTTTCATGCAATTCGCTCGGTGAATGGTTCCACTGTATCGCACTCGTAACTCTTGTACTTATAAGGTGATTTGTAGCGTATTATTGTACGTGTCGTATTTCTCTTTACAATTTTCAAACGTAATCAACGTACTAAATGTTTATCAGAAAACGCGATTGCAGTAAATGAACGGTGTAATAAATAGGAATATTTTATCCAATTTTTTCGTTTCATTTGTGTTGTTTATATTTTATGTGTTATGTCTTACGGGTTTATATATTTATCTATGTGGTACTTTCTCCGATCTTTTAGTGTGATGTTTCTAATTTTATTTACCTATGGCTTTGATTTTCAGTCATGTAATGGGCAATAGTTCTGTTTTAGTGTCTTCGTTACTTCCACTCGGTAATCAGTTTAAAGTAATCAAAAGAAAGTGTTCAGGTTTTTAACAAAAATCACTAAAAACGAACTCATCCCTTTTAATTTTAAGTTCCCATATTTTTTTTTCTTTTTGCAATTTGGAGCGAAGTATAGTTTGCTTGTATAACCAATTATTTTGACCATATATTGTGGCGCAATTGTGTAATAGATGTACTTTTCTCATTATTTTCTGTTTTGTATCAGATTGCGGATGAAAATTTAAAGTTGGTCTTTGAGAACCAGGAATAGTATCACCCTTTTCCTCTGTCAATTTGGAAAAACTTTGACTGTCTTAAACTCAAATATTTTCTTTCAATTTAGAAACACTTGTCGTCGTTAACTCCTGCCAGACCTGCTTTATTCAAAAATTTCTCTAGGAAATTTGATAAAATAAGTTATAGACAAAAAAGGAGGTCCCAATTAAAACGATAAAGCTCATGCTTGGGTTAAATTTCTTCTCCGATAGATTATCAGTGGAATTATCATCGCCGTATCCATACCGTTGTGGCCTTTCATGCAAATCCCAGTTACGGAATTAATTAGTAAAAATTATTTATTTTATAGCGGTCATCTTTCATTTCGTAATGCTCCGTGGGTTTTCCAGGATTTAATCGCTTCATTCTTCCATTAGCAATTCTTTTCCGCGTCGGATTTCTAATCTAGAAAGTCGTTAGTGTATTATTAACCTCCCATGTCGGGCGTGGAGAAATTAGAATAGCATAGGCCGTTCCCCTCCAATTTTTACGGGGTTTTCCTAACTATCTGCGCGTATTCAGATGGAATAAATGGTTCGTAATAGCTCTCTTCCTCTATTCATCGAAAATCTCCGTCTTTAAGGAGCGATTTTCTTTTCGCTCTCTCGAAATACCCCCTCCCATTGCTAAGGGCCGCTTCCGTCATCGGAATCTACGCGGTTAATTTTATGTAACACCTTAACCGTCCGTTCGGGCCAGGTTCTAGTTAGACCTTGTTGAATTCGGGTAATAAGCGGTTTATTATTTCTATCGGTTCTAATTGGTGAATACACCGGTACTTGAATGGCCGACAACGGCTCACAAACCAACCGTTTAGTCGAAAGTTCTTTTTTTATTTTTGTCAAACACATCGAGTTGTACAGTTTTTAAAATGAAGATTTTTAGTAAAATAGATTATTATTGTGTATCGTTAGGTTACTCAATAGATTGATTTCCACTAATACGAGGATCTATGTTAAACTTAGGGATGTCACTTTACCTATTGTGTATAAGGGACTGGTTGTAAATCATCAGTTACTCTACCGTCCCAGTATAGAATAAACGAAAATTTCGGCTAATTTGAAAGTAAATGTCACGGAATACTCGTTAGCATATTATTTGATAGTTAAAATTTTTAAATTATATTAACGATTTCAAAGGAGAAAGGAAAACAAAAGGGATAGCATATTCATAAAATTGGAGATCCGTTCTTTTTTTGAGTAATTTAAAGGCAATCGCGTTGAGAAAATTTAAGATAAGTTTTAAAATATCCTTGGTGATTTTCATTAAAATGGTTGTCTTGCAAGACTAAACAGTTGTTTTTGGCCCTTAATATTCATAGTTAATTTAATAATTAGGTAAAGTTGTATGCAACGGAATACTTTTCGATCAAAAGAGGTCGTCCTCATCGTGTATCGGTGAAGTTGGCGTCGATCAAGTTAGGCATTCTATCATTTGTCGGCCAAATGAGAGGATGCTGGTTCGAATTATAGTTAAAACCTGTTCGATCCGGATAGAGGGCCATTTTTCATCGCAACGCAACGGCGGCGGAGCGTTCTTGTTGGGGTGTCGTAGTCATTCGTCGCATACCTGGCATCGCGCACGTCTATTCTCATTTGGTTTCTGTCTCTTTTAAGTAGTGGCATTGCCTTTTAAGGGCGGCGTTTGTTTTGATGGCCGCGGGCGACGCCGGAAAGGAAAATTCAATTTGTCGGCTCCCGACGGAGTGGTCCTTAAAGAGCAGCGGCTATGATTAATCGTTTGAGAGGGGAAGAAGCACGGACGATTCGCGGGGAGAGATTTCCTCACAAGGCCATTAGCTGCTCCAAAAGAGTGCGTTATGTTATTCCGAATCGGAGTAGGCAATTGCTACCATCTCAAGAGTTTGTCTGAAATGAGTTGATTCTCGAAATGGAAAGTTTTTGCGGAAAGTGTCGGGTTTTTCCGCTTTCCGCAAATTTGAAATTTTTTGTCAATTCGGGAAACTGTTTCATTTCAGGAAATTTGTACCTAACTCTTCCTCCAAGTTGATTTTCCCCAGACTGTTGCTTGTTTGTTAACTTAAACGATGGCCTCTAATTCAGTAAATGGGCATTGCATAAAATTACCGCAAACAGTGTAATTATATCCTCTCTAACCAACTACTATATATGGTTGATTCTCCTCTGTTGTCACCGGTTAGTATTGTTTCACCTTCCACTCCATCATCTCCTCCATCTTTCCTCTTTCGTATATTTGCTTTTTGTACGATTCCCCATTCCACACCTAATGGTAGTCATAATTAATCTAAGCAGGTTGTATTTTTGGAAAAATTTTCAGTGGAGTTCTTCACGTAAATTATTTCTTTTATTGCCGTGTTGGACTTCTACACTGCAAGGGTTTGTCGATTTACTACGTGATTTTGTTTTTTATTTTTTTATCTGTTGGATCGTTCTTTTAAAGGTTGACTTAGCTTATTTATTACTCGTGAAGTTAACGTTTCCATGCTCATGATAAACGTTCGACTCGTAATTTCCCCTTCTATTAGCAGGTCTTTTACAGTCCAGTGCTGTTTTCAAGAAAATCAATCCACATTCCTTAAGATATCTCTATTATCCACTCTTGAATTACATTCTTCAGCTCATGTTATAAAAGCGTTTTGTATTGTCTTCTAGGAAATATCTGTGTGAAAGGTAGGCTATCTAGTAAAGCTGCGCAAAATAACTCTTCTGAGAACTAATCGAGGTTGAAATATATTTTACTTTCATCCAGTTCTCTACAATGCTACCTTTATGTTTCGATGAATTTTTCCTTTGCCGATCCATCAATCAATCAAGGATGTTTTCCTGACGGTAGTCATTCAACTGTCTTCAGCCGCAATAAATGTCGGAGCCATTGTAATGGTTGGGTAGTAATGATTGATCATCGCTGTAAAATCAAAGCGTATTTTCAATGTACGAATGAAATTGTTTTAAATGTTGAAGTTTATGATCTGAAAGGGTGTTACGTTCACCATAGGGGTGCCTAATTTTTGTGTATGCAAGCTACTTTATATTCCTGAGAAACTTTCGGATCTATCCATGCATGTATGAAAAAAATAGCGATAAAAATTCATTTTAAAAGTAGTGGTAGTTTCTTACTTAGTACCACGGTATTTAAAGTTGTCTTCGTTATTTTATTTTCGATCACGTTTTTCTGCACGAAATGGTTTTGTGTGGAATTTGCTGATGATGATCAGGAGATGTTTGTTGGTATAGTCAAAAAAGTTAATTTTATGAAATTTTTTGCACATAACTGTTAATTCGGTATGTTTAAATTTGTGTTTCGTGATGCAAACACAACTGATATAATGTTTTAGTATTACCTGCTAGAATCAACTTAAAGCAAAAAAAAATATTGAAAAACAAAAACACTTTAATTATAAAGTTTTTTATTAAGCTCGAGAAAGAAAGATCCACAATTCGCTATCGACCACGACTGAATACTGGGCTTAGGACTGATTCTTCATGTTCATCATTATATAGGTTTCGATTAAAAAGCGATGGAACAGCAGCGAGGTCGTCGTAACACAGTCGGTAGTATTCCCAACCTCGGATACAATTTCACGATCCTTATAATTTGAAAGAATGGGGAGAGGTAACGTGATTCGAGTTAGACGATGCATATATGGAGAAAATACGTAGAGCTCACCCCGTAAAATTACAGAGCGGTCGCATTTTTCCATCCTTTATTTTTTCACCGCTCCCCAATGGTTTTCTGGTGCGCTGCATTACCATCCACGGCTTGGGCGTGAAATGGAGGAGGTGGTCGTTGGAAGCAGGAGATGATGTGAAGGAGATCAAGATTATCTTGCCTTTCACCGCACCGCGCTCATATCCTCGGTGCCGCCGTAACTCCGGAGCCTTTCACCCCTTTCGTGCCTTTCTCTTAACCCTGGCGCTTTTTTTCTCTCTCCCGTATTCGTACGTAGCAAACTCGTAAGCGATTCGTGACAGGTTGACATATGCTTGTTTGTTCATCAAAAAGCTCGAGGTTCCGAGATGGAAGCTGATAGGAGTTAGAAATGAAATTTATAATGCTTTGGGAAGGTTTGGTGTAAGAAAGAAAAAAGTGCGGTGACAAGGCCAATGAAGATAATTCCTGAATTATCTTTGCTAGCCGAAATGTGATTTCCAACGGGCTTCAGAACAGGTTTTTTGTAACTTAATTTGTCCGAAGACAGCTTGAATTCCGTTTATCCGTTCCGTCTGCCGTTATTAGCTTCCGATAGCTCTTGAAGGGAATGAGGTGACTAGGTAAATGAGGAGTGAAGTAATTTGCTCTTGTGTTCTTCATTGCTAGAATTCTATGAAAGGATAACATCCATGTAAGCACGCCACCATAGGTCCCTATGAGTAACACTTTTCGTATAATTTAACTGGGAGAAATCCAAAATAATGCTATTATTTAGCACCTATAGCTTATGTACCGTAGTCGCACTCCGGAAGATGGCTTACAGGGTATTAATGTATTATTATTACTTAACAATTACGGCGACGTTAGGCCAAAATGGATTCTCTTCCACCTAACCTCTGAAGATATTTCATGTTAATATTACATTACAATAATATTACACTGGTAACTAAAAACAATTCACTACAACTAACTTAAATCTAGAAAAATAAATCAGTACCTCTAAACAGTCTGGCAAACAGAGGTGCAAGGAAATTGGTTCACACAGCAGATACTTATTAGTAGGCAGACAAGTTGATAAATAATACTGATACATACAACTAGATATAGGTACATATAAAAACTTGAAGATTAGCGTTGTGGGAAAATACTCTTCAACTGAAGGTTTATGAAAAAGATTTCACTGTAGAGAGTGATGAACAAGCCTGAAACAGATTTAAATTAAAGATCCAATTTCTCTACCATTCTCCAAATTATAAACGACAGTGTTCCATTCATCAATATATAGCAGCAATTGTGATAGTCGCCACAGTAAAGGATGGTCGATAAAATCATTTTTTTGCATAAGTTAACATGTTTGCCGATTGAACGCTCTTACTTTGAAAATTTAGGGGAACAAATTTCGCCACTGAGGGTCTACAAGAAATTATGAAGCCACCTAAACATGCCTGAATATTTGCATTTTTTCGTGTAATCCGGCTTATGCTCTCCGTTGTTTTTAAACCGCTCTCATTCCGTAAGACGATTCTTCGTTTCTCCTCCATCTGAGCCGCGCACAATTTCCTCTATCCCTTGCGGAAATGAAACTTCTTTCGCAAAAGTCTCTGGATTTCGCTTGTTTTTCTTTTCCTGATTACCCGCATTTTCTTATTCGTGCCCCGATGTATTTTTCCATCTCCAAGATACCACTTTTAATAGAAATTCCCCTCTTCTCCGTTGGTATTCTTATATTTCCCTCCTTTACCTTTTCTTTTCAGAGCTTTTTGGTTGTATTATCTGTTCCTTTAGTTTACCAGGGAAGCCCAACGAAAAGTAATTTACCGCCTTTTTTATTTTGATTGCATAATTTTTATCTTATCCATCTTAAACAGAATGTGGAGAAACGTGAAAGGAAAATATCAGGCAAATTTCATTAATTAAAAATTACATCATACGTTAATTATTGTGCTCTGTGAGTTTGTGGTTTAGTTGTTAGCAAATGCTTACTTCAGTTACTTTCCAAAGTTGTATTGCAACTTATAACAAATATCTACACTTTATACTAGTGACTCGGAAATGTATTTGCCTTTTAGTCATTCTGTTGCGTTGCCTAATGTAGGATAGAGTAAGAGATACCCGAAAATAATATCCAGCGGGAATTTGTGGAGTAGACGTCAGAGCACAGGAATGTGACGCCGTAGAAATAGCACCTTGACGATTGTTTATCTTCATTAAAAGATGAGAGGGGTTAAACCCTGCGGTTACCCTTCCCGCATTCCTACGCAGGTGAGAGTGAAGTATTCGTCAACTTCTCCCGCTAATTCTTCAATAACACCCCGTAGAGTCCTTTACAATCCTCCGCTGCTTTCTCTACTCCATTCTCATCTCTCCCTCTCTTCCCCTGTCGTCCTTCCCAACAGTTTGCGGGATTCGGCCGTAAACCGGGGACACTTTGATGTGTTCGGGCGAATGCTATACTTCCTCATAATCCTCGTTTACGCGCGCAACCGAGACTAATGAAAATAGTCTCCGCTATGCTCCGAATCCCATCTTAACCTTCGCTATACCGTGGTGTTATTTCGTACCACGGGCACCGTGATATCCCGGTCCTCATTTGATCACCATCGTGTCAAAGTTATTAGTGTCCCTTTGCTGAGGAATGTAATTCTTCGTGGGCGAGGTAAATCGATCCGCACGAATGAATGCTTCTACTCAGAAAGGGTGGTACTCTGAGAATGAGTATCAGTGTAAGGGCCTCATTGAAGGTATATATTTTCGCCAATTGGAGCAGATTGATTTGTTTCGCAGTACCTACAACGAGTCTTCAAATACATTGGGTGCTGTTAGTATCGGAATATTATACTCATCTATATCTGCAGGCCGCCTTTTAAGGGTTTTATACTAGGTAACATCTCTGGAATTTTCTCGAAGTTACTGATCTGACTATGTCAATGGGTATGCGTAATATTTAGGATACCCTCCGAAAACGTGTTAGTTCTAAATCCATGGAGCGAGTTAAACCTAAATTTTAATTTCCTTTCTTCACTTTTAACGTAATAAATTTTGTTTTATATGGAGGATATAGTTTTAACTTTTAGTTTTCATTATTACTCAATGTAATCATATTATGAATGATTGTTAATCGATAGTATTGATAGTTCTTTTATTAATTTTCTATTTCCAATTATTCACGTGTACGGACTGAATTTTTGGTTCAGTTCGTATCGTCATAAAAATTCATCCTTCTTCATTTAGGGAAACAGAACTGGAAAACCGGGTTTTAACTCTTTTCGTTCGTCAATTAGCCAGATTTGTTTGTGGAAACCATAGCAATTCCTAATAAATCTGAAACAATATAACGGAAACCAGTCGTCCTTTAGAGTCAGAATAGAATAGAAAGTATTTTAGCTGGGTCATCAGTGAATCACGTAAAGTGTTAAATTTTCTGCGTCCGAATGAATGGAAAAGGAAAGAGCCAGGGAAAGAAGGAAATGGGAGGCTTTCCATCTCATACGTTATCGTGGAGAGAGGGGATTGCGGGATTTCCATATGACCTTTGTGACTTTTCCCTTCTCTGTCAGGGTAAGATTCTTTTCTGTCCTTGAGGGAGTGGGCGGATGGAGAGTAAGTTTGAGTCGGGAGAAAGGCGGGCTTTTGAGTGATTTGCTTCCGAATAAATCCACTGTAGTCTGAAACCAGTCTGCTCACAGTTGAAAATTTCCCTCTATCTTATTGCGTAAAAGGAATACACATTCCTGATAAAGAGAGGTTCTCAATGGCGACTTTTATCTTTTGACAGTGAATTTTGTCATTGCCGCATTATAATAATATTTATAGTTGAAATACAATTTAAATATACGATAAATTTAATGCGTAATTTTACGAGAATTAATTTCGAAAGGTGTTTGCACGAAGTTATGCCTTCAAATGTTGAATGTATTGTTACGAAAATTACGTAAGTTATTTATTATTCATTTTTGAATATTTCATAAAGTAAATAATAACAAATTCAGGCTAGTTGTAATTTTTATTTATTTTCTATTATGTTTCAGTGATTTTGTGTCTTATTTTCGGCGTTGAAATTCGGCATATCTGAACATGGTTTTCAAGAACGACTTAATTTTATAAATATAAAATAAATTGCCTCAGTTGAAATAGTTCAAAATATGAACTCAATTTGCCTCTGGTTTCGTTAAGAACTATGTCTCCAAAGATGATATAAAAATGCATTATGACGTTTCTCATAAGGTAAATATATAAGGATGAAAATTTATACCAACTTACCTTCATCCGTTCGAACCTTTTTATCTTAAATCATTTACGTCAGTGGATCTCAAATTTCAAATTAAATGTAAGGAATAACTCGGCTGCTGCTGAATGATAACTGTTCTTTCCACAGCCAAGTCTGGGCGGTTTTCATAGATGCAGACTGTTTGAATCAAATGTGTCAAAAAAGGTCAAACAGTTGCACACGGTCTTGTAGCTTAGTCTTTTCTGAATACGATATCTTAAACACTTTTGATTTAAGACAAAAAGAACCCTATTCGTTGGAATATGCCGTAGACAGTGAAACTCTTCGCTCAAATTTAATGGAAACGTATTGTAACAAATGGACGATTCCCACGAATGAATATTCTCTAGTAATACAGTATATTCTATACGGCTCACTTACGGGTAAAAGCCTAAACAACCCTGGTTTAAATACAATTTATTCAAGAACTGCTCCGAATGTTGCGTAAGCGTAAACAAATATTCTTGCTCTTAATCCTTGCTCCAGTGAGTTTGGTCGGAAAACTTCGATGGGAAGTATTATTCCTTTCCTTCCATATCCTACCTCCCTTTTTTTCTTGTCATCCTTTCCATCCCCTCTTACTCCTCGCAATTATAGGGCCACGTTTCGTCCCCTCTCACAATCCTATATTTTTACTCGATCTTCTCTCTCTTTCCCAATTCCTCGTTTTATGTCCTAACTTCCCAATCCCTCCCTCTATCAGTAAAATGCCATATTCTTGGCATCCACCCCTTTTCAATTTTATTGCCTCGGCAGTACTAGGCTCCCTTCCAATCGCCCAACACCTGATCACCCCACCGTACAAACGAATCCCCCTTTGCGTTCTGATAAGTGGAGCAAGGTAATTTCCGTCAGCGTTTTTCATGTCTTATGGACTGGATAACGGAGTGGAATAATTGTAATAATAAAGTTTCTGTGGATGTATCCATAGGACAGCTTATATTCGGGGACAGACCGCTTTATACCCGCGTCCCATGTTAAATGACGCGGAATGAAGGCACGAATAGAGTTATTTTTGGGGTAAATCCACTTATTTGTCGGATAAATTTTCACGAGAAACCACCAGGTGCTCCCCTTCAATACCGCTTCCTAAACCCTCGTCCTAGTTTTTATTTTCCATCCCTCTGGCAGAGATGATCCGAAGCAAAGTGGTCATGCATGAGAGGATTTATCCACCGACACGCGTGAATTTTCTGCTGTAGGACACGGCGAAGCGTCCCTAATACATGAAAGGCTTCTATCGAATGCTTCCAATGTTTTTTTTCCTCCCGCCGAAGACCGTAGTTTGTCCTCCGCACCCTTTTAAGAACCCTATTCAATTCTATGTGACCCTTTTGTCCTGACTCCATCATGTCGCGGAGTAATCGCCACCAACTACGCCCATGAATTTCGGGCGCTCCTTGACGTATACCTCGATTTCATTGGGTCTCTCCAAATATAAGTCCATTAGGTATGTACAGTACAGTATGTACCTAGGCTAGCAAACAAATTTCGGCATCAGTTCTTTTGGCGAGATGCTATTTCTCTTTCGTTTCAGATCCAGAAACACTCGTAATCACTGCCTGAACACCTCCACCTTCTTTCGTTAGTAAACAACATAAGTAAACTTCACAGTATCAGGCAAGGTGTTCTGGAAATCCATCACAGAAATGATAAAACTATGAGAAAAAGTACAACTCATAGTTGTACTTTTTCCACCAAATTTATTTTCTTTCTTAAGAAAAACAAGACGACCGGTTTCAATGAGTGATTGTCATCCTCACCTGAGGATATTCAGGACGACCAATTACATTCACCAAGAATACCTGGTAAATATAATAGGTCATCATCTGTTGGGGAAATCTAGTCTAAGATGTGGTGTAAATTTGAAGGGTCAGCTGTCAAAAGTTGGATTGTAAGAATGGAAATAATATGTAACGTTCCGTAAAATAGGCTGTTCAGAAGCTGTATAATCACTCATGATGACAATACACATGTATTTGCTAAAGCCCGAAACGAGTAAAATGTAAATAGTAACTTTTAACTCCACAAGAGGTCCTAAAATCTGTAAAGTAGACGCAGTCTAATTTTTAAATCTAGTATTTACAATCAGATAATTTTTTAATAATTTAAACCATTTTTAAAGTAATCCTTATTGGGCCTACCTATTCAGGTATACGGCTGACTCGTCTGTTTCTCATTTAATGTCGAACGAACGCGTTGCCCACTTGTCATTTAATGTCAGTTTTCACTTAACACTAAGAATAGACTGCAACGGTTTAGTAAAATCCGAAGAATTACGGAGCTATTTTTCAGAATTGTACCTTGTCTTCATGGCAAAGGTGGTTATTTTTAGTGGATAAACAAGGATTCGCTCAAACTCGGCATTATGGTCCTGGAAAATGGTCCCTCTCTTGTATTACATAGTTTTGTCCACTGCTTCCCCCAAATCCTTACCCCTTCCGTTACTTTCCTCCCATAGCTTCCCTCCTTTAATTTCTTCTCTATTCTCTCCATCCGTCTCTTCCCATACTCGTTATCGACGCTGTTTTCCAGTTAGAGAAACGAAACCACCCCCGCTCTCGTGTAGTTTTAGCTTCCGGTAGATGGCAGTCATTTCGGTCGGAAGGGGAAGGTGTTTTAATGGCTAGCAAGGTCGTTTAATTGGTAATCAAATGCAGAGAAGGTTCTATCTTCCAACCCTCCTTCCCTCTGTTTCCACCCCTTTCAGTTCCTTACCATTCCCTCCGCGCGCTCATCTCTCATTCCAACTCCTCATCCTCCCACGCTCATCCATTGTTGCGAGGGTGGTTGATAAGGAGTGAATTACTAATGTAATGATCGTGCGGGAGCATATGGCACTCCAATGCGCAGTAGAAATGACATTATCTTCAATGAAACCAGATAAATATATGATAGTTAATGGAGGAGTACTAAAGTGAATACGGGGGCAAAAAATCTGTAAATAAAACCCTAGAAATCGTCTATAAAGGAAATAAAATTCTTACATTTAAAAATAAATTTAATATGTGACCTTAGAGTCTCAATTCTTATACATAGCATTGTTTGGATTTCTTTTCGTTTAGAGAATATGTTGCATGAAGAGTAATCGTTCAAGGAAAGGAAAATGAGATTTTCTGAGGCAAAAATCAATAAAAAGATACTTGGAGAGAATGTATAATGCTTTACTCTTTGTACTTACAGATCCCTGTGGGAATATAGTCTTAAAATATTACGGAACACATGCGCGTTAAGTAGGGAAAGCGGTTTTGCTAGGGGTAGAGCGAGAGGATATCGTGACTCCAGTAAAGAGAGTTTCCTGTAATAACTGCCCAATCCTTCAGCTCAGAAAATTTCCTATAACATTAACTCTTTGTGGAGAATTTTCGTAGACAGTGTGAGTACTATAACACAGGAAAGCTTATCTAGAACTTACACTCTGGAGTCATACATGAGAGGAGCAACCCAACCTCCCACTGGAAACCATTTCCAGCACGTGGACTCTTCCAAACAAGAGTGTCCCACTGCGCAAGTGCCACAAGCTTTCGCGGTGCTTATAATAAGCGGCTTCTTCCTTTCTCTCCCTCTGTCTAGCCCTCTCCCCTGTCATGGTCTGGCGACTTTTGTATTCCAGAGACTAATGGCGGAATGAGAGCCGGAATGACTTAATTAATGAGAATTCTCCCTCCCTTCCGTCTCCAACTCCAGAAGAGCGTCTCGATTGAAACATTTTACTCGACTTTTTGATGGCTCATAAAAATACTTTTTCTCCCAACTCCCTCTTTGATAAGGGAGTGTGAGGGGTTTTTACGGCTCGAGGAATACTCTTTCGGTGGGGTTTTAGAATAAATAAAGGGACTTTCTTGATCGTAGGTTTTACGCTTTAATTACTTTCTTGGCCTCTCTATAGTTCGGGAAGCGCTGATTATTCGCTAAGGGTCCATTCAAGGATTTTCAGTTTATGTGCGGTAGGAGTTTGATTGGGGAAGGTTTTTTCGCCTTCTCGCGTTTTCTACCGGATTGAATCGGAAAAATATTTCCCTAACTCTCTCGGAATAAATATAAAATCACTTTCTACCTGGGTTTTGTGTTCGAATGTTCCCGTTTGTTGTAATATTTTGTAATGAGTCTTTAATCCTAGTTTTCGTTCATCGCATTATGATCAATTTATTGCGACTGACCACCTCAAAATCTGATTATAGTTCATTTCATTAATGGGAAGTCATAGCTATTTAGTCAAGCAGTACTGTACTCTTATAACCTTCATTTTAAGGTAGCTTTATTTCGAATTAAGATCACGGAGTATTTTCCGTTTCCTTAAATCATGAGGGAGTTTTCGTGGAAGACTTGTTCAGGTTTTAACTGCCGCTCATTCTTCTAGCTAGCCAATTTCTAGTTCAATTCATGGTTGATCGTGAATATTAGTTCCAAGGGGTCAGTATTTAATGTTTCTTTCACATTTAGCGGGAAAACTATACTTTAAAATGTATTTTAGGTACAGAGAAAGATGTTGTCATCTTATCAATGACGGAATTAAACAATTTTCTGAAAATGTGGATTTGTCGTCAAAAATTAGTGCATTTGCTTGTCCTTTTTTATAAATGATTTGAATGGATTTGTCTTATTAACTCTTTTATGTGTAATTTTTGGAAAATTAAGGGTGTAATTTATTTTATTTCTTTTGATATAATAACTGTAAGATGTTTGTAAACATTCGAGATAGGAACACTTTTTTCCCCCGTGAATCTGACTCTTTAAACTTTCTTGAGCTGCATCAACAAATCAAATGTGATACGAACCTCTATTGCGAGTCGTTTCCACATCCGCCTTTCAATAGATTTTCAATTGATTGAATAGCCGATCTCTTATCAGAATGGCGTATTTATGTGCTAGGACCAATGCGCGATTCAATACAAATTGGATCGTAAAAATCGGTGGCGCAGTTGAAAATTCTGGTGCCCATGGGGGGATGGGGCCCCTATTTTGACGTTTATCAGATATTGCCCGTAGGCCATTCCCATGAAGAATGAAGTGGGGTCAAACGTCCTACCACGGACCTTTGATGAAAAAGACAACTACTCATTCCTGAAACTTCCATACATTCCATACCCTTCTCATCTTAATCTCGCGGACCAGTTTCACTTCTCTTTTTTTTTCCAAAACGTTTAATGTTGTTTTTCATGCCCGCATTCAGTCCATATTTTTCTACACAATATCGCGTCCTTTTTTAAAATCAGTTTTTTCTACCATGTCAGGAAGATGATTTTTATTGGGAGCTTGGGTAAAAAAATCATTCTTCATAACTTCTTTTCGGTTATTTACAGCAATTTTCATCCCACCAATTTGTTTAATACAGTTACAACTGGCCAATTTTACTGTACAATAATCACAACTCTCTGTCTGAAATATATCGTCTCTTTTGGCATGATTCTGGCAGTATCTGTAGTATTATCCCCAATTTTCGTATACATCCGTTTATTTAATGAAGGAATCACGAAAGATGTGAAAGTTATTTATTTTATATAAAAAATATTTTCATTGTGAAGAAAAATGAAAGATCAGACTTTACCTCAGAAAGTTTATGCTATGGCCATGGTTTCCACCCCTTGGGTCATCATCAGCGTAATTTAGGACATTCTAAGATTTGCATTGCTAAGATCTACTTCACAACTTAAATTTGAGAATCGCTACTGCTGAAAAGTCTTTGATCAACGAGAGATGATGGATTGTTAAAAAAGGTAATTGAAAATAGCATGCTACGGAAAAAATAGACATCGTTAAAATCAAAGAAATTTTGTAGAATTAAGAGGCGTTGCACTTTTTCCTCAACAATTTAATGAAAATCCACGACCAGGTATCGACGAGTGTTGTCAGTTCTATGACTGTGAATTTTATAAAGCAATTTTTTCTCTCGATTCGTGGTTTGTTTTTCTATCAATTCCATTTGTTTTTCAATTCTACGTTGTACATTTCTTAACTCTCGAGGTAACCCCCCCCCCCTGTATAATGGCAGTCATACTCATGAAAACCACAGTCCAATGTTCTGACGAATATTGTCCAACTATTATCTTACGCAATATGGCCCTCTTGCTAACCCATGACCCGAGTTTGTCCCTCAGCCGTCCTGTGTTAGTGTCTCATTGACTCATAGTCCAGCCCTGACTTAGAAAGACTTATTTCAGTCTCTTAAGGTCGGGCTTACGTTCTTATCACAAACGCAGCATTCCGCCCGTTCTCCGTTCCTCGACCTCGGCGATTCCTTTCCCATCCTCCGCTATTTTTAGTCGCTTCGCGCCAGTTCTTCCGTACACTAATGCGGTTAAATGGCGTGACCCCAGCACTTGACTCATTGTCACGGACGTGTTTACTTCACGAGGGGAAGTGGGGTAAAGGGAAAAAAGGCGGGTATTATTCCGGGCGCTTCTCTTTCATGTTGCTTGGAGTGTTTCATCCCGCAACAGTGTTGTTTATGAGGTCCACACCCACGCTCACCTTGGGGGCCTTGTTGCGATTTTCTCAACAGCTGGTAATTCGTTCTCTCTACGTCGGTGGCTCGGGAGTTGTTTTCAATTGGGCTATTTCTAGCTGTTTTGAAGGGTTTGTGGGTGGACGTTACTGGTGGAGGTTAGAATTTGAGGCGTTTTCTTTTGAGAAGGTATGGTTCACGTTACCATATCTTTGTGAATAGAATGTTATTTGTGTTTTCGTTCAGGATAGCGTTCATTGTGGTCGTGGTCACTATCAAATCTCAAGAAGAGTGCCATTGACGGGGTCATCGTGAAACTCTTCTTTAGACGTTTTATTCTAGTAGCATTCTGCCTCGGTGAGGAAGACGAGCAAACTACAATGTACTACCGATTATCAGTTGGTGGATTATTCGTGTATTGTTTTTTACTCAGCATCGATATTCTACGAAAACTAAAACACATGAACACAAGTATTTTCGCCTTCTAACGCGAGCAGGACTTTGATAAAGCCTTTCCTATGGTACAGTGGGAGTACGACTACAGTGACATTGTCACAGTTAAAAAGATCTGCGGTTGGACGAAGAAAACTCTTAATGAGTCCATGAAACGTTCGAAAATAGCGGATAGTTATTGCTGTGAGCCATAGTAGCTGTTATGAAGACTTCTCCGGCCGCAGCTGTACATAAATTTTGCTTATTATTAGTAACTAAACGGATAGAAAGAAGTAAAACAAGTTAATATGAAACTTCAGAAGCACAATCTGCACGCTAATGGTGGAAATTTCAAACGTTTCAACTCGCCGTTACTTTTAAAACCTCACGAAGCTTAAATGCTGAAATCAATTTTCCACAGAACGGATTGATTTTCCGCAGAGCGTAGCTTTGGAAACGCTTCGCTTATTTATGGAAGCGTAATGCGACGAAACGATTTCGGAGCTTTCCCAAAAACACGGAGATTTAAAAATTGAAGAATAAGGAACTCGGGAGGAATACGGAGATAAATTTTCCACGTTGCTGTGCGAGGAACGTTCTGTGGCATCGATGGATTTATGACTGGAATAATTGCTGGTGTTAGGCTTCCGGTATCAACCGGCGGACCCTGACGCAACCGAATTTTACTGAATTATCTCCAAACTTGTACCGAATATTCAAATACGGGCAGTTGGCTAAAAACAGGATTTTTTATGGCCGTAACCTTCAAAACGGCCCCATTCTCACGATTTATTTTTTCCGTTGGAAGCCTCCCGCCATCCCTTGCTTTTTATCTCTTTTTAACCCCCTCCACATACCATCTAACATTCCCCTCGGGTACCCTTCATCAGTCCCCTTCCCTTCTCTGCCCTTTCCACCTCCGTTTCATCCCCAACCCCGTCTCTAGGGGTCGGGTCACTGCCCCCCCATTCCCTAGTCCAGTTTTCGAGGCCTTTCTGACTTGGTCGGCTGTGACGCGGGCCAATCTAGCAGTCGTCGTTGACCTTAAGGGAAGCTGCACGGAGTCTATTACTGTTGGGGTTTAAAGTGATTCGAATCATTCCAACCGCGCGCCTATTTTTAGCCGAGCTATTTCCGAGTTGCGTAGTCAATTCTCATGGGTCAATCGCGGTTTAGAAGCGTGACGCTAGCATAGAAGCCCAAGGAGCAAAATGGGCTGGTTCGCATTGAGAGAACTCGTCCCCCGAAAGAGGGACGTCGCGAGGTTTGGGATTTTTGGAAGAAAAAATGCATCAAAAGAACCGGTCGAATTTACGAGAGTCGTCCACAATTATTTTCGTCGGACAGGACTCGTGAATTGAAAACGGCTGTAAATGTCCGAATGTGAGCTGAAGTACGTTAATCATTTCTGTTAACCTCCTTAGTATTTCGCTGTCGATTTTAGTTGAATATTTGGTAAAATGATCCTTTTTAATTGTCGAACAGCAGTTTTTCCAATCTATGCGCCTCGTGTAGCTAGTTTGTGGTTATTTTTGTGTATCGCATGGTTCAGTTCTTCCTATTGCTTCTAATTTTACAGTCTATATGTCCATTATTTTTTTGTGCTATCTCTGAATGGAATTTCATAGGGAAAAATTTCAATAAGTCAATCTATAGAGCGGTGTCTAATCTACAATTTTTAATTCTTTCTAAAGTTAACCAACATAAGAATAAGTGCGCCGCGAACTTTGAGCTAATGCCGGAATGTGAGAAATAGAAAATAAATTAAAAAGTTCTGCTTTAATGGATGCTCATCACATTTTAAGGCTGCCGTCAACGGAATTTATCGAATGATGGTTTGTTTACACAGCGACACGCTCTGTCATTTCCGAAAGTACGTGTTGTTTATAGTTTTAAAATCTTCTGAGTTGTGCTAGTTTGCGAGGGTTGGAGAGCATTTTACGTGCTATATATTACCTTTTCAGAGTTTTTCCGTCATAATCCTTAGTATGAAAACATTTTAATGCTACAAGTGCTAGTTAAGATCATAAGGTTTCATTTTTCCTTCACCATATCGACATGTCCGGTGTTCGTGAGAAATTATCAAGTTTCTTAATATAATTACCTGCTCTGAGCTATTCTCAAAACTCGAATTTATTAACACAGTCATACTCCTTTTCCTTATAGATTTTATATTCTCCTATCGACGTCCATCTTTTATCGCGTTTTTTTAACCACGGACGTTTTGAAAATTCCCTAATAAGCCTCTTTCATTGTCATCGCCGCTTTATTAATTATTCATTCGAAGGTGCTGATTTTTGCGGCTTGTGGAGCCAAATTATACGTATCTGAAAATCTGGACTCTGGGCTACTTTTCCCCGCTCTCGCGCATCCACTGCTCTCCAATCCGAGGAGATTTAATGTAATGGCCAAGCACGCTTTCTTGAGCAAAATCCCCGCATTTCTGCGATTACTCAAATTGCTCTCTCGCGGTATCCGATACTTCGCTTCTACACTATCTTCTTAATTAAGAACTCAAGACGAGTAGCTAATCATTTCTCAAATATACGTTTCGCCTGGGAAGAACTGATTTCTTTGCTGAAAGAACAGGTATATTATTCAACTTAGCTTTCGTTGATAATTCGATGGTTGAGTTTTTATTTTGCAATTCTGTCGTTGATTAGAGGTTGTTTTTTAATTAATTGAACCATACATCTTTTCTCGTGATAGGGTCTTCATACTAAATTCATGTGAGTTATTCGTTCGAAATCGTGCATTAAAATTATCTTGATTTCTAAATGCAGTCGGTAGGTATGTTTTAACCTGATTGGTCGTTTATGAAGTAGTAATCAGATTATTAGAACTCGGTTTTGACTAAAAGGGGAGGACATGTTATATTACTCCGATTTTGGTAAATGTTGGTAGGATGATAGTACTTGGTTCTAAGACTATGCAATGGAAAGGCAGCGCCGTTTTATTGATCACATTTTGCCATTTTACGCCAACTCTATTTCCTTGTGGAAGACGCATTAGTTAAATTTCCACATTGCACCGCTATACATTCAGAAAAACATAAGAAATTTGTTGCGCGTTTATTTGAAACCCATGACAGCATTACAGTACATTATTTTTCTATTTGTTTCCCAATGAAGTCCGCAGAAAAGAAAACATATTTCAATATTGGCACTGGTCATAAAACAAGAGTAGCCCACAAACTCAGAAAACTGACCAAAGCAAAGTATTGGTAATGTCCCGGTTTAAATCCCATCAAAATTCTCTTTGTTACAGTGCTTTGCGATCAGAATTTAGTCATCATTGGTATCATACAGTGAAACTTGTATGTATCGGAACCTGTATATAGCGGAAACTTGTTCATTGCGAAAGAATTTCTCGGTCCTGATCTGCGGGGTAAGAAACCTTACCTAGTGCTTCGAACCTGTATATTATGGAATTCGTCCATAATACATGTATCAATATCTAGTTATATGTATTAGTTTATATTTGGAATTTTTTTATATATATGTTTGTAGTATATTTCTTACACTTATGTTTGTCACATTGTCGAGATGTTTGGTTTTTATTTTTAGATTTTAGTTAATTTTAATCAATTATCTTTAGTTATTGGTGTAATATTATTAATAATACCATGTAATATCTCTAGATGTGCCTCACCTCCCCGTAAGAATAGTAATGAAATTTTTTCTGACCCCACTAAGAAAAGTTTTACTGAACTTATATTTGTATTTTGAATATTTTACCAAGTGTAAGCACACCAAAGATGTCTATAATCTCGTTACAGCTGTAAAAAAAACACTTTGCCCTTTTCAAGGCAACACGTTAGAAGGGATACTGTGAGAGACTACGCTCGTCGTCCTCTTTTCTCACGTCTTTTTTTCTCTCCGGAACTTCCTGCGAAGGGAAGCCATCGTGACCCCGTCCGTTCCCCCTTCGTCTATCCTAACTTCCAAAGTCTCTCTCCTTCGCCATGGAACTCAGATCTCGCAAACAGATCACGCAGTCTCCTCGCCTCACTTAATTGCCAATTTACGCCCGGTGGTGTCGCGTGTGGCAAGACTTGAGCGCAAAATGGACCGCCCTTTCCCTATTCCCGTCCCTCCTTCCCCCTGCGCTCTTTTTCCTTTGACATCCGCGATTCAATTCTCCTTAGCGAGCGACGCAGAAATTCCGTTTGTTCTCCGGAGAATATCTCCATTTTTTTCTCCCCTCAACTTTTTCGCCGCAATTCTTTCTTCATCTCTCTGTGGGAGATTCCTCTTTACCCCTTTCGGAGTGCGATATATATCTGCTATCTCTGGAGAACTCGAGGTTTTTCTTCCCGCTGTTCCATCTCCGGAAGGATCTCCCCTTCCCATATTGCCGTTTCTGCGAAGGAAAACGGTTCCTTCCCGTTCGCTTCCATGGTAAACGCCCGCTAGAATGCGTCCCACGCGTTATATCTCCCGGGCTTCCTTTCGCGCTTGTTCGTATGCCTAAGTGCGAGGAAAGGTTTCCCTGGGAAATAAGAAGCCTATGAATACCCAGTAAATGCTAACGCCTGTCTGATCGCGGTGTATATCTTCTTATCTCCGTTAATCATGGTAAAGGAATCATGTATTTCTCGTTGGACCTTTGGCACCGGCTTCGGTGGCGTAGTGGTTAGCGTTGGCCGGGGTCCCGGGTTCAAATCCTGGTTAGGGCCTGGCTGTTTGTGATCGAGACTTATATAGGTTAAATGTAACAGTAGTCTCTTAAGACTAAACTTCGGCTAATAAAGTGGTCATTATTATTATTATTGTATTCCAAGAAACATTGAAACAGTGAGCACCAATCTGTACTCCAGCGGGGCTTCTTTTACTTTACGGCATTTTTGATGCTTGATCTTGAATATGTTTCGCAGCAGATTTGACTGACTTTATCTTCAATGCATACGCTGCTACACTGTATTGGTTAGCCGAAATGCCAGATGTTCGAGTAGGATGTTGGAAATGATCATAAAAGCAGGAACCATATAAGGCGGTTTTTTAATTAAATAGATTTGTTTCTAGTAGGTACTTGTTTTTTGCTAAATTTATTGATTTCTCTTATTTATGAATAAGTAGATTTATCTATAGCATATTTTTATTAATTTTATGCACTTTCCATTATTTTTGTTTACTTTTTACTTTACTCAATTCAGTCTTTGTATCCTATATTATATATGAACCTTATTTTCTTCTATCTTAAAGATCATATTTGAGGTCAGGTTCATTGTTTATTGGCAAAAATCGCTACCAGTTTCTTGGTGAGTGTAAACGTTCTCCTAACTCATTTGTTGTTGCACTAGTAATGATTTCAGTCAGAAAATTATAATCAAATTTAGTTTTCGGAATATTCTTCGTATTTAATTGTCAGATAGCTATGTTAACTCTCACGCAAGGCTTTCTTATTCTAATGATGTTTTTTTCTCTTTTGCAGGTAAGCATTTTACTGGCATATTTGCCATATTATGTCTCTACTACGGCTCTGAAAGATACTGCGCAGTTATTGAAGTCATGGACTGCTGCGATAGAGGGGTGAAATTCTGAATATTTTTATTGCTAACATCGGAATATTTGAAGTACAGCAAGTTAAGTGCATTTTAATTACTCCAAGTTCGACACTAGATCGAAACGACTAAATTTAAGTATACTCGAAGCTCTTTTGCGTATTTACACGTTGTTTTCTCTGGTTATAAAATCGTTCTTTGTTCTTGCATGGCATTGATTATAAAATGGATGTTATCGGCATATTCCTGTTTCCATTAACGAAATCATTATTTATGACCCGGACATAAAAAAATAAACGTTTTTTTACGGACCGCATCCTCCTTTTCCATGT
Organism: Ladona fulva; assembly: GCA_000376725.2. Lineage (NCBI taxonomy): Eukaryota > Metazoa > Arthropoda > Insecta > Odonata > Libellulidae > Ladona > Ladona fulva. Next base: position 354,174 of record KZ308564.1, on the reverse strand, counting down.
TATAATTAATTAAAATAACCCTAATGCAAGTAAATTATGAGCTATATTCAGGGTATTGTCTCTCTATTTCCTCTCGTCGTAAATACATTTCAATTTGCGCAGTTTCTCGGTACCGTATGGCATGTCGTGTATGGAGCCATCCACTCCCCCTTCTCTCTCCGCCCTGTCCACCCACGCCCCTTCCGATGACAAGCAGAAGGTCCGCCTGCTCGGTTCCCTTCTCCTTGGTCTCATCGCTGCCGTACATTCGTGGCGTCCGTAAAGGAGTGTGGGTTCTCGTGTGGCGTAAAAATCTCGCGTGCTGCTTTTTAACCGCTTCGGGTGTCGGTTTCATTCATGCGAAACTTAGAGGAGATTAGCGGAATAGAAGCCATTCCGCTTGCGTGCGCAGTCGAGATTGTTTTTCTCTTCGTTTTGTTTTGATTTCCTCAAGGCCTTGCGTTAGTTCGGCCGTGTGTCGAGCGGTTAAATCTTTTCTGCTTCCAAGAATAGGTCGGAAAAAATTTATTGACCCAATGCGCTCACGCTACTGGCAAAAAATTGTTGTTTATGTTTGTCTGTTGAAGAGCTGTCGAAGACTCTACGCAAAGTGTGACAAAAGAACTTACTCGTCTCGAATGAATAGCTTCAGATTATTTAATTTGATCAAAAAAATGAAAGTAAGAGTAATCTGGTTTGAAAGTTTCTGAAATCGCAAGTAAAATGTGTGCACATTTTTGATTTGCAATAATAAAGGAAATCTTATTGCCATTCGTAGAATTTAATTTCCTGCAAATATCCTGGTCGACACCTTGGTCCTGATCGTTATCGGCGATTGATAACGACATGGTAGATATAATCGATTAGGACACGTATCGGTCGATAAATGTTTACCATCGATGAAGGGATCAAAACATCTACTACTATAATTGCTTCAGAGAAGAGAAAAAAACTTCTTTTTCAAACGTCTTATGACTTGCGACCGGTTTCGCTAACGACGCACCACCATCAGGTAAAACATGTGGAAAAAGTACCAAGGTTTTTCTCATCTGTGATATGGCTTGATACGAAGTAATGCCTTAACCTATCGATTTCGCGGTTGCTTCGTAGATGACATAACTGTAATGGTTAATATTTCAATCTTTATTGCCAGTTAGAGCTGAATCTAGGACACTTTCGTTTGTGCGACACTATGCCAAGTGGTCCACATCCGTAGCCCTTGAGCGAAGAGTCCTTGTCCTTCCATTGTTCCCTATTCTCGGTTATTGCGTAGCGAATAGACGTGATAGATGGCCTCGCGTTACACTCACGGTCACTGGGCATGTTATTATCGCCGAGATTAGTAATTGCCACTCAGAAGGAAATGGCTAACACAAGAAAATATCGTTCAAAATGAGGCCTTCACCCTGCTAGTCGATCCATCTATGCTCGATATTGCCACGGTCATATTCCCATTCTTGAGTTTGCCATAATGGTCTCTAGGATATCTGAAATTGGGGCTTGCCGTTTGCGATCCCAAAACGGATTTATTGCGCACTTTTAGAGGAAACTGAAATCTGTCTGTTCTTCAGTTAGCTTTCAAGTGCGATCGTTTATAGGCTCTAGTCCAAATTCAACGTTTGATGAATTGTGATATCTCCAGGAACGTATTTTTATACGATAATTTCTTCCGAATCACGAAGAAGAAACAATTCACTCGAATATCGGTGCAAGGAAAAGCAATTCCACAGACAAGCTATTTTCGAATGAATATTTTTGAATATTGAGGTTAAACTTCACTGAGAAGAAATTTTGATTTAGAATACGTTAGTTTCTCGATACAAACTTAATCAGCAGAATAGTCGCACGTTAACGAAAACAAATATTTCGAACCAGCGTTTTGTCTAGATACATTTTTGAAGGTAAAAAACCAGAAGTATGAAACCAAATTGTGAACGGCATTACATTATCATTACCATACGTGCTAACCTTACAGTGCTGAGGTCCCAGGTTCGAATCCTTGGTTGTTTGTGTGTTCGATTGGGTTTATTGTAAGAATTGTCAACCTGGGCTAAAATATGCACCATTTAGACGAAATTTATGTTAATATTATAATTATATCTACTTTTGGTATTAATTGTATTGCTGGAATTAACTCATTAAACAACTCCATTATCAATCAAATAACGAGTAATATTTCTTTTGGATAACCTAAGTATAAAACACAAAAACTTTCAGATAACAGCTGTTATCACGTCAATATTCACGGCCTCAAATTTATCGAATGTATCTATTTCGCTGAATTGTTTTCATTTTAGGAGCTCTAAGCTCACTTTTGGTATTCCTAAATATATCAAGTGAAGATTTATTCAAGCCTAGGATATCAGTAGAAAAAGTTCCGTGGGCATTTATTTGTCCAAGCATTTCCTTGTGATTTCCTGATGGCCGTATGCTAGCCTTTCTTTCGTGTACTTTCTTCTTCCCACGAAAACCTCGTTACGATCATCCTCATCTCATCTGACGCTTTCACATATCTATCGATCTCTTTCGGCCCATCGGACCTCTGAACTGGGCGAATCTTCCCCATCAAAATGTTCCTCGTCGTCCACTTTTGATTCCGCCGCTTTGCACCCTTCCCTTGCTCCGTTTCAGATGACGCTGCTCCCGGCATTTCCTTTCCCGTCAGGTTTGTGCCTTCCGGCTTTCCGACTTTTGTCCTTTCACCAGATATAGAACTAGTCATACAGCATCACGTTTTGTTTGTAAATACGAGGTGGATTGAATGTGTATTTCGTTGTTCGCAGGATTTTGATTACCATTATTCAGTAAGTTGTTGTTAAGTAGGAGTGGTAGAAAACTTTCTGTTAAATTCATTGTCATTTTACTGTTTAAGGATTCTCATTCAGGTTTTATCTAGTATTACACTGGCAACTTTTAAGCTTCTATCAGGGAATGCTTTGATATGCGATATTTGCCTATGAAACTTAAATTTAAAATTAAAGGTAAAATGGCGATTTATTTTTCAACGCATTGGGAGTTTTCAAACATTTTTGCTCCCTTCCTTTTTACAGATAAGACCGCAGCATTTCTTCGAATATGCCATTTCTGGCATAAGTGGTTTTTGACATATTCTTACGCAGCCTTACTACATCTACATAATACCCTGCTAGCCGCCTTTCGGCGTGTGGCAGGGGGTGCAAGCACCCTGACTCTACTTCACTAATCGGTTGCTTTCGCGTATCGTTCGCGGAAAAAATGAATTTTTGAAACGACTTGTTCTAGCATCTATTTCTCTGATTTTCCTCTTAGTATCAGAACGGCCTATATAACATGGGGGACGCATTATGTCAGCTACACCATCTTTGATCGTGCTTTCTCTTAATTTATTAAATAGATTTATCCTTTGTTTAAGCCTTCTATCTTCTAAAGATTCCCATCCCGCGTCCTGAAGCATTTGCGTAACATTCACTGACTTTTAACAATTCTTTACAAAACGTATCGCCTTTCGCTGTAATTTTTCTAATTCCCGACTACAACACTTTTCTGCAGGGTCCCACACAATACACTATACTTTGAGCTATAATAACGAATTGAAATTATTATATTTTTATTATAACTTAATAGCTACCTTTACATATTACCAATCAGAACCGGACCGAGATGGATTAGCGCTATGCAGCCCCTTCTCTATTAATACTCAAAAATCTCCATTTTTAAATGCCCCAACTTTTACGAGTGACATTTTTTATTATCGTTAATTAAATAATACATATCAAGATAATGTCAGTATCATACTTATTTACTATGGTCGGTGAATTCTAGAAATTTGAGATCCGAAATTAATTTTATAAAATGTTAACCTATAAAGAATGACGAAAAAAAAACATCTTTACCACAATATTTTATCCCACGACCATGGTTTCGACCCTTTTGGTCATCTTCAGGGTAATAAATAATGGCGAAATCGAATAAGTATTGTGGTAAAGGTTTGTATACTATTTTGTTCGTAGTTCCTGTTGATCGTTGTTATTGCATATCTTTCGCAGAAAAATGAGTTTTTGGAAAAATTATGCCCACATCGATGCCATTTATTTTCTCTTTGTAGTCGAATCGCCCTAAAAAAGCAGGAGGCTCGAGTAGAAACGTTACCGATAACGTCTTCCCCGAATTTGCAATCGCGAATCTTACTAACAAGCTTAATCTAGGTCTTGCTCTTCTTTGAACAAATTCCTTGTGCTTTAACCACTTTAAAAGAACCGTGATATATATGATTCTCGTGGGTTTCTTTGATAATTTACCTTACCATAACATCCATCATTATATAGAATAATTTTCGTAATCCCCGCTAATTCAAGCCATTGCAAGTCAGCCCTAACAAGTAGCAAATTGGTGCGTAATTAATGATTCTTGCTGACGCTGCTGGGGCTGGCCGTAGTAAAAGGAATGCAAACCTTCTTCCTTCAAGGATTCCCGGCCTACTTCCAAAACCGAAGAGTAACTCTTACAGTTGCACCGTAATGAATTTGACGAATTTTACGCCTAAGTGACACTGTTGCCATTAAGTTTACCTTACTTAATTTTTTTCCTTTACCCTCTTCCTCAGTTTCACATTCCTCACCTCTTCCTTATTCGATGTATGCTGTCTACACCTTTCTCTTCCTTCCCATCGTTCCAGAATCCTTTCTTTCATACCGTCCCTTTTCTTTCTCCTCGGTCACGTTTTTAATATAACCTGAGAAAAATGTTATCAACGCGATAATTTTGGATTTTTCCCCCCTCGAGGCCTGTTTTGTCATTTTGCGAATGCACCGAAAAAAGTGATTTATACCCCCGATTCGGCCGTGTCCCTTCCATTCTCGTCCAGGAACCTCCTTTCCCTACCTCACACACCCCATGGCGTCGCACCTTTTTCGTTGCGCTCTTATTTATTTATCGTCCCGATGTCCTCGCCTGTTGTTTATCTCCTCAATCCCGATTCCATAACGAGCCTTTCGCTCTTATTTACTTCTTTATCGCGCAAGGAAAATTTTAATTTTTCTGAAATATTATCTTCCCTTCAACGGCTGTGCATTAACTTTGTCTGTAAAGTATTCTGCCCGAAGCTGGCTCGAACCTTATCCCCCCTCCCGTAGCTAATTACGGAATTGGAAAAGGAGTAAGGTTCGCTAGAGAAGAGGATGAGTGAGGCAGACTTTCCTTCACTTTTTCACTATCTATGAAATAAATTACCGCTATTCTTCACTACCTATGATATATTCTCAAATATAGGACACACCTTTTTTGCATTCTCAGTCCCAAAAAACGGTTGCGTCTTAAATTCCGATGTAAAATGCGGTGTCGCGAAGCAGGTTTTTTCCCTTTAGATAATTTCAAAAGCTTGGGTGCTTTTTAGACTTGGGTGCGTCGTAGATTAAAAAATATACAGTTAATTATTCATTGCGGTGCTTCCTAAAAAGTTTAAAATCGTTGCATGTGATCAGCGATTGTATATAAGATATCTTCATGCGCGTTCATCATAATCTTAACCGTTTATTCTTGTGATTCGGATACATTCAAAGCAATATGTTCATCTGAGGTTTGAAATTTCTTTAACGGAAAATTATGAAACTTTGAAAATAATTCGTGAATTAAATTGTCATGAAACATCAGGACAGAGAAATTAAATGTTGTAATAAAATATTTGTCCATTTTCTTTCGAGATTTAACGACTTTAATTGGAATTACAATCAAACAAATTAAAAAGGGTTAAAATTGTATTGAATTAGACTTGAAATGAGTGTTGAGTGGGGAATTTATCTTGACGAATTGTAGAGTACTTTTGATGAAAAGCGTTCGCTGAAGGATTTGCATCTTTAGCACCTAATTAATAATATTTACGATGAATTTTCAAGGCATAGTCGAACTTTAACAAACCACAATATTTATTAGAAGACGAGCGCGGTTTCAACTCATAGAGTCGTCACCTACACAAGGGTTGAAAACATGGCCGTCTTCCAATAAATACTGAGGTTTGTAAAAGATCGACCTTGTCTTGTTCCATCATCTAATCCTAACACGAAGTCATGGAGCAAGCAGTTGACATTTGCAATGTTTTCGGAACTTTCCTCTGAAATTATTCGGGTAATCAATTGTTTGGGGTTTGATTTATCCCCGTGATCTGAGAACTTAGGATCAAACGGAGACGGCTCAAATATGTTTGCGCTGCAAGCGAAAGTCTTTGAGGACCCTTGCCGCATACATATTGTGGATCGTTAATTATAATGAAACAATCTTTCTGATAACCAGGAATATTTAAATAATATTAATCAATTATAAATAGTAACTGATAATATTTAAATTCAAGAGAATAGAAGAAAAAGGAAATAATAGTATCTCTCTGCACCAGAGATATTCCTGCTTTCTTCCCTGAAAATTTTGCCGACAAAACGATGTCAGTTCGCCCATTCTGTTTTGTCGGCCCTGCGCAAATGAAATCGAGATTGGCAATTAATTCTTTCGGATATAAATCGGTCGAAATTTGTATCCAGCTTTTATGTTCTACCTTGGGTGCTATATTTTCGTCGATATCTTCCGTTTCTCTTCGGTATCTCCGAATCCCAGTCTTCCCTGCATTTTCCCGTACCCGCCCCCCGTGATCTCTCCCCTCGCCTACCCCCCTCCGACCCAACGCGCCCACCCTCCGCATCCAATCCATAATGCATTTTTCATGGCACGTGAGATGGGAGCACTTTATAACTTTCACCTCCTCCCTCTCAATACCCCTTCTCCGCACGCGCACAACCCTTAGAGCAGATGCGACCGATGGTTAGTGGTTGGGACACTCCCTTCTACTCTTCCGATCGTCTTTCCATCACTACCCTCTCCTATTTCAATTCTTTTTTGATTTGCCACCACGTTTACTTCTAGGTTTGCAAGGGTTGTACGGAAAATGCAATGCCGTCGCGTCAGTAGCGTGATTTATCAATCTTGTGTTTAGTCGAAAAAAATTACGAAAGGATGATAGAGAAACGCGTTACAACATGCTCCTAGTAGCCCAGCTTTCTTCATCAGTTATATTTCATGTATAAGTGATGAAGGAAGGACATGAGTTTAGCCGATATAAAAAATGCAATGTTAGCTTGAACATACTCAAAAGATGTGTATCTCTAAGTTTTGTCCGCGTACCCTGTAGGGCTTCCAAAACCCTTAAAAGGGCACCAGAGGTATACGTAGTTTACTAAATGACACTAAATATTTCCCAACCCCTAAAAATCATCAAATATTTAGGTCGTGTGATCAATAAAATTGGTTTCCCTTTGTTAGGATGTCGTTCTCAAAGATTGTTTTCCTCGTAGTTCTTTTTTCAGCGTTATGAATCTCTCTTCGTTGTAAATTGCGCTTATGAATGAAATGCACTCACTAACCTCACTTTTAACTAGTAATCTTATTCAGGATCTCCTGCGAAATCTATCTGATTTCTACCTAGAATGTTGAATGTAGTTTTACTGGCGAATTTCAAAGAGTAGCTTTGCCAGATTTAAATAAACTAGGGAAAATCTGCATACACCCGCATAAAATAATTTTTTGAGGGATTATTGGTAAGTTTTCAGAGTACTAAGGGAGATCAGCGGGAGATGCTTCAGAAAACCCGCTTCGTAGTTTATGCATGTATTCGCTAGATTTGGTGGTTAAGTTTCGATATCTATCTACCATTAATATTTTATGAATTCGCGATTTCTGACTTCACTGACAACACCCTCGCATCTGCACCCCGATTGATATTGTTAGCTTGTTCGTCGCTCCATTTATTCATTTCCTCCTTTTTCCCGTCTGTTTTTCCTTTCCTCCTGCTGTCTTTATAGCTCTTCTCTAGACACATTAAAAGTATTCTTGTGTTCGAGTTGTTTTCCTTTCCGAAGCTGTCTACGATTCTCTCTATCTCCCTCCTCTCGTCAAAAGTGTTTTTCCACTCCAAGGTGAGATCTTCGTGGCAGTAAATCCGTCTCATTTTCATTTACGCCAAACTTTACTATTCTTCGGAATTCAGAATCAGCTTGTTTTCGCTGCCGCGTTTCGCCCATATTTCGCTTGTTTTCGTACAATAAATAACCATTGAAGTTAATCTCAGTTCTGCTCGAAATGGAACCTTCTGTTCTCTTGTCTCTTTTCCCCCTCGCTTTCATTTACTGTTCATCCGTCCTTTTCTTTTCCCCCTCTTATTTCAACGAACCTGTCCATCACCCTCCACTTCTCTCGTTCTTGATCCAATGAAATGATTCAGGTTTAAAACTGTGCCTCTCGTTCTATTCTGTAAAAATGTAAAGGACCAGTTTTCCCATGCAGTCAAGGGCGTTAGAAACCGTTTGAATTTTAAATCAGAGAAGAGCTGAAAACCTGCCAGGAACAAAAGATGCGAAACAAAGTGCTAGACGCGAAACCTTTTTGTTTTTGAGGTTAGGAGACTTTTTAATCAATAAACTGTGTGCTGAAGTTCGGAATAAAGCACTTGATTCTTATAAAAGTTATAGAAAAGACGGTTTTTTAGTATAGTCTCTCGCTTGAATATGTATGCCCATCACTGGGAAAATTCACCCCGGAAATCACCTACAATTACTTTGCACCTCAATGCATTTCGTCTTCTCTGGAGACATTCTTTGATATTTGTGTTAAGACTGTTAACTAGATTTGGATAGTCTTATTTCGAAAGGTTGTCGATACATCTTTCTGCAGTTATAATGAAATAGGGTAGGTATGCTCCATCCTGCTTTATTTATATGGAAATCCAATTATGTGGCTCACATAATTGGATTTCGCATAAGAACAAAGATGAACCTCGAATTGTTAGATTTATATTCCAGAAACAGAGATGGACCGTGTATGGATTAAATTAGGTAAAATAGAATAAAACGTCTAATTTAGTGCTAGACAATGCAAGAAGCGCCACCATAAATTAATGCCACCTCGCCTTTATAATAAAAGGGCTGTTGGACTAGTTCTAATGGCGCCAGATCTATGGGTAAAACCGCGGTGACGGCAGAGAGAATACGTTACTCATGCCATAGATTTGTCCGTACTCCGTCCGTCGGTCGGGTGGCGAGTTTCAGGCGTAGAAAGCGAAGCTCGTCGCAGGTCGGTCCCTAAGAGGTCTGATGTGATTGATTGTATCCTGTGTTTTTCGACCGCTCTTTTTCCTGACCAGGCGGCAAAAACGACCGCTTGCCTTCACTCATGCCACCGTTTCCTTTCCTCCTTTTCGTTCGTGTTTCTCGGAAGAGATTTCTTCTCCGCTCCTTAATTAGGGACGCAATGGTTAAAGATGCTAAGTTTTGAAGCGAGATTTTCTTGTGATGTATCTGCGTACGAATGTAGTTAACTCTTTAATAAAAGTATCCTTAGTAGGAAAGGGTGTTAGGTGCCCTGAAAAAGGACGAAGGATAAAGAGGTGAAAAACCCTAAGAAGACCGGAGTCTGAACGAAGCGGTTACCATGTAAGCGTAATATTCGAATCCTCAGATTCGCATTCGGCAGCCTGATTCGAAATGACGTCACATTCGAAGGGATACGCTATCCATGCGACTACGTAAGCTTTTCCTCCCGAAGTCGCCCGGAAGCGCACATTCGACAGGACTTCGTATAGGGGCTCAAATTCGAATCCGAACCTTGTTCCGAGTTTACGTATTAACCCCCAGGTTCTTTTTCAGTTAAGAAAGAAGTTTAAGTTTTCGACATCTCTAAATTTTTTTCCCATTAAAGGCTGATTGTATGGACAATTTAATGGGACACATTTAACAATGTATTTATCTCAGCAATACCATGTTTTCCGAAATTATTGATTTATTTATATCATATTTTTAGGGTTTAGTTTATTAGTGTCAGTTTATCTCCAGAGATTGGAAAAAAGGACAACGTGAGTTCATTTGCACCTTTCTTCTGCTCCAATCAGTCAAGTTTTTGTCCGACAGATGTCGTTTTTGTTTATTAAATCTTCTCGTCAAAAGGAAAACTTCCGCGTAGTTTTTGTAGCGGGTTTGAGGTCAGTATACATAGTGTTTATTTCGATCATTCCAGAATGTTTGATGGCATTGCGTGTTTCACAACATTTGTCAGTTGCCCTAAAAATATGGTGGCTGTCAAATCAGATTCAATATGACCCCGAAGGAAGTAAGAGGTTTCTTTTTGAAATCGGTTGATTATAGAAACGCCAATGTCTAATTATATCTAATGGAATATTTTTCTTCCGAATGTTCGTGACTTAAGAGGAACACTTATATTTCACGGAGACAAGCGATGTAGGAAGCCAGTAGTAGAGAAGGATATAAAAACTGTATAAAAGTGAAGTTTCAAGGTGTCCCATCATCCTATTCAAACCCGCGCCCAGCCTATCTGCCGCCGGGTGTACACATAATTTGTCGCCCATTAAAATTAAATGCCAAAACCTGATTCCTTTCCTTTCCTGATTTATAGGTAAAAATTATTTTTTAAGGCTATAAAAAATCAGTGTTTTATGACTTCGTTTCTAAGCTTACATAGGTCACCAAACATCATTAACGATTAATCATCCGTGTTCCGTATGCTGACATAGTAAATTGTCATTATGAGTTAATAATTCACATTACTTTTGAATATTATTATCATCGCAATGCGCGTAACTTAAATAACTTAAAATTATATGTATGGAATCAATTTTTCGCAGCTAAATATGAGCGTTTCTAATGAAGATCTTGCTGCAACATAAATAATCACATAGTAAGAGAATGGAGGCAAATACAGCATAACATTTCAATTATAAAATGTACATTGCGAGATCTCCTGACTACGAATTCATGTACAATATCTTCAAAAACAGGTCCATCAGAAATTTAATTCTCTACGCCGATGAGAACGAAATTTTTATTGCCTGTCTTGGCTTACTGATTAATAGAAATGGTTCTTTATGGGATGAATGGAAAATTTATCACACAGGAAATGACAAATAGTGATGTTTTAATAATAAAGGTTGGCTAAGCTTCTGCTGCCCTTAAAATGCCGCCGCCCGGGTTTATCCTAAATATGTATTTATTCGTTTATTAGGATACAATTCGGAGGATAACTTTATTCAATGTTTGTTTTTTTATTTTTTCATAGTAACAGTTCTTGTAATTTCAGTTTGGTGTAAATTTTAAAATTTGTATTATATTCCGTTATAATGTAAATAGAATGCCGATATTACACATTGTTTTATCTAATTATAACTCATTTATATAATCAAAGCGTTATGATTAATATTCTCAGCATTTTTCGAACCTAGAAATGATTGATCGTTTATGCGATGACGAGTCGTTTTAAGAATTCATTCTTTCCGCGTACTATACATGATAATAATAGGCTAAAAAAATAGTCCGAACGCCCGGTGTTTTCACCCCCTGCCACACGCCGTAAGGCGGCTTGCAGGGTATTTATGTAGATGTAGATGCGTTACTTGTTAATACTTGTATCTGTTTAAATTCTGATATTAGTTTTGTAATTATTTTATTATTTTACTTTAAATGTTATAAATAACGCTATTGCCATCACTGTTGCCTAAATAATATACCCGTTTGTGTTTATTTTGTGTATTTAATGGCTAGTATTGTTCGCTTGAATTTAGTGCAATTATCGTGAATATTTCAATCGTTCTTGTTTCATTCTGGGGGACGTGTTCTAATAGCGAAAACTTTGTGGATTTGTCATGAATTGGCTTCGATTATTTTCCTCCACGATGTTATTGTTGGAAAGGAAGTGGAGAAATGCAGCTGTATATGACCGTCTCTAGAGGATGTACATTCCTCTGTATGACGTCGGCGCCGTCGTTGCTTACCCCTCGGTCGTTTCGCATCCTTACTGCTCAGCTCTTCCTTCAAAAGGATCGCAAAAAGCAACAAAAAAGTAATTCAGGCATTCGGAACGGAGGCGACGCAATCGTCGCTGTGGGGATGACTGCAGTTCTTAGTATTCGAGGGAGCGAAGCGGCCGTTCTTCTCAATAATGCACCGGATGAGTGGTGGGAGGATGCTGCAGAAATCTGGAGAGACCGTAAAAGCACGCCGGGGAGAAGGATTCTCTTATCTCTTCTTTTTTCCTTTCGCAGCGAGCTTCAGTTGTGAATATTTGAAAAAGACGGGTCTTACAAAGATTTTTACTCACCCGCGAACTTTTTTTTCGGCGATACGAATTTAATCCGTGCGTTTTCTCGTTCTCGCACCCGTCTTTCGTCGTGCGCTTCTTTGGTCTTTTTTTTTTCAACTGTATCTCAAGAGGGCATTTACAGTGTTTCTTCGGGATTTTATCTTTTGTAATGGCTACCTGTTAATTCTTTGAGATTATGACAATGTGCCATTACCGTCCGGAAATGTATTGTCCTTGTTTTCTGTTCTTACTGTCATTAACCCCAAGGGTAGCTGGATCTTCGAATCCCCCTCCTCTACTATTTGCCACAGAAAGCTTCGGAGAGGGAATAACAATACAAGATAAGGAGTGAGGTAGTTTTCCCTATTTTCCTCATTGAGTTCGATTGCTACGAGTGCAAAACTTCAACTTAAAAGCAGCGCAGAGGACCTATAAATAAAAATTTTTGTGTCACTCAATGATACCTAATGCTAATAGTAATAATACCTGAATGAAAGCCAGGATCATCCATATCCTGGTATGCCTCCTTTGATCACAGCCTGTAGCAAGACTGATTCGAAAGTAAATAGAAAGGTACATTTTCCTATATCGTGTAAAAGAAGACTAATACCAAATATTCCATCAGTCAAGATGTATTATCAGAAAGGTCTTCGTGTTTATACTCCATAAACAGTTTTCATCCCACGGATTAATAATTATATGTTTACAAACTACTAGCACGTTTTGAATCTTTGGGCCGTTTATAATGATGTTGATCACAAAGATTTCAGCTGATTTCTCCCATGTGCTAGTTTCTTTTCGCGTAGTATTTGATATTGTTTGAAAGTTATCTTGAGTATGTTAAGGAATTAGCTATAACATGTAAGTTCAAATAAATTTTCTCTCAGTGATACCTGTTTTCTTGATGCCGTGCAGTTATTGAACGCAACATGATAAATACAGAATTGTCTGTTTCTTGGGAAAATTCTTACAAAGTACTTTTAGCGTCCCGGAAATGGACACTATTACCAATTAAAATACATTAAAATAATAAAAAATAGACGTTATAGAAGTCATTAGCTGCTGGGTGAGCATTAAAGATTTTAATATAAATTCTATCGTATAAGTGTCTTCTTCCTTTTGACTTATTAGAGCTATTGTTGTTCTATAATTCGTATCCACGACTGTTGATACCTACCTGTTGTATTTGTTGGGTTGGGTGGAGTTACATATTATTAGGATTAATCGAAGAATCGTTGCGAGTTTCATAGATTGTATCAGTAGATTTAAGTTGTGATTACTCATAAGGGATTTTATCTTAATCGGGACAGTTAATCAATCGTCCTGTCACAATTCAGATGAAATATGCCCATGAAAAATCAAAAATTCCGAGAAGTACATTTCTCTTGACAAAGAGGGTCAATTTCGATCCCAAAAATTAATTGCGTTTAACCGCACATGAAATGCGTGGTCAGATACAGCACGTAACGTAAGAGATATCCGCTCAATCTTACGATATCGTGTGAGTTTGCCCTTTCCCTCGAACACGTCACTCCCCGCGCCAGGCGTCCTCGCATTTCGACTTGTTTTTATTTCAAAAAGCGCACTCTCCGTACCCATCGTAACATTTTACCGCAGCAGTAAAGAGATAAAAACCCGGCGAAGGCACATCCGTTTCCGCAACATTTTCCGAGCAATTCGGCATTTTAGGAGCGTTTACACTCTCCTCTACTCGATGCACTTACTCTGATGTCGACGTGGCCTCACTTCCCGCACACCGCGCTCCCCCTTACAAGAATATCACAACTGTGTTTTCCGCTAGGATGGTCTCGGTGTGCCGCGTGATTTCCGATCTCTCTAAATAAGTCATTTTAGTACGCAAATTCTTACAATTTTCTGTCTTAAGGGTTGAAAAACGAATACCAAATAGTAATTATGAATGGAATTTATCCTGATAATGGAGCGCTAAGCTCAATTAAAGTATGACCGTGAGAAGATATTAAAGTAACAATTTTCGATGAATTATAATAATCTACAAATACATTGAAGTGCTTGACTTGAAGTGAATTATCTGCTGGCCACGAGACTTGTGCGTCCAGATATATGTAATATGTATATCATTCCATTATACTATACATTATATTATTTATATAATTATCTGCTGGCCACGAGACTTGTGCGTCCAGATATATGTAATATGTATATCATTCCATTATACTATACATTATATTATTTATATTCATTATATTACACATTATATCACTATATTACACTACATTATACTACACATTATCATTATACATATTCGTATTACTAAATTTTCAGCCTCACTGGTATTGCGTATTAAGCAAGTCTGTAAATAAATGTCACGCAAGGATCTCTATTACTCCTCCAGTTTTGTGCTCTTGTTTTAATACCTAACCATTCTTACCAAGATAAGTTTTCGATTAGACAATTTGCTACCCACTGATTTCCAACCCCCAACATTTTTTGGCTTCCAGCATTACCATAATTCTTGCCCAGTTTTGCAATGGTTGGCTTGATAGCCTAGCAATTGAGGTTCCGGGTTCAAATCTTGGTCGTGTATGTTTTTAAAGGGATGATTGATAAATTTGAGAAATTTAGTATAGTTATGTGTATTGTGCGATATAATCTTAAATACTTGCGATATTTCCGAGGATATATTTATGTTGGTAATCTAATTTATTTATAATCTTTATCTTTTCTGTATTATTATCATTATCACTATTATTATTTTTATTATTATATATTTTTCTATCACTTTATAAATACCGTTCCAGGAAATCGAAAAGGTATTGCATTGCCACATCCAGATATTGTCATGCCGCGAAGTTTGTAATGAAGTGTAGGCATTCCATTCAGGGTTAAGACCGGTCTAGAAGAACTACCCGGCTCGGCACAAGTTGTAGCACAGTCGCGGCTTTTCTTCTGCCAAGTTTAGGATCGCATTGTGCCCACATGCGCGTGTATCTTTGAGTGCGTGCGTGTTTCCTCGCTTCCTATTCCACCAGAGATGTCATCCCATTTCGGTAGCATCGCGAAGGGGAGTGGCAGCGAAGGGTGTGTCCCCGCTTTGTCTCCGCATCAATCATTTAAGGGTATAAGACTCTCACGCCCCTTCTTTCCTTCCATTTTCTCTCATTTCTTCCCTTCATCCCTTCCTCCACTCCCCAAGGTCCTATTCCCCTTGCTTTTTCCCCCCTGCACCAATTCTCCTGCACCCACAATGCCGCCATTTTTTTCTCCCACTGGAACGTCACCTCGCCCGCTTTCTCCACTCGAAATTCGTGTTCGACACACTCAAAAACCCAACCGACTTCTGCCTCCCGCCCTCGCCCATCTCTCTCTCTCCCGCTCCTCAAAACTTTCCGCCCCTGCTCTTATTGCCGGCGCAAGAGTGTGTTTCGACCCTCGGAAAAAGGCATATCTTCCCCCTTTTGCTTGTTCTCCTCCGTTTCATTCTATTCCGTCGTGTTGCTGTTTCTCCCGCGTTATCTTTCGTTCCTCGCGGGCTCAGCTCTTCTGTCGCCCGTGTTATCTTTCGGATACATTATTCCTAAGCATATTCGCGGTGGTTTTCCCAGTGATCCGAATTCATTTTTCTTTCTTTTCCTCCGCGCTATTTATTATTCGTTATTTACTATGCATATCTCGCTTTTGATGACTGGAGGACGGATTGTTGAAAAATATTGACAAAATGTTCGTATATTTGTCAAAATGTCGTAATTTTGCACCGGAAAGTGTAACAGTGTGTAGATCATAACAATAATCCTGATATTTTTAGGTTCGTGCTTCAATTTCATAAGATCATTATTTCTGACTCAATTTTGCAAGATAAATACTACCTCATTACTCGAAAACTATCTCCCAATGCGTTTCTTATGGAGCCTAGGGTAAACTGACAAAAGGTGAAGTGCGAATCCTCTACTACTAGGTGTATGAAACCTACACAGCATTTTTTCCGTGAGTGTTAGTTCAAATATGCGAAGGTTGGTTCAAAAATATGGATTCTTTGGGAGGAATGGTCCATTTATATCCATATTTGTGGATAAAGTCAGTCAGAAAAGCTACGAAAATCTATATTGACGATTCGCGATTCTTATTTTAATTGTTATGGGGACATTTAATGAAATGATAATCAACTTTCTATGCATATCGAATTCCGTTGTCTCGTTACGTTATTTACTGGGCATTAAATGTGCTGATTCTATCTAATCATTCCGATTTTAAAGAGGTAAAGGATATATACTCTTATGGATTCCCAGGACTTCTCGACCGCCTATATAGATTTTTTTTTCAGATGGGGAGGTATCGCGTGTAGCAGATTTACGTCCAATACTTAAAGTTTTACGATATCCTGCTTTTTGCGAACCATGGTTTCTTTGGTACCTTTTAATGCAATTAATCGGTATTTTGAACGTTGGGTCCGCTTTCCGTTTTCCCCTGCATGTACGTCAGCTCGTATTATATTATGCGTCCGGGCATTTTAGTTAAAACAACTGGGCGTATCTAGGTTTCTAATGCTCGAGGGGAACGCTATCCAATGTAGCTAGTGATAAGATCTTCAACAACTGTGAAATTTCTATTCCGTCTTCAGTGGCAGCGTACAAAACGGCCGTGGGCGTGTCCGGCGGAAAATCGCTCAAAGTACAAATAAGAACCCGAATAATTACCAATTAGAACTCACACACTTGAGCATAACTCGGTATTGTTAACAGGGCGTGTAAGCGCGGCTTCAGATTCGGGCGTAGAATTCCCGCTCGTTCAGTTCCTTATCACCCCTCGGATCATGACGGATTCGCGTGCCTAATCCGCGGACGCGTGACGCATTCCGTTTAATCTCCCACATAATCGAAAACAAAATCCGCCGATCCAAATTTCCGCGCAAACGATAAGGAGCCGATTGAGATAGAGTTCGGAACTGCGAGTGCCCCCGAGGCCACGATAACATTAAAAAAAAGGTGCTGCTCCAGTTTTCCAACCCAAATTTCGAAAAGCGAGAGTTCTTTAACCGTCCTTTCCTCAGATTTTTTTCACCCGCCCTTACTCCCCCCAGCACCTCATCCCGCATTCTTAAAAAAATAATCTCTCTCACACTGCATATCTCTCTCTCTCTTTCTTTTTTGATCCCATTCACTCTCCTTTTCACTCGGCTCACGCTGTGCCTGTCTTTCTCCCTCTCTCTCCACTTGTTCCTCATTCAGGCTTTTTTCGGGACTCCTTTCTCTCCCTTAATCTGTCCTCTCCAACCCTTCTTTTTTTCCTCCTCTCGAAAAATAAACCCACTTGAAATTCTCTCTTTGCCTCACACCTTCTCGTCTTTCCCTTCCATTCACTTTTCTCTTCATTCTCCATCTTCTCTATCTTTCTCCCTCCCGAAAATCCGTCGCTCCTCCTCAATTTCAGGAGCGCGATCAATCGCCAGGGCTTTCGTCAGGCCAAAGATTTCTCTGGTCTTTCCCCTCATCTCTCGCTCCTTTCACTCATACCGAGCCCTCGATCTTTCACAGTCTCCTTTCCTCCGTTATTCTTAAAGGTCCGAAGGGGTATCCGGGCGTCTTTGTTTACTCCTCCTGTGTATTGACGCTAATCGGTAGATGGCGTGCGTCTTGCAAATTGAGAGCGCCAAGGTGGCGATACTTGGTGTGTTCGGAGCGGAATGCTTGGAACTTATTGAATAAACTATTTAGTTCTGTGAAAACTTTTCGGTTTCAAGGTGACGACTTGATGGTCTCCTTAAAGTTTTCTCGTCGGACTGAACGAATTTTCCTGAGTCGACTGGTACCCTGCAACAGGGCGGTAGCCAAGATTTGTCCTTGGGGGGTTCAAAATCATTGAGTTAACACTGCATTGCGTGCATTCTAGGGTCACGAATATTTCCACTCAACATCAAACAAAATAGAAACTTATTTATTTTAATATTTATACACTACGAATTTCCAGCGGTGTTTGTGTGACATAACGGCGAGAGGCTATCCCCTCTATTTCATTTGTTGTTGGCTCTGTTCTCATGGGGGCGGTTTGAACTCAAAAACCTTGGCTACGTCTCTGCCCTACAAAAATACCCTATATATAAGCAAATAGGCGGCTTGTAGGGTATTGTCGATGCATATTGTTGATGAGTCTTTTTAAACTTTTCCCGTCGAATTGAATGAATTTTCCCGTGTGGGCTTGTACGCTCTGCCACACGGCGATAGGCGGTATTATTGTCGATGAAGATGTAAATTATTAATGGATTCCGGCATCTATAACTCGAGGTATTTCATTGCTTTAATAAGAAAATACATCCGGAGTGTCTTTCATTTTATATTTATCAGGATGTGACGTAATTTCAGCGATTAGGATGGCTGTATAAGAAGAAATAATAAACTGATGCAAAGAAAGGTGATATAAATTGAAATGTAATAAATATGATCTGATAGAAATGTAGTCGACCGAAATGAAGGAGTACTGAAATGTTTCTTCATTTGGGAACAGTTTATTTAGAAGTCACTACAGTATATTCTAAATATAGCAAATTGTTATGATATGACAAGGGTATTTGGTGAAAATGTTTACTGAAGCGCACCCAAGAAATTTATTGAAAAGATAGATAGTCGAGCATAAGTAATTGCTTCTGTTCTAAGAAAATGTAATTTTGATGATCCGTAGACGGACGAGTGATGAAGACGAGACAAAATACTCAAGAGTGAAATATAATTTCAGAATGTGTGTGTTTTTCGTAATATTCAGTCATTGCCGTACTACCAACTGACCGTTGTTGATTATGTCATAGTGGAATTCAATGTAAAATCACCTTTTCGAACATAAGGATTTCTCGGTTATACGTAAATGAACGCTCAAGCAACTTCCGCGGTGTGTTTTACTGTGGTCGTTGTTTTTATGCTCTGTGAATGTTTTTACGGAAGACTTTGATTTAGTTTGTTAGATCACTTGCATCAGTTAGAGGCATGTGTAAACGGGAAGCGGATATGAGATTTGGAAGAAGATTTCAACTCCTTTATCTTATCCCCAGATGAAAAAACATCGAATCATCAATGTTGAAAAAGAAGAATACAGGTTGTGATTGGAAAATTTGCACATCGGGTCCGTTTCCAAAATAGAGCCACCAGGACTTGTACGGCAAGAGTTCGGAAGCATCGATATTTCCAGGTAGCCAAATATATAAATGTGCACATTCGCGGCTCGTTTTATTTTTCCAAAACGAAACGTCGGCGGCGAGGTTGAGTGTGCCGTTTTTGTCCCATTTCTAAAGGAGCTTGTTTGTTTTTGCTCAGGCTGTTGTCGTCAGGACCAAAGAAATAAATAGCTGCTTCGGTTTCGGTCTCCGTCGAACGAAAATAGGTATAGGTCGTGGGTGATGCGGAATACTCCCACTGGCATTCTTTTCCTGCTTTACGTCTGTATTTCCCTGTACCAGCTTCTTTTCACGAA
The DNA here is from genome assembly GCA_000376725.2 of Ladona fulva. Lineage (NCBI taxonomy): Eukaryota > Metazoa > Arthropoda > Insecta > Odonata > Libellulidae > Ladona > Ladona fulva. Next base: position 334,659 of record KZ308564.1, on the reverse strand, counting down.
TAACCATTATTTTTATTCTTTTCTTTAAGTTTTTCTTTGAAGTATAGACCCTTAGTGTAGTACCTAATCCCAGTAAAGCCTGCACCATAAGCCAAAAAAAGCAGTAAAGAGAGGAAATGGGGATTACTATGCAAGATGAGGAATGAGGTATTTACTCTGAGTCACTAAGTATTCTGAGTGTCCAAGTAACTTTAGCACAATGACCTTATGAATAACATGTTTCCTAGCATTCAGTAAATAGTGACCAGGATGAATTCCTTAACTTAAATTCACTCATACCTCAGGAGCTCTCATATTACCTCATCCACGAACAAGACTTTCTCTATCCTGTACGTAAAGACGAATAAAAAGTATTTCATTCTTCGAAATATGGAGCAATAGCAAGAACGGTTAAGAAGTCCCAACGTTCGGAATCGTCTCTGATTGTTATTTATCTCAAATGTCATTGCGTTTGCATATTTAAGAAAAAAAGGAATAATTATTTGACATTATTTTGTTGGTGGACCAATTGGGAGGTGGAAACGTGGAAAGCAAAGTAATCAGTGCATATAACAATAACAGTAACAATATAACTGTTAACCCAACAATCGCAATAACAATATTAACTGTTGACCTAAATAACACTATTTTACATTACTTTAAAGACTAAAGAAATGCGAAGTTTACAGTAGCGCTAAGTACCAGTAGATCTCTGTTAACTTTTACTTATCTCGAGTCCTTCCTTCAAATTACGCATTTTTACATTCTAATTTTAGTCTAATCTAATTAAGTCTAATGGTAATTTAACTTCATTGCACGCGCTCGTAAATTTTTCATAAATTGGCGTGGAGTGTTTCATTATTTTATGAATGATTAACATGTATATCAACTCGCATAACGGAGAATATGCTCGTAGAATATTGTAAGAATAATATAACAAAGCAGTGTGTCAATTAGTCTATTAAATATTATACATACATGTGCTTTATCTTTTGGAAGGTTTATATTCCTTAATATTCGCTATTCAACGCCATGCTTTCGTAACTTACTCTAATCCTTGTGTCATCTAATAATTTTTGTCAATGTCTTCCGCTCTGGTTTTTCTCTTGTATTCTGCCCTCAATTACATTCTTAAGCAATATCTCTCCCTTCAATATTTGGCCCACTCATTTCCTCTGTCGAGTTTAATAACTTCAATACTAGATATTACACTGTCAAGAAATTCAGAGCAAGTCGGAACTTAATATTTAATAACATGATGTCATAAGGAGTGAAATTGTAAGGTTCTCATGATGTATGAAGTCTTTGCGTGTTCAGTACACTTAAAAATATTTTTTTCTCTTACTCTTTAATATGACGTGACCTTTTTTGTTCCTCTAGTATAGTCTTTAAATTCACTCATCTTCGCAGGCGTTTTCCTACGACGCGGTTTTTTTATTATTCTTGTTTTATCGAATCTTTTGAGCCTCTCCACAAAGCTCTCTGTTATATTTTTCCTACCTGTCGCTCTTTGCGAATGCATTTCTTTTTATGTGACATATTTGTATGACGGCGAAGGGTTGAAAGAGAAATGGAACTTTGTTTCCAAGTCACTCGAACGAGGAAGCAATCTCTTTCACCGCTATAGTTCTTTATTTCTCCCAATCCGCCGCAGAACGGATCTCTTCTTTCGTCGCATATTTCTTTTTCGTCGAGTACATTTGTAAAATGACGATGTTGTAGGAGAGAATAGCTGAAATAAGTCATCCGCTGTTCTTATGGTTTTGTAGATCTCTTTTCCCAACTTTCGGCTGTCATTTTTAATACACTCGTCCAATATTTGCTATTTCTTCTGCGGCGGAGTGGCTGAGTTGATCCGAAGTGAACGTAATCTCATTTCAGATGTTTACTCCTAATGAATTATAAAATAACTTCAAAGTTAAGCAACGGCATATTTTTGGCATATTTAACTCATCTACTTGAGTTGAGCAACAATGAACATTTACTGCTTCATTACCATTTTCTGTCCTCTTACCATATCATGATGAATAAATATTTATCATTTGTCTTTTGGTACGGGATAGTATGTATCATTGACATACTTTTGTCTCAGTCTTATTCATGGCGGTGATGATATGAAAGCTACTGAGGTATGAGTTATGTTGAATAATGGCATTTATTAATGTTTCTCTTTATGCGGTGTTACGAAAAGTCTTACTCGTAGAGTCATCGTGCTTCACCTACGTGGGCTTGTTCTGTTTATAGCATTCTGGCTCAGCGAGGAAAGCAAGGGCAAACTACCTCGATCCTCGTCTAGCTTAGTAAGCCTCATTTCCCTCTCCTAGCTCTTCGTAGCTGATGGTGGAGGGGATGAGGTCCCAACCGGTCTTCGGACTGAATACTTTACAGACAGACCCTTTTTCTAAGGATCTCTCCTGTATTTTTTTCCCTCCGGAAAGTATCTATTTAAGAGTTACTGAAACGTTGCCGTGTATTTTTACTGCTGATGTTACATTTTGTTAACTGGTTAGATATGTTTATATGTACATTAGGACCATGTCTAATAAACATATTTTGGATTTTAGAAAATTAATGATTTAATTCAACATATTCGAATGCGAAAAGAAACTGAAAATGATGACGAGTAAGCAAACTTGCAAATTTATGCAAAAGTCATCATAAGCCGTATGAGTAAACATAATGCCAAATCTGGACGAGCGGTTAAAACGTAGCACAAGTTTTAGGGACGAGAAGTGGAAATCAAGGTTAAACCTCTTAGTGAACATCAAGCTGATAAAAAATTTAGTTGTATATCTGTCGTAGTAATCTATATGTATTTTCTTATATTACGACTTCCGCTTTACGTTTCATTTCCTCATAAATCGTCAGTAGAAGACGCTTCAGTGTTTCATCAGATTTTCTCGAAAGGAAATACATTTTCTATCCGTACGTCATATCTCAGAGGAATGGCAATGCTAAAACGCAGCGAGTGTTGAAAACGGAATTCGCAGCTGTGGAATAATCACGAGTTTTCCTCGATAGAAGTGGTCTCCCTCCAATCAGTCTCCCAGCGTTCCACCTCTTTCCATTGCAGTTTTATTTTTTTCAATTTAAAAGTCTCCCCTCACTTTCACCGAGGAATGAAAATTCTCGAAGGCGCATAAATTTTAAGTGGACTCTTGATTAAATCGATCAATCACAGGGAAAGAGAGAGCCGATTTCTGGAAATGTGCGTGGGGACAAGCGGAGGGAAAGCGAAGATTGGCAATGTCAAGAAATGTTCGCGGGGTTGCTTATCACTCGCATTAATCATTCCCGGGATCCGTCAAAATATCCTCGGAAAGGCTTACTTTTCCCGTTGCTCGGAAAACGCCGACGGGCACGTCTTCCTTATCCGCCCGCGAGGTATCTTTAAAAGCGGCGATTATCTCATGCTTTTCCGTTTTGTTCCGAAAAATTTTAATTTAGTTTTTGAGTCGCCATCTTTTTCGTAAGGGAAACGTACCACGTTCCCAAGGTTTTTCTTTTCTTTACTTTTCTTTCGATTTCCGGATTAATACAGATTTACTAGAGGGGATTATTGCCGGAGTTTCATCATAAGATGTTTTTTGAAGTTAAAATGATATTGTTCGATAGTTTTTATAAGGAAGTTGATGGCCCTACTCATGTTGCGGAGTCATACATACATACACATATTTAATGCGGCTGTTTCAGAAAATACCCTCCTTGTCGAAAAGGAGTAACGAAAGAAGAAATCGCCTCTTACCGGAAAAAATAGTAATAATTATTACGAAAATTCCAAGAAAGAAACCTATAATATATCCATTGATTTTAGAACTTGCGTTCATATATTCTAAAATAAAATTTGTAAAATAACAATAATTTTTATGAAAATTCCGAGGAAAAACCTGTGATATTTTAATGATGATTAATAATTTTAGAATCTTCGCTCGCATATGTTAAAATAAAATTTGTAAAAACTGATTCATAGACGATGTCGGCATAAAGTCACTATTGAATCACTGAGGAAAGGGTAGGAATGAGAATTCAGTCATAAGCCGATGTGCAAAGTAGATGCGAAAAGAGATCTTCTCTGACTGCTCAAACCTTCCTCAATCAAAGTGAACACCTTAGAATGTGGTGCAGAGATGCGTTATAGTCGGTAGGTAAATTATAGCCAAAATAATACTTCCCTTCAATCTCAAGAAACTTTAAATACGATGACATCTATAATGGCATCGATAGATTTCTATTTCTCATTCGGAGGAAGTACTTGTTCTTAAGAGAAAAAAAGAGCCGGGATTTGTCGATTAATTTACGTCGGTGAGGAGTGGAGAAGCACAGAAGTTGGAAAGAAGACAATCTTTATGCCAAAAAAGGTCATCATCTCGTCCTTATTCTTTTGTTTCCCGAGTTACCGTGGGAAGACCAAAGACTTGAGAGTCGCATGCTCGGGCATGGAAAAATAACATAGGAAGCAGCTTATTTATTTCCCTGCTGCTCTTATAAAGATATATCAGCGTGTTGGAATCCCACGAAAATGGCAAAAACACAATTTTTCCGCAATAGCTTATCCAATCTTAGGATGCGGTGGAAGTAAATGAGAAACGGGTATTTTCCTCAATGGCCTCTGGATTACCGAGCTATACATTTGGCCAACCTCGTTTCCAGATGCCTCCTTAGTCGATGACTCTTGTTTCTTTATTTCTGCAATCTACTAGGAGCTGTGTAGTTGTAGGAATTATGAGTTTCATTGGGGTAGCTAGGTGTTGCGAATCAAGAGATGGATTGTTGAAGTTTTCACTCTGTTTTAGGCAATAAACGACGAGAGTATCCGTTGAAATCAATTTAAATTATACATGATTTTAAAGTAAACGGGAGACTTACCGACGGGACAAGGTCCCCTAAATGAGCTGTCGGTCAAACGAAAGTATCACGAAAGATAATGGAGGAGTAAATAAAGGAATAGGTAAAACTTTGTAATATCTACAAGATGTTTTATTAAGACCGGTTTCGGCTAAGGCGCCATCATCAGGTACAAAATATTGGATATGCAGTCACTTGTATATTAGCAAGTTTGGAGGGGAGGATAAGGAGAAGGGAAGGGTTGGGGAAGATATGCTCGTTCGTTGAGTTTCCAGCACAGGTTATCTCTATTATTTCCAAAGCATCCAGCTTCCTCCCTTTAGGCTGTTTATGCTTATTGCTAATATATATGTGACTGCATTTTCAATATTTTGTACCTGATGATAGCGCCCTAGCCGAAACCGGTCGTAATAAAACAGCTTGTGGATATTACAATGTTTTATAATTCCTTTAGAATGCCTTTCCACGAAGTCCGGCCAGAGAAAATAGAATTTATTCGTAAAGGAGGAGTGAGGGTTTACTATTACTTCTATCCACTTGCTAATCACTCAAGTTTTATAGAAAAAGTTTCGCTTCTCCTGGACCCTGTTAAACATTTTCTCCCGCTGCTCACATCCTCCATTCCTCTTCTTCTCCCCCCTCTTCCAGTTCGGAATCTATTTAGGAGGAGAAGGAAGAAAATGAGGGTGGCACTCCGCCTAATTTCCCCGAATTATTTTCTCCGTCATCGTCTTCCATGAAAGATCGATCCCTCGCTCTTCCCCATAACTTTTGAAGGTTTCTTTATCATTAACTCTCCATAAGGCGTTTAAATCTTAGCCAGCGTGGTGGCATTTTCCTCTCTGATCTTCCATCCGTTCTTCTTTATTGTTTTCGACCCAATCAAGTGTATCGCCATCCTCTTTATCGCCTCGAATCACCTTCACTAATTCTTCCCCGTTTCAGCTTTCGTTAAATTTTCCTCTCGGCATTTCAACTACGAGTATTAATCACTCAAGAGTGGTTTTTTGTTTCTTTCTCAAGATTTTTTATTCACCTTGCCCTTGATACCGTTAATTATCTTCTATTTTCCTTTATCTGCCACTTTTTCTTTCTCATATCATTACTATGTCGTCTTTTTCTTTAATATCTAACCTATTCCAACAACAAAATCCAACATAATCCCTCCTTTCCTTATGAATTATGCCAAAAATCTGGTTTTCATGTAATTTTTATAGTGTTATTCTTTTGCTTCTTCTACTTCCTAGTTAACTAAATGAATTATCAGGATACATAATTTGTCTTTATTATTTAATTTTCCTCAGCTCTTTCGGAATTGGTTTATGCCCGTAGTGGTAATGATTTTAGGTATTTTTGCAATGGTATACACGTAGTTGTTTTACCTATTGCACGAAAAAGAAACTTTTTAATGATCAGTATTATCTTTTCGAAGGATATCTGTAACTCAAGTACATCTCATGATATTCCTGCTAAATATTTGTTCAATATTCAATCTTTGTGTAGTGTTCCCTTGGAGTTTTTGTCGATATTATATTCTGTTTGTGCAAGAGTTATCCTCAGTGATATAGAAATGTTCATAAATATTTCTTATACCTCAACGTGACTTTGTGGGGAATGGTTCTGAAAAATAAATGTATAAAAAGTAAGTATAGAAAATTCTACGGAATTTGCAGGAAATAACGATCTACTTGGGCGTACGGAATTGGTTCTCATGAATGGCACCCATGTTTTGAGGGTGCCATTTCACAAGGAAAAGGGTGAAAGGTAACTTTGCACGTTTAGGTGTACGCCTAGGAGTATTCGAAAGGAGAAACGGAGATGAAAAATGTTCTTACAGGACCGGAACTCGAACCCGGGTTTCCCACAAAGCCAGAACCCGGATCTTCCTACTTTTCTTGCCTACAACGTCTCCCGAACGGCATGCCTAATTGTTCTGGCACGATAGCTGAAATGGTTAGAGTAGGCACCGCGAAAGTGGAAGTTTTGGGTTCGAGTCCCGCCTCTCCAGACTTTTTCATATCCGTTTCTCCTTGGGGTTCCGTATTGTTTTTGAGATACTCATATCTAGTTATAAATACAATACGAGGCAGTTTTTCTCAGTTTAGCACTAAGAAATCATTGCCTCTCCGTCTTTCCTTTGTGCGTCTATTTTTTTCTCCTTCGTCTCACCTTTTCTATCATCACCTCCTCTCTTCTCCCCCGCCTTTCTATCCTTCTCTTCCCACACTCATCCGTCTTCCTCGAGCATTCCATTTCCCCTCTCCAGCCGTATCCACCCTTCCGCTCCTCTTAAGAGAGACTGCCAAATTCACCTCACTTTATTTACCCCCTCTCGTCTCCCATTCCTCTCAGGGTTCTTCTCTCTCCCCCCGCATAAGAAAGGAGAGGGTTCTTCCACGGTACAACATTTTGCTTTTAGATTTTCTTTTTATTCCTTTCTCTTCTTTCTCCCCACCTCCCGACTCCTAATTCTTTATTCCTCTCCCCCACGCCAACTTATTTCCTCCTCCGCGTGTTTTTTTCCATCTCATTCGAAACCTTCCTCGGTTTAAGTTCAAGCGATTTAATTGGTCTGCTGAAGTGCTGACTCAACTCTCGAAAAAGTAGCTCTTAGGAAGGTCGAAGTTGAAGGAGAGGCGGGGATTCGTATTAAAAAAAAAGTTGCGAGCTGTGATTAGGAATACGGTGTGGGAGGGCTTCGCTCGCGATTGGATAATTTCTCGTTTATTTTAAAGGACGGAAGAAATTATTTATCGCGAAAAAAAGCTTTCGCGATGAAATTCGGAGAAAGTGTTGGAAATTAACGTTTAATCTTAGCTGATGGAATGTAGCTCTTAGTATTAGAGGAAGAATGGGAGAAAAATGCCACACTTTGTTTATTGTTTTCATACCTCCACAGAAATTTCATTGGTAAAGGAGGTGTTGATCTCAAATTCCTCTCTGCCTTGAAGAGGATCTTATCTACTTTAAATGCGTGAAATTTAAAGGATGCTCATGGAGTAGATATACCTATGTTGTAAATATTTCCATCTATTTTGTACAGAAAGCCTGAAAGTACAACTTTAATATGAAAATTGACATAAATTAGAGTATTTTACGATAACCATAGCAGACTTTTGTAATATACTATTTACAGTCGAGGTAAATATTGTAAAAATGTGCGGAGAATGAAATATTATCATTACGATACGTCGCAGTTTACAAATTATATTCGAGGTATAGTCAAAAAATGTACGCAAATTACTATATTTTATCAATACGATAGCATATTTTTAATTTGCAATTAATACTCGAGGTAAATAGTGTAAAAAATATACGCAAATTACAATTTTTATCATTACGATAATATATATTTGCAATTTATGATATATACTCGAGGCATATAGTGTAAATTATGTATAGTTAACCTCTTCAAAATAAAATTTAGTAGCCGAAGCGCGATTTTGCATCAGAAGTTTGAAAGATTGGGTTGCGGCCATCATGTTTTGACAATCTTAGAATTTTCGTGCACAAATGCGTGCGCGTGCACTCATCAACTCATTCGTCAGTGGAGACCGAAATCAGCGAAAAAGTCTTTGATAGCCAAAGGATTCAATGGTAGGATTGTTTGTTAGCCGAGGAGGCACGTTTTATTCACACGTGCATACTTTGTTTGTTTACGCGCTGTAGAGATTGCGCGCGCTGTCTCCAGCTTTCCGCGAAGGCGTGACTCCCTCCACAACATGAGATTCCCTTCGTGCAAGGTCGTCGACCCCGGCTTCCGACGTCATTGATTTTCGTGACTTGTTATCGCCACATCGACTTTAAGGCATTTCGTATTATCTCGCCTCTCTTAAGGGCCGCTTTAAAAAGAAATGAGCTCTTCGAATCTCTCTCTCCATGGGTTATAGCAGATATTCCACGCCGTATTATGTCCCCATAATTTGATCCGTTCAGGAAATGCGGAGTGCATGGGGGCGAAATGGTGAAAACTACGCCGCGATTCAGTTCGGTTTCCGCGTGATAACACGAGGGTTTCACCGTGAGTCTTTCGTCGTATTTACTTATAGAAATGAAAATTAAAACAGTCAAGGCGAGCCGTTAAATAACTGTTTTATAGCAAGAAGTGATTGTTGCTTAATTCTGTTTTTCTACTTGCTCTACTTATTTACCATTGGCTATCTGTTTTTTTCCAGCGACAGAACTATGTCCACATAAAAAACGAATCAAGTTTTATATGTACAGAGAGATAAAAAATTGCATGTGAATATTTTTATTAAGTCACTGCGTGGTAACTAATTCATGATGTGGTCATGATAGAAAAAGTGTAGGCATTAAAAAGTTTTCATTTACGTTTATGAGCAGATTCTGCCGGCAGGATCTTTCTATTCTGCAAAGATAGCGAAAATTTTGACGTAGACTGCATTGTAACCTAATTATTTCAGTTACTCTTCTCTTCCGAAGATGGCAACATAGAGATACGTATTGAGAGCAATACTTATAAAACGCGACCACTGAGAACCCTGCTGGTTGGAATTTTTAACAGTTAGTCTGCTTTCAAACAACGGCTGTTTGGAGCTTTTCTCGAACTCGAATAGACTGGGTCACGCTTCGTTATTTCGTCTCCAATATTTTTGGTGAGTATAGGTACCTTTTCCAATATGTCCTAATAAATTTGCGATTGTTATCCTTACTGGATAGCTTTTAATTGAACTTCCCACGTATGTTAGTTGAAATGAGAGCTTTTTGGTGCTTACATTTTCTGTTACCTTTAGAAAGTGGATCGGAGAAATTTTCATTCTCAGTGGATTGAAGGAATTCGCCTTGATACTAAGTTTTTGGTTCACAGATATCTTGCTTCTTCCTCTGTGATAGTCTACCTTGTACTGAGAGCTTAGAAGAGTCAGAACGTCTCTGAAAGGTTAACTTCTAAGTTCAAATTTTGCCGGCAGTTCCCTTCACATCCATCTCACAAGTCCGAATACATTCTTTAGACCTCCATCTGCCCCAGAGTCACCTTTCGTGTGCTTAAATTGCGACATAGCATCGGTTCATAGCTTAAACTACGCTTTATCAAACATTGTTGCCGCTCTCCTAGCATATGTTTTAGTTTCCACGGGGAAAAACAGAGGGCTTCTTTCTCGGAGCCACCCTCGTAATAAACCCCGCTACAGTTTTGCTCCACGCGTGATGCCTTTCCTCCAGTTTTCCTCCCTATTCCTCCGTTTTCCTACCCGTATCCCTTTTATTTCTCCCTCAGGGACCCGCCTGTTATCCTTTTTTACGCGCTTCACCTTTTCCTCCCCTTTTCCTCTTCCTGTCTCTAGCTTTCCTCCATTCTTTTCCGGTCTCGCCAGCTTTTTCCAGCTTCCCGTTCCTTTCCTCCCTTTCTCCCCTTTCGTCTGCTTTTCCCCTTCTTTTGTTTCTCCCAGAGTCGATATCCCTTCGCCGCGATTGTTTCTACCCGCCCCGCCGCCGGCTCCGAGTTACGTTCAGCGTAGTATTCCCTGGCCGGTTGCCGGCGCCTGCGCACGTAGGCACAACCCCAAACACACGCATTGCTAGCGGGTTTGCCTAAGCTTCTCGGGATTAGCTTTCTTTCTCCTCGTTCAACGGCTCACTTCCGTCTTCCACCTCGCTCTCTCTCTTTCGTCGTCTCCGCGCCGCGCTTCCAGCGCATGGCGTCTGTCTTTTTTTCCCTCCCGCGCGCCGTAAGCCCTCCGTGCCGATTTCGGTAACCATGGGAAGCTAGGTCAGTGGGCTTTGTTTGTAAACTTTGCCCGCTTCGCTCGATGTTATCATTTTCATCCTTCTAGGCGATGTTTTCGTGGTGTGTTTGGGTGTCTGGCGGGTGGATGCAGGGCTGATCCTGAGTGCTCAGAGATGATTTCTATTTTATGCGCGTGCAGGGGCGAAAACAATGGAATCGATTTCTCTATGCGATCAGGTATCATGACATATGGTGGGTGGTGGGTTTCTGTCTTTGAAGAAACTACTATTATAATCTCTGATTCCTTTCCGTCGTATACAGTATATTTTATTATATTTTCTACAAAAGCTCTCACAATGGTACGCATAAGCGTAATGTGTGAATAGATGGGTGTGATGAAATCGTTCATCCCGAGAAATAATTGCTCTAATTCATGTATATCCTTCCTGCGGGCCGCAAGTGGCTATTCGACTTGTTTCGTATTGCCCCGTAATAATTCATTCTTGTTGAGACTTAACTATCACGAATTTTGACGGCTGAAATAGAAAAATTTACGATTATTTGCATTTATTATATGAACTCGACGCTCACTTTAAATATTGCATAAAAGCGAACACAATTTTTCTAGTATTATTATTACGAAATTAGCGAATTTTGTTTATTATGTAATTGCGGCACGTGAAGTCTTCCTTCTAGCAAAAGCGGCCCTAAGGAGATAAGAGCTTAGATATCCACAGTCTTTTTAATTTTTTAAAATCACACGCATTACATCATGGAATGAATTCTTTCGACTACAATCTTAAATTAATGGACGATCTTCCTCAGAATCGCGGCAAGTCGCATCGACTCTAAATGCACCCCATCCTGCGAGAATCACAATCGAGGGCACACCTGAGACCCGCGGGCCAGCGCAGTAAACCACGGGAATACGCGCCCTCGTCGGCACTAAACCCTTTAAAAGTAGCTCCACCAACAGAATCGATCCTTGCGATTCAGCGTCGGCGTCGTTTCAGCCCGCGTCCTCGTAATCTCCTAGCCATTCATCCTCGGTGGAAAAAGCTCTACTTCGACTCAAAACAGTACGATCTCGATAAAAAAAGCGCAGGAAAACAAGGCACGGGGCATAAATTCTTGTCGCGCGGCGCTGGGACAGCTGAACAAAAGAAGAGCGGCGTCCTACTTAGCCCGCTTCCCCCAATTCCCAGGCCCATTGTTCCAATTCCGTAAGATTCATCGATTAGCGCTACTTAACCGGGATCATTACGGCGGGGAGGGTAATGATAGTAATCAGAGAGCGTCTTTTGGAAATCAATTCGGATAGAGCTCCGTCGGCAACGACGCCGACTCCGGGAGGATGGCGGGAGGGGAGTTTATCTTCTCCGTCATCGGGCGTCCAATAGTATGCGCGCGCTGCGTTTGCCTTTTTTCTCCTCCCCCTCTCCTTTCATCCTTCAGAATGGGATGCTCCCCCACCCACGGCCTCCCGTTGCATTGATCCGACTCTCCTCTCGCACCGCTGCTTCCAGTTTACTACACCCTCTTTCTCTCCATTCTTCCTCCTTCATAATACATCTCTCTCTCTTTCTCCTCTTCCGAGTGCTTTCCCCGCGTTACCGCCGGCGGTAGTACGCCGGCAATCCGCACGTATCGTCCCGCGCTTTCCACATATACGTTTTCTGGGTGAGTTTCGCTTCCTCCTCGGAGCGTGTGCGTGTTTCGCCGGGGAGCGGTCGCCCGAGCGTGCGTTCGCCCTCCGGTTTGAGTTGCTGCCGTTCGCTTAATGGCCCGGCTGCGTCTGCCATCTCTCGGCGGAGGGTTTAAGGTGGAGAAAAATGAAGTTAAAGGGGAGGGGGATGAATGTTTTGGGTCGAAACTGCGATCTCTGCGTTCAGGATTATTGTTACGCCCCCGAGTTTTGTTTACGGTATGGGGTCCTCATAAGCTGGGCTGCTGGGTGGCCGCTCTACATGTTTTATTTCCGTGCCGATACTTCCAGGTTCGCCCTCTACTTTCCCGATTGTTTTAAGGTGTCAGAATTATTGTTCGTAAATTTATCAATTGAATGTCGGATAGATTTTAAATTAGGGGGTGTTTTGATTGCCTCTATCGTTGTTATCTCTGATCATTCTTATATTCGTGATGCTTTAATCTTTCTCATTGTAAAAAATCAAACGAAAAATTACCACGATTATGTAGAGTTATTTCAATACTACTCTAGGGCGAAAGGGTGAAAGATATCTTTCCACAGTATGGTATGTACACACCTAGGTGTATCCCCAAGGAGAAACGGATATAAAAACAGTCTGTCTCTACCGGAAGTCGAACCCGGATCATGAGAAGTTGAGCAATCGTTTCGGAACACGTTAGGTCAGTTGGCTGGAGCAGTTATCCGGAAAGTGGAAGTTCCGTGTTCTACTCCCGGTCCATTCAGAATTTTTTCATGTTCGTTTCTACTTGGGAAACCACCTTGAAATTTAAAACCAGGCATACGTTTCAGTCAAAAGTTTCTAGCGTTTTAATGAATTTAGAAAAGATTTGATTCGTGCCTAAAAGGAAATTCCTGTTTACCTCTGTAAAAATTAAATTATTAAAAACGTTATAATGTAATTTTGATCTCTCCGATGTGACTTTGTAATATTTATTTCCACTTAACGAATGGTATTGGATTTTTTAATTTATAATGGTAGGGTTAGGCCATTAAGTAGTTAACGTGGTTAAGCAGAGAGTTTCAGGGCGCATGGACGTACCGAGGGAAAGAAGACTTCGGTAATAAATTACAAAATTTCAATTTAAATTTTCTCTACGATCGTTGTGAGACAACATAATCTAAGCTCCTACGTTCTTACAACTTCCGTCCATCGATTACTTTTTCACTATCCTCCTTTTCATTGCACTCCTTAGAGTTAAGGAAGTGTTCTCAATCCAATTCTCTTATTCAATGAATTCATTAAGACACATTTGTTTATAGTGGTCTCACTCCGACCTCATTCAGATAGTTTATGCTTTCACGAGTGGCGATACTTTCTAATTAGAATCATTTTTTTTAAGTCTTCTAAATCAGGTACCTTTAAAAGTATGGTGCCGTATAGAGTTGCTTATGTTGCTTGTTCGAAACTCCAGGAGGAAATTTTATTGATTGTTGCTGGTGAGGACTGGCCGTTGAGAATCGCCGGCATCGCTATTCGTGGTATACTCTTTACGGCTGCTGTACCCGGCTTCCCGACTGACCTATATAGACGACCCTGCAAGTCACCGTAATTCTGGGCGCAAACATCGTTCCTACTGCGGTCTTTTTGGTTCTCTGGTTCCTCTAGTTTTGGGATAGGTTAAAGCTGTCCTCAGGAGGTCTTTGCGGTATTACTATGATCTATCCTTGCTGGCCAACCTCACGTAAACAATATGGCCGTGGGTGCATCTATCTGCCCCTAGTTATATTCAATCGCACTGAGAAACAAATTTTCATTTCGCGACAAGAATAAACTTCTGAGAAGCCGTTTCTGCCGTTAGGCTATGGTTAGCAGTTTCTTTGTCTCGGCAATGTCTGAGGATATTTTCAAATAGGCGTCTTCTTCAGAGAAAACGAATGTTTAGGAAAATATCATCGAAACTCGGTGAAAACTGGAATTCTTTTACAGAAATTGAAAAATTATGGAATTTTGTTAACATTTTTATTTATTTGCTCCTTTTCGTCTTTGATCTTGCGCGCAGTGATTTGACTACATCATTTCGAAAACTTATATTTTGCGTGGGTAAAAATCGCATTTCGTGCCGTATTCCCCAAATCGTCATCGATTCATTTCGATCGTTCCCTTATCCAATTCCATAGAATCGACTCTTTTTACGAAGAATTTCGTCAAATGACTGCGCTATTTTATTCAGCCTCTGGGCTTTATTCGTGCTGAACGGACTCAATTATAAGATCGGTCCCGAGGATAACGGTATTCTTTAGCTTCCATTATGAGAATAGAAAGGAAGAAATCGGAGCTCTTTCCCCGGAGTCACGCTCCTCTTGTATACTTTATGCGTGCAAATCACGCGAACGAGGAAAGGGAGTTTAAGATCTTTCATTTAAGCTCCTGTACGTTTTCTCGTTCATAGCATGTCCACGCCATTCATGGATTTTTCCCCGGAGAAACTCATTGACGAGAAGGAAAATGCGGACGCGTGGTTTCATCGTGGTTTTTCACATCTGTTTATCCTTGGGCTTTAAGGCGCGTACCTCAATGTGCGAAGTAAACTTACTTATTATTTCCCTTATTTCCTTCTTCTGGGGGATTTCCTCGTAACATTGCCTTGTGAAGTAATTTCTGCAGAACATTTTTTTTATCTAAAGGTAGACATAATCAGGCTCCGTTCCACAGAGTAGAGCTCGGACATTTTAAATTCGTTGTTTTGTGAGTTGGCTGCCTCTACGAGGACTTCTTGCGGTGGCTTGTGCTTCTATGTGGACACCACTTACATTGCTTACAAAGCATTCCCGGAAGCAGTGTGGAAAGGACGATGCATGGTATTTCAGTGGTTAGAATACTTGCCCGGAACGTGGGAGATCGAGGAACGAGGCCCAGTAGTGTCGCTATTTTTTTGTTTATCCTTGGGTTTTAAGGCGCACTCCTCAATGTTCAAAGTGAACACCTTACTCTTTCCCTTATTCAAAGGCATGTTTTTCAGTACTTTCCCGAGTCCATCCCATTGTCCTATTGGTGTATTTCACTGCGCGGACCTAGATCTCTGAGATCGGCCGTCTCTATGATACGTAAAGTCTTCCGTTTCGATTTTTTATACCCCCCAAAAGAAAAATTATTTTTCTTAAGTTATTTAGAAAATAAATGAATTTAAACTTGCACGGAAAATAATTTACTATTTTCTGAGAAACTTTCTTACCGAAAGTTTTATCCTGGGATAATTAGACGAAAACTAGCTGGCGACTTCTTTCTTCGATGATTTACGCCAAAAACTGTCGACTCTCCCGGTATTTTTTTGTAAAGAATTGCCACAAATACTTTAACTTGCAGAAGTAATGATACAATCGAAAAGAGAATGAATTGAAGTAGACTTGGAGTTTAAAATATTATATTTTTCTTGAATTAGAGAACTAAAGATTTAAACAACCGCAAAAAAATCCCGTTTTTCTTTGAAATATATCTTTTAATTTTCTGCCGTTATGCTAGTAATTAACTAAAATAAAATCGTAATTTTATGTACGACATCCCTTACACTCAATACGGAAAATTGTATAAACAATTTTGACTAACTTTCCTTTTTACGCTAATATCACAACAGCGCCAGACTTCTTCCCGTAAGAAAAAAACGCACAAATGCATTTTAAATGGTGCCTTTACGATGCTGAACGGAGTTAAAATCCGTTCCGTTATTGTTTTCGTTCACCAAGAACTCCATCTTGTACTCTCTGCATAATTACGGCACGTCACCCAAGTCGCGTTTCATTTGTTTTTAAATTTCTCTCCGGAAAGAAGACGGCGCAGTCTTCATCATGTCTAATTGAATCCCTCCCAAATAACACAATATATCTCGCAGTTTGCGAGTGTCCTTTTCGTACCACGTCGCATATATCTACGTTCCTGTTGATTTACCGAGTGGAGCGTCGCGTGTTTACATATAAATCCTTTTCTCCTTCTCCGGTGACGTCAGGGCTCTATTTACTTAATCATCCGGCGTCTGCATGGATTCCCTCTTCCCGTTCGCTTTGCCGCTTTTGTTTGTTTCTCTGCGACCTACGACTCGTATTTCCATCGTCGACCTCAGAGACGAGGAAGAAAGCCACAGGAAACTTTCCGTGTGTGTGTGTTCAGCTATCCGTTTCGTTCCGCGACTAACCGAATCTTCCTTTCCCAGCGAAACTTTTCCTCTTTTCTTATTAGCCATTCCGTCTGTTTAGTGCGATTCTCGTTCCCTTCTTACTTTTCCGCTATCCGTTTCATTTTCCGCCTCTCGCAGAATGGTGTTTTAGCTCTCATTTACTTTCGCCCGCGCTAATGTTGGCAGGGTAATTTTCTTTTACAAAACTGGCTGGATTTTCTCGCTGAAATAGCGGGAGTTCTACGGCGTTTCGGTCTGCTCTTGCGATTCAGCCAATGCCGAGTTCGGAAAAGGGAGTTCCGTGGAAGCGGTTCCTGGGGTAGTCGAATTCTAATTTCCCGATGGAAAATTTCGTGTACATCTGCGCTAATATACTGCAAGCCGTCGTTCGGAAAGTGGCAGGGGGTATAAAATCAGAAATATAATGCTGCTTAATTCAGTATCGTGTATGGTTTAACTATTTTGGGTTAGAGTTTGCCATAGTTACCATACGCGATAAGTACGGAATCGTATTTTTTGAATGATTAAATGTTATTTTTAGTTATATGTGCATATTTTTTCATATTATTGAATAGGCGTCTTTCAATAAATGAAAAGTTTTCAAGAAGCGTTATCTCTAAGAATAACGTCATTAGTAGATCCATGTAAATTTTAAGCTTATATCTAACGTGAATGTAGTATTATATTTGTTTATTTTTGTATTTACGGTTTCTTGTATTCATATTTAAAGTAATACAGGCATTGTCAAAAATGCTTCGACAGCTGATGTCATTTCGCGCATATAGGCACCTACCGCGAGTCGAATCCGGGACTGCTTTCATTAAAGTCGAACGCATTGCCCACTTGACTGTCCTGTAGCCCTCATATTTTAATGCTCGTTTCTCATATCTTAATTTCAATGCACTAATTAATTTATTAAAGCAGGAGAATGAGTGTAATAATAGAGTTAGATAATGCAAAATATTATGAAATGATTTAGATAAATTTTTAATCTCGAAATTTACATAGTTTTAGAAATTGTTCTGAAACTTTCCAGACGCTATGTCAATTTGTTATTCGTTAGAAAATAAATGTTTTCTTAATGGAATCTACTAGTTACAAGAAGAAAAAATTCAAGATATTGGATGGATAATCAAAAAATCTATCCGCCGTCTGTCTGCCTTCCTGCAAGCGGAAGATATCTTTTATAAATGTTTATTTTAAAGCAAGAATCAAGTTGGAGGCCTTACAAATTCGTAAGACCTTTGAACTTGTCCCTTAAAATCCCCTTTGCAAATTTTTGAGTACTCAGGACATTGCTATTCTGGGAGTGGGCTCAGAACTATAATACTAATCTTTCGCATCGACAAAGGTAAACATCTCGAGTTTCAGTGGAAGTCTGAAACTAACCCAAACGCTTCTGCGATTCCCGTGATTCCAAACGATTCGCCGAAGAACGTATCGCTTTAACTTGCGTCTATTATTCCTCTGCCTGAAAATCGCATTCTGTGTTATAGAAACGGCCACTAATAAGCATCCCCGCGCTATTTTCGGGTGCCAGTCTCCGCTTTATACATGTAAGCGTTTTTTCCAGTTTTTATTTGGTTCCGATGTTAAGAAAGCCATTACCTTGCCTTGTAAAACGATAATCTCTTTGGGTACAGGAAATAATCTAATGGAGAATGCTATAAAATATTCACTGCGGATACCTCAATTTCCAATGCATTTATCACTCCAACAGTGGAGTGATCCGCAGTGAGCGTGTAAAGTTTGCATCGCCAGCTGCTCCAATATATTGCGACATTGCGACTTCCGACATTTCGACTTTGTTCTCTCCTTGCAGCTTTAATAGCTTGTTATCTGTTTGTCAGATTACAAAGCAGTCATTCAAGTATGGATGAATTGTATTTGATTTCTGGAAATGTAATGATAATATATTAAGGAAAGTTCGTGATAGAAATGATATATTTTGTTGAAGTAGATCTATTGAAAATTCCCGGAAAAGAATAAATTCAGGAGTAAATATGACTTCTTATTCACTACCCTGTATGTCATCACATGTTTAATGCGAGTTCTTTTCGTTGCAGGTATGTCTCATTCTACCCTTATTCCGGTGGTTGGTGAGTAAAATGTTTCACCGCATTCTGTATCACTGCAAGTATATTTGGTATCCATTGAGGTCTCCTATTAACTGATTATGAATTGTAATTCCTATCATCGCACTGTTTTTTCTGCAAGGATATTACGTTGCTCTAAGCTTCATATATTTCGGATTACCTTCCTCTTATCCTTCGGCGGGCTTCTTTGAGTTTTCAAAACTGCCTGAAAGAGGGGCCCTCAAGTACAGGTGTGCTTTCGTTGTAGGACCGCCTAGCGTTTCTTCTGGGCGGTGAAAAAGCCCTTTTCGGTTCTCTTTCCAGCCTCACGTTTCAGCTGAAAGTGAATCTCCATCGTTCCCGAGTGCGACGGGGACAATTTCAGCGAAGGCGTTTGGCTGCCTTTTTAACGCTGCGGCATTCGAGCGTGGGCTTGCGGTGTAGACTTTCATGATTTCCGCGATATTAAGCCTCTTTCCACGATACCGTCGACTTATCTCGGCTACAGTAGCGTGGGCGAGTGTTAGGATTTAATCGCGGTATTCGTTTTCTATAATGGTTGAGATTCTGAGAAATAAGCGGATCGTTGAAGGATTTCTCCCTTACTTGCGCGCTCAATGATGTCGATCTCAGAAATTGGGTTGTGACGTTTGTTAGTTTGGAAGATTTTCAATTTTTGCGTTATCGTAAGTTATTTTCGTGCCTTGAAGGGAAAAAATGGTTTTCTCAATCGATTTTCTGTTTTTGAAATCACCGTTGGTATAACTTATTGTTTACGCTGAAATGATCTTCTTGGGACGGATTTGGCTGGCCAAATATAATCCAGGGGTAGGGCAGTTTGGGCTCCACTTTCCTATTATCATTATTTGCCAAAATTCATGTAATAAAATTTAACCATATGAATCCTTTCTTCTAAATTACGGAAAATTTAATGATTCGAGAGAATTTCATGCGCGTTCCGTTAAAGAATTCAGTATTCATTTGTAACTAATTAATACTGTAAAATGCATATTATTTTAATAAGAATCAAGCACTGAACATGTTATATATGTATTTCACAAACCCTTTCGCATTATTTTACGACTTGTTTAAGAAATCATTCTGTTTTTTCGATATCATTAATCATTGAAGCACTTACATACATTTATCGATTTAATCTGAGTGACGAGGATTTTGCATCACTTAGCGCTACGCCTTCCTACGAAATTACGATTTACTATAATTTGAACGAACGTAATTTTTAAATGTTTAAATAACCTCCAAAGGAAAGGTAAACCCTTTTCGAAAAGCAATTTAGGAGGAAAATTTTAAGGAGTTAGCGTCAGAAAATAAACAAGGACCTGTGTATTCGTCAGCGTTAGGGTAATAGCTAGTTCTTCGGGTGAAATAAATGTGGGCACGGGATATGGCTGCAATTCTAAAGTTCCCTTGAAAATAAAGTGGAGATCTGTAATTTGGATGCGTTGCATCCTTGATGTGTACGTTTTACACAATATTTTCGAGTGTATAATATATGGAACGATGAAAAAGAAACCGGTGCACTTCGTCCTCACTTGGGGATCCTTCTGATATTTCCCTGCATCGCCCGGAAGGAATCTTCTTTTCCGCGCGATTCCCTTCTCTACTCATCACATACGCCTTCGCTTTCATTCCGCCCCTCATTTTTTTCATGCGGTGAAAAAGCCTCGCGTACCGAAAAAAACGCATCCGCGGAGTTGGGACAAGAAAAGAGCATTTAGGATATTTTGAAAACGGAATGGATCGCTTTTGTCTCGGAAATGAAAAAAGCCGCTCCTCCTGCACAGCGCGCGCTCCCTTATTCGTTTCGGGGTTCTTTGATCCGCCCCTGAGATTCGAGTACGTCGGAATAGGAACGTCACGTATGTCGCATTTCTGCACAGTTGCTCGAGAGCTTGCGCGATCCGTGCTGTGCGATTATTTTTTCCCTTTTCTGCTTCCATTTTGAATCGACACAGTTCCCCGATGGATATTGTTGTTTGGTTAGAAAACGGACTGAAATATCCGATTATTTGGGTATTAATAATAATAAGCGTACTTTTTATGACGCTATCTAACCTTTCGTCTTTAAGGAAATGGTACAATGAAGAAAACGAGCTTATAAACTAAATTTTCTCTTAAGGATTCACTGTAGAGAAACGTCCGCAAGAAGTGGGTTTTGGAAAATCAGCGAAGTCTATCGATTGTTCCCCTAATGTAAAGAGAACATCTGCCAATAGCGGATCTTAAAAGTGAAGAGATGTAATATAGATACGTTTTCAAAATGGTGATTCATATAAGAACAACTAATTCATTTGAGACTGATGAAATAAAGAGAAGAATAATGTTGTAGTGATACAACAGGATGGCGAAATCGGTTGGAATTAATCAGTTCTAACAGAGCTCTAACGGCGTCCTTCGAGAAAACAAAATACTCATGTACGTAATTGAAAATCGTTATATTGATCATGTGGTTGCTCATAACTTTTTATTTGGAAGTTTGGACGTTTTCTCTCTATCGTTGGAAAACGGGACGTTTTCTACTGGTTCAAGCTGTCAATATTTCTCTTTGCAGTTATTCGTTCTGAATGAAGCGTAAGGGTTCGGAAAAACAGAGTGGTAGATACTCGGAATGCTTTCTCAGAGGGAAGTGTATAACGTTTCACCTACATCGCTTCCTTTATCGCCTACTGTCTTCTGTCAATCGCCTTACCAACTACTAACCTCCAGTGTCACACGCATGAGAGCTTAAGACACTCCAGTCAGCTCGTTTATTTCCTTTCCGGAAACTCCAAACCCCTCCATTTACCCTTGTCTCAAACCTTCAGCGCACACACGCTGGTTTTCCCACGAAAGTCCGTGCGCCCGATCCGCTTCATTCAATCCCATCCTAACAAACTTGAGTTCCAATAGCTCCTTTCCTGTCGTTCCTTTTTGCTGATTAAAGCCATGAAACTTTTCAGGGCTAGAATCGGCGATAATGTAACTGGGAAATGTGTGCCAAAATAATTTCGCTATATCTGAGTGAGAGTAGATATTTATTCGCATGTTGTCCGTGAATACTGAAATGATTTCTCTGTCTTCAGTAAATTGATTCGAGAGAATATACCCATCACATCGTGTTGAATGATAGGCGCTCGTTTTTCTGTTGGAATTCATTGGTAATCTTACTCTCAGTTAACGCGAGAATACATGTTTTGTCTGCATAATTAAAAAGTTCTGCTGATATTAAACGTGAGACTTGGTCTACTTCGTGATTTTCTAGATACGTTGTTGGGTTTTTCCGAAAGTATATTCTGTTTGTTTCACTGCTGCTGTGATGATGTACACCAGTCAGTCCTACGTCTGTAATCAAGTTATGAGGCATTACACATTTAATTACTATAAATCTTAATATGAACGTGTGATCAGACTGTTTTTACTGATACGTTTGAAAGAGTAAGTAATAATCTTTCCTCGACTTTGTTCAAATTATCTCGAAAAAGTAACTTCTATGAAACTTTTTTGTATATTTTATTCTATCGCTTACAGATGTTTTTTTATCGTGATGCCATGATAACTATGTTCCTCTACACTTGTTTTTGTTTATAGAGAACCTCATTTACTTACAGGAAATCGTTCTCTGATGGCTTTCTTGGTAGCGTTTAGTATAATTTTCGGTAAGTTCATCAGAGCGTTAACTAACCCAGTCTCCTTACGCGTAGGATATGGTTCTCAAGAAACTAGCACGTTCTTTCCTCGGAAAGAGAACTTTGCCATAAATCTCAGAATGCTCTGCGGATGCGATAACGATAATACACATCCTGTATTTCTTCCCATACATCTCCGAAGGAAAAAAAACATTATAATCTTATCGTGAAAACATTGGTTATGTTTATATACTAATATATCACGGACTTATATTGGACAACGCGTTGATAAGTTAATTCCAGTTTGTAAAAATCGGTCTCGCGGCACATACACCATCTCGGTTCGCGCGATTGCGCAAAAAATTTCGCGGTTTTAGCGCATTATCGCACCAGCCGTTAGCGTAAAAAATGTATCTGCGGCTGTTGGATTCATAAGGCATTACACTTCACGGTGCCGTACGCTGTTCCGAAGGAATCTATCCGCCGCCAGCGCTCAAGGACGGGGTTAATCTCGCGATTTTTATTTTCAGGCCTCCACGCTTAGGTGCCATGTCGGGAAAAAGGTGCTCGAACAGTTCTTTTTTTTAAGTGCCTCCACGTGTCGGTCTCTCCTTATTCAATCTCACTGCACGGAGAGGAGTAGGGAAGGTTCGAGTGCACGCTCAATTGCATTCACGGTTCACGATAATCCTTTCTCTCCCTCGGCATCATCTTAGCACGTTTCACTACTACCACATCTTCCCTCAGTCACTTATTTCCACTCTCCCATCCGTCGCGTTCCGTGACTGGAGACGGCGTGGTTTAAATTCGCACACGAGGATGCACTTTGCGGAATTTCTTTCCTGGTGATCGTTAAAAAAACTGGGACCCATTTTCACTGATTGGTTTGGTTTTAAACTGTCGATGCTCTGCCGCAAGTTGTCGCCTCTTAAATTACTATAAGGGAATTATGATGATTCCCAAGGAGAATGAAGAAGGAAATTGGAGAATTTCCAACGAATATGAAAAGTGTGACGGGACTGGGACTCGAAACTGAGGCTCCCAATTTCCGTTTGGTTGCTCTAAACTGTTATCTGACCGGAACAGATGGCTTATTGGTCAGAACAAATATCCGGAAATCGGCAGACCCGGGTTCGAGTCCCGGGCCCGTCAAACTTTTTCATGGCCGTTTTTTGCTTTTAAATTTTCCAAGGACGCCTTTACTTGCATATTTACCTCTAACCCTTTTCCTTGAAATTATGATGATGATGGATTTTAGTGAAATTAAATATTTATGTACTGTTTCCAGTTATACTTCTGAGAAGAAAAAATCGGTATCATATTTATCTCATTGAAACTAAGTTTAGCCTCAGTTTATTATATCATACGTAGTTTCTCAGGTATCAGAGACATTTCTTAGTTACATTCCCTCCATTTAAAAAATGTAGTTAATTCAGATTGTTTTTATTAATTTCTTACCTCCTTTTACCCTGTCTTACATATCATAGTAATTCCATTCTCTTTTACAACATTCTCCTTCCACTCGTTTCTCCTGGCGTATTCTGCGAAACGCTTCTTATATGATTAATTATATCGTGAAAATCACCATCAACCTTTTAATAATCCGATCTTCTGAAGATATGACGCAAACTGATGAGAAAGCGCGGCTAAACGCCTACGGAACTTCAGCACTGGAAAACAAGTTGCTTCATGAATTTTTCCATATTCTATGAAGATAATTCTCCATATTATTATTATTTTACTCCCCCAGAGAGGTTAGACCGTGTCCATCTTTCTTACGTCTAGCCTCTGAAGCCATTACATATTAATATATATCACAGAACAACGGTAATTGAAAACAGTTAACTCCTAACCAACAAAAGTATATTATCAGAACTTGCAATCAAAGAGAAATTTATGACGTGAGAAAAACTCATCAAGAGAAGGTAATAGAAGAAAACCCCATGATGCGGAAAACGCCCACACTAGAGAGTGAGATAAACAAACCCCTGTTGTGGTTTGGGGGAGCATGCGTTAACTATGTTTCGATAACTCATTTTGTCATATGTGTCGGCCACAGATTACAAATCTATCAATTATAATAATCTAGATATTCAAAATTTCCGATGGTGCCGCAAATTTTAAGTATTGCTAGTTCTCTTCTAAAGATAATTATCTTAGCGGAGTAATTTATATGGCAATTTGTTTTGTCTTCTTGATCTTTTTCATCTTCTTTCCCGTTTTCTCCTTCATTTGGTTTTAAACGTTAAACCAAACGCGCCTTTCGACGCTACTTTTCAATCTGTATACGTCGTGACTCATCTCTTACCTCGTGCTTTTCTCAATATCCTCGTGAAGTATCGGTCGTAATTGACGATTCGCCATAAGAGGTAACAGAGGATATTTGTGGAAGGTAAAGGCCTAGTGCGCTGGAAAGACAGCGTTCGGGTGCAATTTAAAGGTAAGAGGAGGTTCCATTCGGTTAGATAAACTTCGGCCTTGAATCTCTTCGACGCTCATTGCTTCTCCGTCGAGCTAGTCGTCTATTGCTGCCGTAAATCAGTTTTCTGAATATCTCTCATTTCTCTCCCCTCTTGATTGCCTTCCTCCCGCGCTCTTCCCGGAAAATTACGAAAGCATAGCACGTGTAAGGTATTTGTCAAAGAGGAAGGTAAAACAGTCCCATGGTGTAAGAGTTGCTCATCGTGTTGTAATGAAGGCAGGGTTTTCCGAGAAAACGCTAACTTTTCATTCATCGAAATATTCTTATAGCGAAGAGAACTTATGGGTCGTTTGTTTTTTCAGCGACAAGAATGGTTCCTTTTCTTAAAGAGGTAATTTTACATTATCGGCTTTATGCTTCTTCAGCTTTATATTATCCTCTGACTCCTTGAAGCAAAAATCCTTTATATGAAGGACATAATTTGGCTTTCCTTCTCGAACTATTAGTTTATTAACAAACTCTATGAAATATGACGATAGTTTAGATGGAAGAGAAGATATTTAGTCTCAATCTCGCTCATATAAAGACGGTTATTATTATTACAATGCTTATGACATTATTATACTTATTAATTTTATTTTTTTTGCTGTGTAATTCCACGAAAAACGTCTTCTTGTCCTTATTTTTCATTAATCAAAATTTTATTAAGTCAGTGGCTAGAATATTTATTGGGTTTTTCTAAATTTGATAAATGAGAAAATTGAACTTCTCGAATAATAAAATCGCGAGGAAAATACTAACTTAAATTTTCTCAGTTATTAAATGGCGTTCCACGAAGTAAGGTCTAATCATATTGATTCTAAATGTTATGTTTATTCTTGCGAAAGATCTTGCATAATATTTAGAATCTATCTCAAAATAAGAAAGAATTCTTGCATACCTTTGAAAGTTTCCGTAGCATTTTATTGGAGCTTTAAGAATCCATTCGTGACGGTATGATTCCTTCTCTGCAATCCATGTACTTCTTCTTTAACAAAGTCACCTTAACTTTTTAATGCAGTTCCAATCATGGACTGACTTGTTTACCACGTCTGTTAGTTTTAGCCCCAGGAATTTTAGAAAGAGAATTCTCTCAAGCTGCCAAGAATAACAGAAAAAGACGTTTGGTAATGCCATTGAGGTTTTAAAAGCTCATACCGCCGACTTGCTTTTAAATGCTCATTGCGAAGTGTTTCCGGTTTGGTCATTAGTTTCTAAATTCCTCAGAGTTAAACCGAGTGAAGATCTTGTGTTGCGAAGAAAGATACGGCATTATGAGCTATAATATAGTTCTAAAGAGTAGCTTAAGAAGTTAATAATAGTTAAGAACACGTTTGATGTTGATTGTTTTTGATAATAATAATTGGTGATTAGTTAGTTCCGAGATATTCTTCCGTCAAAGATCCTTCAAAATCTTTATTATGAAAAGACCGTGGTTATCGAACGTATAGCACAACTTTAATGTGCAAAGTTAACACCTTTACCCCAATCTTTATATGATTAGTTTCTCATTCTGATATCTGGGCTATAGAAGGTGACTCGTTCCGGAGCAATTAATCACTTGAATGCGGTTTCCCAGTATGTGCTAAATTCTGAAATAAATGCGAACACTGCCTTTTTCTTTTACAAACCAGTAATACTAAGACGCGACAAATTTTACGAGATTTTTAAAGTTCAGTCCATAAGTTTGTACCTACGCAAACATCCCACGCATCATTCGACAGCCGAACCAGTGCACGTTATTATAGTCTGAAAGTTGGAAATGTACTTTTGTTAGCTAAAGATTACTTTTGCAAGGTCTAACATTGGTGGAAGAACAGTGCAGTTTTTCTCTGTCTTCAATTAATGGATCTGAACGATTGAATTTTACTGTCCCCACAAATGCAGAAAATGAATTCTCGAAGTGCGATATTCAGCCGAAGGACGCTTATTTTTTCACGCCTGCCTATCGCGAGCATTCGTCACTTTGGTTTGTGTTTTGTTTTTACCTCAATGAATCATTTCTCTAAGCCCTCCTCCACATGAGCCACAGCATTTTATTTTTTCTGTTCTGGAGTCTTGTGAAAGAAGTCGAGAAATACTGGAGGTTAGTAATGAGCGAGGTGGCGGGCGTAGCGAGCGCTGGTGGGCGTCCGCGACACGCGAAGGGCTATTTCTTTCTCTATCCAATTAGCTTCAGAAGTCGTACTGAGATATATCTTCCTGCATGAAATAAAAACGAGGAAAATCAGTTTACGCCTCTTTAATTATAGTGGAATTCCTTGGCGTTTGTTTGCGCGATTCAAAAAGGTTGAGCAGTTCAAACACGCCACCAATGTGTTATCGTTTATCTTGCGAATTCATAATGTGGAGAGTTATCACGATTGTAGCACTTAGGGTAATTAATGTTTAATTCTTATTAAGGCTTCCAAAGCTGCTCGGATTCGGCGTCAGATGAGTTTCATTTTGATCAAAATCTCGAAATCCGCGTATAAAAAATTCCCTGGATAAGTACTAAGATAAACGCGTGTTTAATATCCTATCTAAACTAGTAAGACTTTACCTTCCGTAGTGCTGCTTAATACGGTCATTACTAAACCAATCTCTGCAGAACAACCATTAAAATTCTTTTGGTTGTAATTCTTGACGTATCGTAGGAGGATAAACCTGTTTTTTTTTGTTAGTACATCAACCTTATGCTTATCTCTGCGTCATATTAACTTACAGCATTCTGTTGATCTTAAGGAATAGATCTTAGAGTTTTGTTCTCGTGTTTGTTATCTACGTCAACATATCAACCAGTGTACGAGCAATTCGAGTGTATTACGAGTCGCACCTTCATTTAAAATGGTCTTCCGCTCAGCATCCTATTAATCGCTTTTCTTTTATAATTGTATTGCGTGTGTTATTTTATTAGTAGTATTGTTAAAAGTGCTTCGACAGCTTGGGTCATTTCGCACATGGTCTCCCGCCGGGAATAGAACCCGGGACCGCTTTCACCGAACTCGAACGCGTTGCCCACTTGGCTATCCGGGAGCCACGTGTGTTGTTATCAAATTGATGAACTTGTGGTTAAGTTGGTAGGTTAGTTTTGAGTTGACAAGTGAACCATCGTTTAATTCCTCAGCGTGGAGGATTTATACTTGAATTAAATGTCAGATGTGGGGGACAATTAAGATCTAGAACTAGCCATTCAATCGGATGGAGCTATTTTGCGAGGGAGCTTGTTATCCTGAGCCTAGAAGTAGTTACAAAAACGGCTTAAGTAGATCTGATTATCGCGTTTTAATTTTTCTCTTATTCGAAATTAAGATTCCAAGTGGTGAAGTAGTCATCTATGAGAAGTACAGCGGTGCGTCGGCAAACGAGCGAAATTGATTCCGGAACTATCTGTCATGCCATTATGTAATCATGCATTTATCATGTATATTTTTTCTCATTAATTGTCAAATCCTAAAAGAATGATAAACACCTCCAAGAAACTTGAACGTGTCCTTACTTATTACTGAGATTGTACAATAAGCATTTTGTTTCTGTCAGTTATGAAATTTCAATTTGCTCATGCGTGAGCCTTCTTTAAAACATGCGTTTAACGCACCAGAAATCGTTTGGCAAGTCTGATAAACGGAAAATATCTTCGTCTCCCGAAAAATTCGTTTCTCCTTAGCCCATGCATCGTCATATTTATTTTGTACTTAAAAATATTCCATTTATTCTCCTCTCCTTCCTTTATTTACTCCAATCAATTAGCGTGAAGAATAGGTAGATGAAGGATGGAATAAAGTACGGAAAAAGTGATTAATGTCTAATTAACAAAGCGAGGTAATAAGGCGTCGGATCGGCCTTAATTCCTTGTCACGGAGGCTAAAAAAATTCTTCGATGCGCGGCAAAGTCGGTAAAGAACGGGGGCAAATTCTTTCGCTCTCCTTCAGGGGGATAGCGTGTAAAGAAGAATTGGCCTACAGGAATGGCAGTAGTTTACAGGATTGGTGGGTCGGTTTAGAGATAAAAGAGAGGGGCTCTGGGTTAGAGGTGGATTAGAGCTACATTTTTTCACATATTTCGTGCCCTCAGTGAGGTTATAGGTCTCAAATCGCGTTCGCTGGGAATCGCGGTGGTGGAACGATTTTGGCTTCCCTGCGCTCTTCCGAAACCGCCGCGAGGGGGTCACTTGGGAGGTTTCCTAATGCCTGACGTCGTTCGCTCTTTCTATTCCCCTTTCCACCCTACGAACCCTTTTGTACACAAACCCTTTGCCCATCTCCTAGACTTCTATTTCCTCCGTCATTCTATCCCTCTCTCGCATTCCACTCCTATAGAATGTCTGAGAAAAAGACCATTTTTCTCTCTTCAGGGCAGACCTCCCTAGCCTAATGTTCATGCATGTCTTCTCAGTGAATTATCTTTCTATGTGAAATACGAGTAAATTACAATATTGATACTGATATTTCTTACCTGCATCTTACATTTCTTCCGGAATTGCTTATTTCAATTATTTCCGCCTTCAAGTCGCAAAATTACGTGTGCGAAGTATATAATTGCGTACCGCGGTTCTTATTCAGAAACTATTTCTCCATGATGTAAGATTCTTAACATGTTTTAAATTTACATTTTAAATTAATATGTATTTTGTATGTAGAGTCTAATAAGGTCTCTGTCAGTACTTCCTTGATTTTAATGTCGTAGCAAATACTAAGGGGGATTCTTATCCTTCGTAACACTCATGGCTACACCTCGTCCATATTTTAACTAATTTAAAAATATCTTAATCTAAGATACTACAGCATAATTTTTCCTCTTATACGTATGGCCTTCTACGCATATATATTCAAGGTTTGTAGATTAGGATTGACATAACACATTAGTTCATTTACGTAAGTGCATTGAAGGATGGCATTTCATTTTAGAAGCTTGCATTCGAGTCTCTCTAAATCCCAATTTATTCATAATACGAACTTTATCTTATTTTCAAATATTATATAAAGAATAAGATATGCTTATTTTGCTGTTAACACAGGGCAGACATTTTTCGGTGTCCGTATGTTTTTATGATTGAGGCCAAATAGAAGATCTATCGATTAAACATCGAAATCGACCGTTAGATCGCGATCGAGTGGCCGGATTCTCCGGCCACACCGGAGAACCGGAGTGGCCCTAAGGTCTCATCGGGTTACAGCTGCTCTCGCAATTTTGTAATGCACCGCAAGTGGGAAAGAAAAATGCGAAGAGGGGCGCGTGGGTGGATATTTTTTACTTCACTTTTTTTAGGGTATCGCGTTTATTTTCTTCCCCCACAAGCGGTTTTAAAAGTGTGCCACATGCTCGCGCGTATTTGTTTTCTCTTCAGAATCTAATTTATTTATCAGCGGAATCGAAAATTTCGCTCCGAATTTTTTTGGAGGTCGGGCCCTAATTTGGGGTGCCTCAATGTCCTTATCGCGCACCCGGCAGTTATTTTTTAATTTCCCGTTTGTTTACCTTGCGGTCGGAGAGACTTGTGAATGGAATGAAAGGTAAATCCTTTTCACATGGGGATGAATGCCGTTCTTTTTTTTGTATTGAACGGTTTGATAATGAGACAGTTCTAATTTTGCTGAAATTTTGATTTTCTTGCGTATTCTTGCGTATTGACCGGTTTCTACGTATGAAAATGACGGCATGAAATGTCTTGACACAAACTTAGTCAAGTATCCAAGTTAGACTGGATGAAAATGCATTTTCCTCGGGAATGTAAAGATGTTTTTCAATATAAACCTTTTTGTAGGCAAACTTCCACTCGCAAAATTAATCTTGCGATTACTTTTATTTTGTATGAGCTTCATA
The DNA here is from genome assembly GCA_000376725.2 of Ladona fulva. Taxonomy (NCBI): domain Eukaryota; kingdom Metazoa; phylum Arthropoda; class Insecta; order Odonata; family Libellulidae; genus Ladona; species Ladona fulva. The sequence continues at coordinate 304,364 of KZ308564.1, read as the reverse complement.
AGCTGGATGTGAACTTTATTTAGTTAATAAGATGGACGTTCAAAAATTTGACAAAAATTATACACATATTTCCCTAGAGAATATTATGAAGTGTAAATAAATACTAATTATGGTAATAATTTATCTAATCCGATCTATATCACAGAGTGTAATGCATGTTTAATGTGGTCTCAGCATGCATTGTTTATTAAATACCATGAACATCTGGTTTCAAAAATTAACTTCGGCTTTAGTTTAGCTTTAATTTGTTAGAGCTGTTTCTTGATGTCATTTTTACCGAGGAAAATTTGAGATTAATCTGAATGAAAAGGCGAATGGCGCTTAAAGCAGGGAAAGATTAAAGTAAAATGATTCATGGCGCGGAGAAAATTTATTCCTTTTATCAAAGGTCCTTTTTATTTTTCTCATCTTACGTCGTTTCTTAAGAACTTCACCTCCCTCAGGCAGTATTTATTTCTCTTAAGTAAGCGGTAAGAAACATTTATCCCAAGCAATTACATGATAGAATGTTATTTTTTCTCTCCTTTCAAGAATATCAGAGTCTGAAAACCCGTTTCTTCTCCATCCCGATAGGAAATATCTCTCCAACCCCTGAATTCTTATGTAACCCAGACAACAGTTAATTTGCGATGACGTTATCGTCCTTTACGTACAATTTGAGAGGTTGAGGAAGTTACCGGAGCACACGGATAGTACCGGCAAGGATAAGAGATAACTACTCCATTTCATGAAAGAGGAAAATCTTTCCCCGTATTTGGCTGCTCTCCAAGGACCTTTGAGGGAATTCGTCGGTTTATTCTTTGCTCCGAATTGTTCTCGTTAGGAAGTAGAACTGCGCTGTGTTACTTTCGGAGCGACGACATTCGACACTTGTCTTCAAAGAGATTGAAATCGTCAGGATTCTCGTTAATTTCGGTCTCTCAAGGGTCAAATGGTTGTATTTGATATGAGAGTGCCGCTTCTGAGTCCTATATTAGGTATCCGGCGAAGTTCCATTACATAACTACTGCGGTGGATAGTTTGTTTGAATGTTTTGATGGTTAGAATCTCCAAAGGATACGAAATGGAGGAATAAGAAGAGAATCTTGCATATTATAATTAAGGCGATGGATGAAATTTCTAATATCTTTCCGAAATGTTATTTCTGATTTGTTTTTGTTCCTCGAATTGACATATGTGTGACCTAACCTCGCCTTTTTCTTTCATGGTCAACTATGCATTTTGCACTGTTATGCATTTCATCAATTGCATTATCACAATGCAGTAGTAATCGTTCATGTTAGCACTTGTCAATTTGTTCCTTTTTAAAAATCATTTGCTGTATTTTCTCTGGTTAAGGATTTGTTTCTTCCTCCCTCTTTTCATTTAAGATTTTCCGCTTCAGTTAGAGGTTAAGTCCGGAGGCGGCATTGAAAACAGATTATGCGTATCTCTCCCTTGATATTTTTACTCCCCGTTTTCAAATATTTACTGTACGAAATTGTTTTATTTATCTTTAATTTTCTCCGTAGTTTAGTCAAATATGCATGAATTTGTAATTGTTTTACAGGTGTTGCAATTGAAAAGATTATACGATCACCATGGTATGAAAATTTTACTTCTAGCACTCATAACGGAAAAATTCTTTCAATATAGCCTTGAAAACAATATTAGAACATAATTTTACCCATGTTTCCAATTCACAAGACCAAATTCAATCGTCTAAGTGAAATTTTATTTATTTTCTTTTCCAAATTAATAGTCAATTCGCCTCAACGACTCCGTTTTTCTATCTTGTCATTATATTTATCATATTTTTAGGAAACGGATATTTTTCTAAAACATCGTTCTCATTTTTATCGCAATGATACAACTCGCATTTTTTCCCTTTCGAAACTTTCCCTCATTTTTCGCATGTGCCGCCTCGCCAGTATTATCTTTTTTCAGCTTCTTTCGAATTCCCAACCGTACGCAGTTTCATCCGCGTTTGTTTCGCTGATGTGATTATAATTTGTCGTGTTTAACTTTTGATTCAGGAATCATTGCTGCAGGTGTGTTCGAAGAGGGGTCTGCGTATGAATATTTAATTTTTCCCACCCATATTATATAGTCCTTATTGATTTTCCACCGCAGTTAGATGCTAAGTCCGTTTGCGATATTTTAAACGCAGTCTGCAATTAATTTATAATGAACAATGAAACAGTTATTCACGATTTTCTTCGCTGTAGAATGCAGACATTGTTCTTAATCACGAAGATTGAAAGTATGTGTATAATAATCATTTGTTAAATTAAAAAAATACTTTTGGTTCTTGCGGAATTTTACGGTTTCTCTGAAAGGTTACCGTAGTACTCCCGGAAAAGTCGTCATTATCCAATGAGGCGATTCCCTACTTCTCTCGTACTTTGTCTTAGCAATTTATCAAAATAGTTTAGACTAACGTTAAATTCTAACCGATCGCAACGGTCGAGTGGTTACTAGCATCCCAAGGTCCCGGGTTCGAGTCCCTGTTAATAGCAATTATCTGGTTAGGTAGTGGTTGTATGAGTTCGTCTATAATAGTAATTATTAAAATGGATGTAATTGGGATTATTTTTCTGTTTCCTGTAAGGAAATTATTGTTAAATTCTGTACGGAGTATACTAAATATGTACCGTTGTTACGAAAGATTTATATGTTATCACCCTTGGCTTTTACGATATTTTCTTATCCGCCTTTCTCCCGAATCCTTCGGTTTACTTTCCGAGGCATTTCCTCTCATTCCCATTTTTTCTACTTTCTCGTAGACCCAGCTGGAAATTTCCCCCACTACGGGTTCTTGCTTTCGCTCCGCCTTTATTAATTTCTGTTCTTCCGGAGAAGGTTGCCTGCGGTTTGGGGGTGGGGAAGGTGTGGGGCCAAAGGGAGAGTTTTTCTCTCAGCGCTTCTTTATTGGAATCGGTGGCATATTTGTCCGAACGTCGGCCACTGTTTTATGAAATTTCTCTTCTTCCCATTTCGCCCTATTCCGCAACTTCTTCTTCGGCGCCCGCCTCTCTCTCTTTTCGCTCCCGACCCCCAGAGCCCTTTTCATACCGGGGCCGTATAAGAATGATTATTTCGTTTTCGGTCTACCTACCGCGGAAATTCAATTCCGACTTTTCCTCTCCCGTCTAATTTTTTGGCGGTGGATTTTTTTCCGATATTTTTTTCCGATTTTTTTCCTCGCCCCGGGCGTGTGTAATTTATTTATTGCCTTATTGGGCCTTTCTCTTTACAAATAGAGGGCACACCGCTGTTCTCCCTCGCTTATTTTCCTGTGTTATCAACGGATCATCTTTCTCGGTGAATGTCAATTGGTGGCTTTTTTTTAACTAATTTCACTAGGCTGAGAAAGGAGTACGGATTGAACCGTTTTTGACGGTCTCGTCCTTTCAAATGGGTTTTTCTTTCTCGGGATTGTTCACTGGAATGTGTATCAGGATGGTGTAATGGATTGTTGGCGTTGATCCCGAGTCGTTTCCACTGATGGAGCTTGATTCGCTTGGTATGAGGTGTTTTAATTTTTCCATGCGTGTTTCCATGTGTGGGTCCATTGTCCAAGCGATAAATACGGATCACTTCTGTAATTACCGCGGTTACGGGTTTAATGGATGTCAACAACTGTTTCTTTCGCTTTTTCTCTAATTTAGGTGATTACCCTCGAAATAACTGTAGCATATTTGGTATTTTTGTCCGGCTAAATTCGATCGTATGGCATCTTAACTGTATAGCGTTGATTGTTGAAATGCTGTATGCTAATTATTGGAATATTTTTTAAAATGTTGGTAAGATTGACTGCTGGGATCACTAATCATCTTTATGTCTCTGTTAGTTTACTCTTGCGACACTTGATAAGATGTAAGAAAATTTAAGAATTGATTTCTTATCATAACAAACAAGGGAAGTACATGCAGAATTAATGAGGAGTTCGAGTTCTTATAGCCATTAAGATACCTTGTCATTAAGATGTGAACCTGTTTTTTAATCTTTTGTCGAGAAGAACTATTTTAAAAGGATTTTATTACACTATTCCCAATAAGAGGGAATTGTATCAACATAATCATTTCCTTTCTGTTGAAAATTACATGAATTTTTCTATATGCCACGGTCACAACTTATTCTAACTTCTTTTTATCTCTTTATTTTTTAATTAAGACGAAGTAAGGCCTTTTGTGTAACGAACTTATACTTCTTCCTTCCATGTCCACGTTTAGTTATATTGAATATTGCAAAAGTGCCAATGTGTATTCTGGTGACCTGATCTTTTTATAAGGAAAGAGCGGTCCCAAATAGTGACCTTATGGAGTATCACCCCCACATTGATCACATTTTACACCTCGTTCAAACCCTTATTCCCTCGCTTACTGCGTGCATTCAACCTTCTTAACATCTCTCTATAGTTTCTGGAACATGTCTGAATTGAGCGTTCCCCTCGAATCTCTTCCTTTCGCCTACTTCAGCTATGGAAGGTAATAGGACATATATACAACCCTCGCCTTTCTTATTGTTCTCATATCGGTGGATATTCTGCTCCCGTCCGCCAACTGTTAAGAGCTTCTCTTTCGCGTAGATAAAATTTCATTAGATTGCTTTCCTTTCGCCTATTCGATCCACGTGCGCCTCTTTTGTTCGTCCGCAGCATCAACTTCTAAATTCTCTAACTTCTGCAAACAATACTGCAGGCGCAGAGCCAATTTTCCCCTATTGTAAAATTAATTCATGTAATGGTACTAACAGTATTACGGCATTAGTTCATGGTGCTTATAACATTTCTCATTAATTTAACTCCGTGTAATGATGCAACAGATGCATCGAACAAAACTTCATCGCAATAGAGGCATCTTCAGATTCTTGGATTTAGTCGGTTAAATGACCTTTAGAGAATACCAAAATCTGTAGTGTACCATCTTATAAATTTGGATTATACAGCTTTTGACGCTGGTAAGGTATTTTTTAAATACGCAAGAATGGGCAAAATCTCTCCGTAATTTATAACCAGGTGATTTAGTGATCAGCAACTTTTTCATTATATGATTAAAAATTCCTCTTATAAATACCTATCATACCATGCTTTGGAAGGAATTTAGTTTACTTTCATGTCGTTTTTTTTTCACACTTGTTATATAATATTTGGTATGTTCCGTCAGTTTTCTTCTATGAAGATCTGTTCTGTTGAATCCTCGTTTATTTTTTATGTTAGGAAATAAAATGTCCACCTCATATATGTGTACCATTTTCATCGTTTGCTCAATTTGCTATTGCTGGCTCGGACGTTGAAGATCCTCAGCTCTTTTGTTTGACACAACATCACGACAGTACAACTCAATCATTATCGTGCGTATGTTTACAGCCGGCGTTTTAACTCCTTACATCGGCAATGATTGCTCCATGTCATTATTATTTCCTCATTTTCTCTTTTTGCTATAAAATATCTTTGACTATAATGTGCGCTGATGTAATCCAGTGCACGGGGCTCTCGAAGATTTACGTGCAGGGAGTTGCACTCGATAGAATTACGCCATCCATACATTGCCGTTTATGACCACCTCGTAAAGTGGTTGATCTCTGTAAGCGAAAGATTAATTTGTTTTGTTTATTATTCGTCTCAACTAGGCTAGTAAAAATACGCTGCGTGTACTGTTGAGTTTCTGTCTCGAAAAACCGTACATTTTCATATAATATGTGGTACCATTTATGTGTTTATGGCGTAATTCATGCTCTTGTCTTTCAGCTCCTTAAATGTGTTGTTGTGACACTATTAAACTGTTTTTCTCCCAGAATAGTATATCTCAGCCTGTGAAAGACAGCGGAGCCCTTAGAGGATTATTCTACTTTGCAAGAAGAACGTAGAAAAATTATCACTCAAACATTAGTAAATGAATATATGAAATGAAATAATGCTGCCATTTTCGCAATTTAAGCTATGAAAAACAATTGTTCGTTTTAGCGTATCGTTTCATATCGTATATTTGTTGATTGATCTTTCCAAGTTCACTAGTAACATTTTTGCAGACTACCTTACTTATAACCGTATTGCACGGGTTAAGAAACGCTCCTGGATAACTCCTAATTGTAAAGCAAATGCTATTTTAATTTTCGCTGTAAATAGTAAAGCAAAAGATTCTGAAGTGATGATTTTTTCAAAAGTGATCCAATGAAAGGTGTGCGTCAACTTGTACAATTGTGTGATTTGATGAATTTGCCCTAACTTTCCCTCATTTTATTTACATTTTTCATAAGCCTATTTTCCCGATAGTTCTCTCTCTTGCCTCTTGGTATTCTTACACCTCTTTGATGTTTCTTTTTATTTTTTCTTTAGTTCCTCTCCCCGAAATTCTTCTGTCCCCCTAGCTTTTCACCTCATTTTTACCTACTCACGCATTCTCAGCCCTTTTCCCGCTTCCTTTTTGTCTCCTATAATCTTCCCTTACCTCTTCTCACCCCGACTTTTTCTTTGACACTACGTTTTGTCCCCTACCCTAAATCCTCTTCCTGTTCGTGTATAGTATGTGCTGGGTTTCATTCTTTTTCACACCCTTTTCCTTTATATCTTCCTCTTTGGTCTCCTCCCTCATGTAGGTGTATCCTTGTTTGGGGTATCAACGCGAAAATGGGCTTTATTTTTTCGTCTTTTCCTCCAGCCCGCTCTCTTTTCTTTCATACCTTCCACTTCCCCTTATTCTCAGGTACCTGACTTGCGAAATTTCTTTTCGCTCCTGGCCCGGAGTTCTTTCGCTCGCTTTCGATTTTTTTGTGGACAGGTTTCAAACGAGAGGGTCATTGGTATTTAGGCGGACTGTTTTTTTCTTAAATACCAACCTACGTCTCAAATTTCGCGCTACTCTATACGGGAGATTGCATTAATCTTTCTTTGAATCAAGACCCAGTTTTAGCAACATCAATTGCCAGCGATGAATTGCGTGTTAAATTTGGCGATGAACGTAACATTGTAATAGGGCGAGATAGGCTTATAACCTAACTCACCCTATGCCTTTTTAGCTATGTAGTTATGCTTATGGTTATAAGTGGCCCTGCTAACGAAAATTTTGTCTCTGTTCTTTGGGCTCGCTAATGAAACGGAATCGTCCAAGGAATGATTTGGAGCAGCGACCACCTGTATTTTGTACTATAAAACTTAAAATTTTGAATCCCTGGCACCACTATTAAGTTTTCTAAAAGATACGAACACTTTAAATAATCATCGTAAACGTTTCATTATGTTAGCTTGGTACGCATGTTGTGGCTCACGTACCAATTTTTGTCAGCACAAACAGGATTTAAAAATAATAAAGAAAAATAAATTTGCAGGTATCAAAATTTTTCCTTGAACGAACAAAAGCTTCTTACGGAGCATCGGTTGTCTGTGGACCACAGGTTGGCGACCGCTGAAGTGGAGGACGCTTGTGCATATATGTGTAAACTGAAATCAAAAGACCAAATGTATTGGAGGTACCCATTTATTCGTAGTTGTGCGTGAAGAGTATCTTTGCAGTGTTACGATTCGGGAACTTTCATTACCAAAAGCTTCTTACGGGCAGTCGTGGAGGCATTTAAACCAAATGACATTTAATTCAACGGGATTTCGGTTAATTATCTTAGCATGACGAGACTTTCTTTTTATATTTAAGTATTACAACAGAAAGAAATTTCCTATGAATGGGAAGTGGGAGTGAATAAATTCGGTTTTAATTGGAATTTTCTATCGAAATAAGATGCCGGAGCGACACCAGGTGGCTCCCCATTCTAAACCGTTCATTATAGTCGGATTTTATTTCTCGCTCTCTCGAATTAGATTTTGAGTCTCTGACCTTTGAAAATTTTGCAGAATCACCGTTTATCGTTTTGGTGTAGTCATTAAAGCTAGATCAACATGTAGTGACATGCCTTACTTATTCTCGAATTCACCAATTTCCTTATTATGGCGACACCAGGTGGCTCCCCATTCTAAACCATTTATTATAGTCGGATTTTATTTATTGCTCTCTCGAATTAGATTTTGAGTCTCTGGCCTTAGAAAATTTTGCAAAATCACCGTTCATCGTTATGGTGTAGTCATTAAAGTCACTATCGTTATGGCGTAGTCACCATCGTTATGGTGTAGTCATCAACATTTGGTGACATGCCTTACTTATTCTCGAATCACCAATTTCCTTATTGCGCCTCTCCAAAAATAGAGCGCTTAACATTTGTTTTCGTTTGTTTGCCGTCATCATTCGACAGAATGTTCCCGAATTAGATTCAGTATATTGCCTGAAAGACAATATACCTTCCCAGTGATCGTTTTTTAACGTGGATTACACGAGTTGGCTTGACTGTCGTAACGATCTTCTATCAAATCGGTTAGAAACTTCCTTGCAATGAATTATTTAGTATAGTATTGCCTTCTACTATCTGTCGTTCTTTTGCACGTTATTATTAAAATCCTCAAAACATATTATTTTAAAGGAAATTAAGCCGTTATTATGTGTCGCATCACTCTTATTTATTTATTTTCCTGTGCCCGCTCAAGCAGATTGGAGAATTACGTTAACAGTAACAATTGTTGTACAGGAACAACCAGAACATTCCAACTAACCGGGACTCGAACCCGGGAGCTTGGCGTTGGAGCGCTAGCAGCAATGGAACTATTAAAAGATATGCTCGCATTGTTGTATTTACTTTGTAAACGGTAATTGCGTATGACAATATGATATTAGGATTGGGTATCAAGTAAATTTACTCTAATTGTATACCTAATTACCTCCAAAATGATACTTTTGGTTTTGTCTTCAAAAATACGTCTAGTTTAAGTTTTAACGAGATGCTGAAGTTTCCGCGTGTAGTATTATATTACGGTATTATTATATTTTGGTGTATATGTGTGCGATTCTGTATGAATGATTATTTTACTTTTAGCTGCTTTAAAAGTTAATGTAACGATGATGGAAGAGAGAGGATGATGAGACATTAAAAACATTCATCGCAAACGTCAAAATGTCATCCTTTTTGAGCTTCGATCGTTTGCTAGTAGCCGCTGCATGCCATCCATTCATCCCTCATTTTTTAAGATGAAAAGAATAAGAAACACTCCTGACGATGACGCGACGCGTCGAAACCTAGGTCGTTTTTCATTAAATTTATCCTGTGGTAACGTGTAAAAGTGTTTCTTATTCTTTTCATCATGAATAGCTACCACAAAGTTGAGGCCGAAGTAGTGGATTTTGTGCCCTCATTTTTTCTTGAATAATGAATCAACGTAAACACAAACCCGTCAAATTGGTAAACAAGTACTTATGATTTTCAAACGAATTCTTCACATACTTTTTAAGGAGTGGAAGTATCTCGCTTCGCGTAAAGTTTTGAAATAAATGGTCCTTCATTGTTTACGCGTACGTTTACCGTTTATTAACCTAATACTAGCGTCTCGCGCGCGCACCGCCCGGCGGAATCCATTTTGAATGAGGAGACAGGTCGTTGAACGTCAAAAGCTCAATGTAGGCATGCCATTTGCGCTCCTTCCCCTCTTACAACTCCCGCGCTGCAAGTTTAACTCGCCGAGGATTTTCAACCGCCGCCCTGCAATTATGAAGTGTGCGTTGCATGGCAACACCAGATTTGCCCCACACGCGTCTCGCTTTAAAACCCACCTTCTATCGATTTGCGTCCCACGGAAGATGAACACGTCTTCGCGACGTTCATTCTTTATAAGGCTAGGGTAACTGCGAAAGTTCATTTTATCACCCTAAGGGTAACATTCGCGCGTAATTTTTCAACAATTTTTCCCAGTCCTAGATTCTATGTTGCCTTTTCCTCGTTTTTATTGCTGATCTTTTAGAGGGTAATTCCAAAGATCTCTTTAAGAAGGAAAGACTTCAGGATCGGCAACTGCCGGGAGATGCGGAGTTTAAAAAGATGGAAGTTCTCGTATGTGTTGGATTGTTAAGGAAGGATGAAGAGATTCTTATTCAGTATGACGCAAAGTGTTAGAGATAATTCCTGCGAAAAGTTACGAGTTAATGAATTCCAAGGATCAAGCCTGTTTATTTTTTATTAATTCCTGCACATTTTTTTCTTGATTCGTAAGGTGTGTTAATAAACTACAACAAGTATTGGAATGATTATCTTTCGAGGTCTTAAGTTTTCCAGGGAAGAAAAAGGTTGTTACCTTTGCTAATAAAGGTGAGCTCCTTGAAGTTTAATTTATTGCGTACATATATATATGGAGATTAAACATATATGTATTTTTTAATAAAAAATTACTGCTTATTTTACTGTAAGGACCATTCTGTTATCAGTAATAGCAGTGTAGCATTATTGTACTTTAAATTCTAAGCTGTAGGAAACAAATGAAAGTGTAGTGTTTCCTTTAAAATTAGAATAATGTTGTTTCTAAAAATACGTTTCATTAAGATTTAATGATTTCTTGATGGATTTGCGCCCAGTCAATTAATGGCCTCAGCTTGATGATAAATAATGCTAAAAGGTAAAGGAAATAACTCTATTATTAGTTATCATTATTCTCTTCGCCAAGATTCTCTACATTTCGCTTGCTATATAAAATCATCTTTTCGAAACTTATAAATTTATATTTATTTATCATCTATTAAAGAACCAATAAGACATTTGGTAATGCTAAAATGTTTTAGATATTTGTTTACGTGTGCGGGTCTAATTTTACTCTGCGCTGAAAAATGTCCTCACTCTTTTTCTGCGACAGGAGCTTTTCCTTTCTTCCTGTTCTAGGAACGAAGCGTGTCTTAACGACTCGTTACGTCGCGTTCTAATTAAGACAGATAGTCGCGGGATTAATTAGCCTTTTTCTCTTTCTAATTGCTTTGTTCTCTTGTGTTTTCAGGTGAGTAACAACGTTCGCAGCTTTGGCTCTTGAAAAAGCGTGTGTGTTCTTCTCTGCGACCTTCGTTTTGTCATACCAGTTGGAGTTTGGTGAGTCATTTCATTCTTCCACGTCACATTCGTTCACAATCAAAGTCTCCGAGCTGATCAGATTACCCGTTCGGGAAGCTAGTCGCCTTTCTCCTACGTCTTCGGATTCTTATTTAATTCCCTGAAGAAGGAATGTCTACGTTTTGCTGTGTTCTCGCTCGTTTCTTTGGTTCACAACCGCCTTTAATCGCTTCTACTGTGGCGGAGAACAGGCGTGAAATTGTGTTATTCAAATCAGTTTCGCGACGTTCGAAAGTATTAAGCTCTTAAGGATATTTCTCAAATTGAGTCTATACAGGGAATCCGTTATAGTAAACTTACTCAATTGATAGCTATGCTATTGTTTATTTTGCCGGTTTAATTATTTTTTACTGAAGGTGATAATTATTTTGATATATTTTCGGTAATTTATTAATATATTATTTGCCATACAATTTTATTAGGGTTATTCAGTTACAATTATTAAGTGTGATATATAGTAGGGTAATTAAAACAGAATAAAAGAACATTTTAGAACTAAGAAAATTCAGTTAATTTTGCAATAATTAACTTTTTCTTGTAACTTTTTCCGTCGCTTTCACACAATTTTATAAAATTTCCTTCTGTCGTTCCTCTGTTTGGAGATGTCCCTGCTTTCCACAATAATCGCTGGTTTGTTTTTAGAGGGTGCGCGTTTTAATAAGATCAAGTTTCAGGTTTGAATCCCTCTCTATTCGACTGTATTGCAGTTGTAAACCTATTATGTATCTTGCGGATTATCGCAGTTTGTGAGTTGAGTGAAGTAAAGAAAGAGGGAAATCTGTACTAGAATAGCTTTACGAATATGGATTCATAGCAAATATGCAATTTTTTTTTCTTTTTCCATGTGACTCAGGATTCCCTGTATGTAGAGCGTGTAATGTAGGTTCCAATGAAGTGGAAAATATGAAAATCTTGTGGAAAACATTCCGCTACCTGACGTAAGCCCTATAAGGTTCTGCTTTTCATAATAGACAGGTGGCTTTTCTACGTTATCCTATGTAGTATAATCATAATGTAGTACTTTGTAGGATTAAATACTGTATTGGGTGTAATCATTATTAGTGCATCAGCAACCTGGTGATGTTTAACCTACTTTTAGTTCTTATAATAATTAATTGGGTACGTTCGACGTCTAGAAGGGGTCTTTCGTGGTAAGGTTATGGAGCTAATTTATACCCTGTAATGTTCCTTTACCTAATTTATCGGAGTTGAATGTGACGGAATTATTTTAATGAATTGATTATATTGGTTTAATATATTTTATAATAGGTTTACATTCCTACCATCCTTGATGTTTGGAACTCTTTCCTACCTCGATTCCAATTCCAACGCACTTTGGAAGAAGAGTTTTGTGTGACAAAACGTTGCTGGAGTGGTAAAATAAACATTAGAGCATCATTTGCAGATGCAGGAACTGGCCGAGACGGATTGAAGATGTCATCTTATTTATTTTATTCGTGGCTCCCACATAGCCAAGTGGGCAGCGCGTTCGACTTCGGTGAAGGCTGTCCCGGGTTCGATTCCCGATGGGGGCTCACGCGAAGTGACCTTAGTTGTCTAAGCACTTTTAGCAATAACACTACTACTCTTTTATTTGTATGGAGTTTACTCGTCTCCCTTTAGATCAACTCCTTCTCTCGTTGTTTTCAATTTCTCGTGCGTCCTCGGCAAAGTACAAAGATGCAAAGCTAATGAATAAAGATCCGTTATTTCCGGTTAGTCATGTGCTATATGCAGACGGATTCCCTAACCCGAGCAATGCTAATTCTCTTACTCCGTCTTCGCCTACGCTTCTTATATATCTGAAAATAATTCCCTTACCTCGTCCGCGATGGGTGAGAAGCGATGGCAGGGGGTGTGGGAAGTTGTTTGCGCATTCAAGGAGGGGAAAGGTGAGAGAATGGGACGCTGACTTCCTCCGCTTTAATATTGATGAGGTCGCCTCTTCTTTCTCTTCCGCTGGCAGTTTCTTATTCTCTCTTCTCTTCCTCCCTCTCTGTCTTAACGCGACTTTTAACACCTCTCGGTCTGTTTACGTGAGAAAGAATGCGTTAGAGGGAGATTTTCCCCTCTCGCTCTCTTGATAAACCCTCTCTTTCTCTCTCGACACTCGAGAAAAATGATGGTCGTGATCTCCGTGAGTACAGGAATCGGAGTATTGCTCGGACCGAAACTTATGGCACTTGCTGAGTGGGCGCATTTTGTAAGAGAGTCAATTAAAAAAAAATGTTTCCTTACGGAAATAGTGCAAGGCGGGCTCCCGCATATCCAAGTGGGCAACCCGTTCGATTTCGGTGAAAGCGGTCCCGGGTTGAATTCCTGATGGGAGCCTACTTCCGAAAAGACCTCAGCTGACGAAGAAATTTTAATAATACTACTACTGATAATGCAAGGCGGCTCTACGCGACAGGCGAAGTTTTTCGTATTTTTCCTCGGGATTGAGTTTTCCATGCTCCTAGGAGTGCACTTAAGACAAATTAAAGGAAAAACCGACATGAAAAAAGTGATGTGACCGGGACTCCAACCCGGGTGTTTTACGTTCAGGGAAGCTGCTCTAATTTTCCCTGGTGGTAGTTTTAATTGGTTAACTTTCCAAAAAATCTCTATTTAGGAATTTTGAACTATATGCTCCCCTATAAATACTCTTTTTTTTCTAAGGATAAATATTTAGAGTGAAATTAAATTATAGATGATACTTTTTCGCGATTAAAAGGAAAGTTCGCTAGTGAGGATATATCGGAAACTTTTCCTGAATCAGCGATTGTTAAATAGTTTCTTTGAATACGTAGTTTACGAGAACAATATCTTTTAGTGTTTATCAATCGTGGCCAGCCCTGATGTAGTTGAAAGCTTCCTTTAAAAAGCATCTTTTCAACTAAGGAGTCCTTACACAATATTTCACAACATTGGATAATGTAAAAATGAGAATCATTTTATTTATTTCTATCTCGGATGCACATTATTTTGAAGGTGACAAATAATTGATGCATCAATGGTTTTTATTAGTTCAAATATTTAGTGAAAATACATTGTAAGAAATTTTATTTCAATGGTAGAAAAGCATAATGAGGATATTGAAGAGTAAGATGTGGATCTCATGTCACAATTTCGCCCCGTAGTAGGAGATTTATTTTACATCTTTTTTAATAAGTGCCTGCGAAATTCTTTTCTTCTCTATTTTTTTCGGTTGAGTCTTCCATAATGAACATTTGCGTATTCGCCTCGTTTTCGAATCGGATTTCTCGAGCTTTTTCTTCACAGAGTGGGAAACAGTATCTTACAATTCCTCGTGTGCACAATTCACTTCTTCGTTTCAGTCACGCGTATGGTACACTTACCTCAAGCTCTCCTCTTTTTCGATTTTTTGCTCTACGTAACCTTGACCTCCGTTCTCTCGCGTGTCTCATAGGCGTAGACAAAGTGAAGAAGCGGAAGAATTAAATGGGGTGTTGTCAACTTAAGAGAAGAATGCCTAATGTACTTACTGATAGGATGAAGTCGTGGAATACTTTGGTTGTTTGTTTTAAGATAATTTATGTTAGAGAATCGCTAGTTTTCGGTGAAACGCAATCTGGTATTGTGATGGGGGATTTTCTTTGAAATTCTTTCGGAACTGGAATTTTATTATTTTCCAAGCAGTTTAGATTGCGCCTTCGCATTTTTTTATCTCCTGATTTCTGTTTAGACGTTAGACTCAGTAAATAACAATGAGATGTCATTACACTGAAATGTACGAAGCATTGAATTTTGCAAAGCACTTTTATTTACATGCTCCTAGCAGAGAAGGCCTCTACCATCGTCGCAGTTATATAGGTCTCTTCAATATAACATGCATCTATACCAAAATAATATAAGTTTTCCCTTTAAAACTATTTACCACAACATTAATGGTAGTGGACTTACCAGAGGATATCTTTGCCTTAACAGTTTCTAGCGTTAAATTAAACATTTTTGCATTGCTTACAAAATACAAAGCAAAAAATTCCACCTTCTTTGTAAAAAAAAGTTCCACATAACTTATTTCAAGACACAGTAAGTAAGTATAAATAGGTAGTATACTTTCATTGCGTATTTATTAAAGATCCGTAGTATTAAACAGACTTGTCATTTTGTAAAATATAATAATGAAATTTATTATATTATTGATCCGTGTACTATTTAGTAATATTAGTATGCCAATGCAAGCACGCTTGTGAAATTGGCCGTAGATTAAATACGTAGAAGAATTTTCTCTCTCTTTGAAACCAAGAGATGTGATGATTGAAGTTATTTGCTATAAACTCAGCGGCTTTCGAGTTAGAAAGATTTTCACTTATTTGGCGGTTCTATGAGATAGTCCCAACCTTCGCTTCAGAAGACCCTGAAATATTTCAGTCAGCAAATGATACCATCTTCTCAAACTATAATTTTTAGCGCTATGTCGTTTTTAGGGAGACTCCCCAACGGCGACGCAAATAACGATATTTTTAATGCCCGGAGATTTTAAGGGGAAGCGGACATATCGTAGATAGGAGTGGGTCGTACACTCTCATTTTAGTCTGTTGCCAAGGAGGCATGTCTCACTTCCCGTACATTTTTTATTCCTGAGAGGAAAGATACTTCCCCTTCGTAATCTCGTTCGTCGAGATAGACGCACCTGCCATCATTAAAAAAAATCCCTCCTATGTCTAACTTTGCCATCCACTCTATTTTTCCGCCGAGAATCCTCATGCCGTTTGCTGCGAAAGGGCGCGTTTAGCGGGGATGTGGGATGGGTTAATAGGAGGAGTTATCCTTCCGGAAGGGAAACTTATAACTCCACCGTCAAGTGTTCCCGTTGTACCGAGATGCTCTCCCCCACGGAGCTTCCGAAGAGTGACATGCTTGGCTGGACCGCCCAAGTACTATACTTCCATCGCTTCCCTTTCCTCCGCCTTCATCCTCTTCTTCCGTTCCCTTCCACCGCTCTCCTCGGAGTCTGCTCCTCGTTTTGCATTTCCTACGGACAAGCTCGTTTTTTTGCTGATCTGTTGATTGCTAGTGGTGGAATACAACAGCACCTTCACAGTAAGCGGAAGTGAGAAATTCTTACATAACTGGGACTCGAACCTAGCTATTTTTCTCTTGAGATAGTCACTTCCGTTTATTCTTTTTAGGGCCAAAGATACTTCATGCAAAGCAATTACCGAATTCCTTTCCTTCAGGAATTCAGCATTTGCGTCATTAGGCGGGTATCCGATCGTTTAATTAACTGAATTATTTTATTAACATCCATGGTATGGAAATTTACATGCTTCATAGCTGTGTGACTAAATTATAGATTGTTATTGTTTCGGAGATTAAGGCAATTTATTAAGAAGACTGCGTTCTGTAGACATCAACTTATTAACTGCCTGTCTATTAATAATATGGTAAATATCATGTTAAATCGATTTATTTTATTTATTTCATGTTATTATATTATGTCAGCTATTGTATATCCTGATAAATCGAGTTTTTAGATAAATAAAGCACTGAATAATTTAACGAATATAGCATCAATAACAGATATAACGTACACATAACATTACAAATACCTGCCATTAAATTAACTTCATTAATAATCGTTGCTTGCCACATATGATTTTGAGCGTACCTGATAGGCCCTTTCGGCTACCTTAGCGGTTTCGGTGCCAATCTCTTTTTTCTCATCGGATGCACTGTTCATTGCGCATTCCTTAGTGATCGCTCCACTTTTTCACACTTCAAAAGGTAACTTTTGCCTTACAACCATTCTTCCTCACGCTTTCGTCTTCTCTTTCATCCCCGCCTATCTCCACATCGCTTAAATTTCAATTTCATTTCCGCTTTCCGGCGTTTATCCCACGCGCAGTGCCTTCTTCCCGAGGCGACAGGGTCGAGAAAGAAGCAGTCTTTCTCTCCAGACTCCCTCGCATTCCACCAGTGAATGGCACGTGGCACAAGGTCCGTCACCTCTTTCCCTCGACTCGCGACGTTGGCTATTCTTAATGTCCGCGGAAAAACTCATCTCGCAGTACGAGAGGACGTTGACATCAGGGAAAAAATCTCTCTTCGGTTCAATCCTCGTCGTGGGTCGTCTCTCGCCTTTTCCTCCTCGTTTTTCTCCCTAGGAATGCACGACAGAAGGGGTTGAGATGCACCTGCCGGCAAGGATGCATGTCTTCAAGCTGTACCCCATTTTTATTTTTCCTCTCTTCGGTGATCCTTACCCACTCTTCGAACATAGTCCATCGTCACGATGCTGTAACTACTCGATTATATGCCGCCGTTGTGTTGATTTACCTATTCTTTCTTTGATGATCACCTGCGTTGTTATAGGCGCGTGCATCGGTAGAAATTTATTGCTTGACAGCTGTGCTTTCCAAGCTACATTTTAGCCCTAAATCAAGAGTAGGGAATTTTTTCCATCGAAAGGTCGCATTGTGCGTAAAAGGCTATCAGGCCGCTCTGGATTTGCCTACATTCAAATAGCTTAATATCTAAGTATTTAAGGAAACGAAAATATGAGCAACGAATTCGCTTTGTGATCCAAAAGAGAATTTATTTAATTTTATTTTCCACCTTTGCCGTTGGTAAAATTTGGGAGAGGAAATGTGTAAATGCGGACAATTGATCCGGTAGTGAATAAAAAGCCGCGCTGAACGCCCAGAAAGGCTGCATGTGTTCCGAAGATCGCTGATTCCCAACCACTGTACTAAACCATTGTTTTTTGCTGGTCTAAATACAGATTTTGTATTGACCGTTTGTATTGAAAATTGTTAACATTTTTCAACGAAATCCGCTTAAAGATAACACTTAAGTCAAAGCTCACATAAGGTAAAATTGTAATTAAGTGATGATTTCCGATATTATACGGCACACCAATAGTTTTCATACCCTTTGATACTTTGAGCCGTACAGGGGGCGAAAGGGAAACGGAATTCTCCTTATTACATTTTCTCGTTTGCTCATTCACTCAAGATGAGTTTGGCGGTCAATTTTTTCAAAGCTCATGACCTCGTTCATCCTCTGAGAATTAACTGCGGTTGTGGTCTTGGGATATTAGGTTTGAAGACAATTGCACGCTCGGATTGCGCTCGAAGGGTACCTCCACGAAGTTTGGCAGGGCTACTGTTTTCTTTCGCAATTGTATTTATTGCTTGTGTTTCTGAAGAGATAGGTAGAAATATTTCGGTCATGGGTTAACTTATTTTCTAGTAATTCCTTTTAGTTATACTAACCCCGGTTTACGTGTTCCTCTTTTGTTGTTATTGTTTTGGCTAGGTCTGATTTGTGTGAAATTCGCTTAGTTTTTAATGATTATTATTTTCCTGCTGTATTTAATTGCATATATTTTTATTTTTTTTTGTTTTGTCCCGCTAAGAGGGAAATAATGAGTGAAACGTTTTTCCAAGAGATTAATGATAATAATATTAATAGTCTTTGTTGAAGGGCGAGATTGAGACTTTCTAGTCCCTTCTTACATCTAACGCTTTGTAATTAAATATTTAAAAGAAAGAAATATCTTTTGGGAGATACAAAAAGAAAAATCAAGAAAAGAAATGAAATATTATGTGGGTTTAAAAATAACATGTCGTGTAATCACCTTAACATATATTAGATAGGAAGTTATATCGAGTTCTTAGGTGTATATCTCTAAAAGTAGTGAGAGAAAAGACAATGAAGACACGTGGTACTTTAATTCACAAAATAAATCCCAAGCCATTTAATTTCTTGAGATGATGGATTCCTTCAAAAAATAGCTTCTCTCGTGGCATTTTAAAATAGATTTTTGATCATTATTAAAACTTAGTCCATTATATATCGATGGTATGGTCGTATAACTTATGGTTGTATAACTTTATTTTCTTATGGTATGGTTGTATAACTGTATTGACCCTTGCAACTAATTTGCAAGGGTCAATTGTGAGGGTGGTCTTGTCAGATAAAATCGTGCAATAGAAACGAGATTATTACAATGTGATTTGAAAGAAATAGCTAATAATACGGCCCATCATTGCGCTCAAATGTTAGGGAAGCTCCGCCGCAAAACTTCAACTTGCGCTCTTCACGTTAACTGCAGCATGTATGCATCCTCATGCTCATGCGGGGAACATTTCTCATTTCCTTATCACGATTCCCGAATTATAATGGACTCCTCAATCACCTCACTAGTCGCGCGGCCATTAAAGCGCGCTTTGTTTATAATAACGCCGTGGAAACATCGTGCGAGTAGTTGAGGTAATTACTTCACGCTGCGAGAGGTCTTAGGACCATTATCGTCCCAAAAGTAAGGGGTAAATTTCCGGCATTATCCGTCGGTTTCAATTTGGGGAAAGAGCCGAAAGCGTTTCAAGTACAGCCGAATTACCTTCCAGACTATTAAGTACTGTCAGACCCGCCGCGCAGACGCTCTTGAGTTATAGTGAGACCGAGTTTAATTTTCACCAACCACTCGACACTCAGCCAAAGCTTTAATTGCCTCGGAATTGCAGCGTGTTTTCGTACCATCATACACGTCTTCCGTCAACTTAATCGAGCCATTTTTGATTTCATCTAGCGACCTTCTTGAATTATAAGGGCGGACTATTCACGCACGCTGTCTGCTTGATTATGACAAGTGCTGCAAAAGTAAGATTTCTTAGGTTTTATTTCGATCTACTCTTTTGATACGCAGTAGAGGCTGCATCTAGCAATACTTTGTAATGTTGTTATTGGTTTGGTATGGATTTATTTAGCCCTGTTACAAGGAACTGTAGTAGAGAAGAGTATATTTGATAGCTTGCGAAAGGAAAAAAAGTTAATTGAAAAGGAAAAGATTATTCTAAAGTTTTTACTTGATTCGGTCTTTCTAGGTCTACGTGACTGATAAAGTTTCAGGTGGGAATCTGCAAAAGAAAATCATACAAACAGGGTCAATCTTTGGAAATTTGAGGAAAATTGGTAGCACTTTATTTTTACATTGTTTTAAATGGCGTTTCACTAGCTTACAATTAGACCAGTTCCCATGAAGTGATCAGTTATGATTTTCTGTCCCCCATCCTTCAATCTGCAATCATTAAGCGTAAATGTGTATAATTTCTCCAAAACATTGCATCATATGGTCGTGAACCGTGTACTACCCAATGTGTAGACCTGCTCTCTGCATTACTTCTCCCCTTAGCGATCTCTCATCTCTTGGTATAAAGGAAGTACGCATTTCATCCCTTCTCGTTATACTCGCTACCTCTACGCGTACTTCTAATCTTGAGATCCCGAGGAACGTCTGGAGGAGGGGGACCCTGACCTTCCCCTCTCACCACCCCTCTCCCACGCTCTTTAGCAATCCCACGCAACCGTATTCCCACGGCGTGCCCCCTCCTCCTCCCCCCGCAGTCTGCCCTGGCGTCTGCGGATCACGTCCCTCCTCCGCCGTCTCACCAATCTCTCATCCTCCCTTCGCAACCCGACGCCACCCTTTTGGCTCGCGCCCGCATCCAGGAAGTGTAGTCTACGAGACGTGCGTGAGGAGGGGGGATTGGAAATTTCGACGCAAATGACAAGGAAAGAGGGAGGTCCGTGACTCTCTAATGGATCAATAGTTGGCGGGAGATGGTTGTATACCAGGGTGGATGTGGTGTGGTAGGAGTGGGTGGTGGAAGGGGAGCTTCTAGGTTTACAGCGAATGAAAGGAGTGTGGTAAATAAGTGGGATGAGGTGGTAGTGCGTCAGGTCGGGCACGTCGTAGTGTTGCTGAATTTCCCGCGCTTTTCTTTCCCGTGCCCTTCTTGGCCATCAAAATATAGTGGATATCTCAATGATGAGTTTCAAGTGGGAATCTAGTTTTGTTTAGCGAAAAATTACTAACTGCTCAACACTCGAAGTAACTTTTCCCAAAAATTCCATTGCCGATTTTGTTTCCTTGTCTTAAGGGTTCGTACTATTGCTAGCTGTTTAGGAGTTTTTGAGGAATTGAATTTCTCGCGAAATATGTTTTGGAATTCTTTTTCACTTCGCGGACAATTCGCAGACTTTAATTAATTAATGATTTAAACAAAGTTATTCAAAAAGCATTTGGTCGCAGACTATTGCCTTATTAATAGTTATATTTATTAGTATTTAAGACATACGAACGTATACGCAAATATGATTGAAACATAATTCTATGATGAAAGAGAATTCCAAAACATATCTTAGAGATATGTTTCATTCATATGTGCGTATACATTCACAGGTCGTAAATATCAATAAATATTAATAAGGCCATAGTCTACGACCAAATGCTTTTTGAATAACTATGTTTAAATCGTGTCTTCCATCCAGACAAGAGATAACGTATTATGATTTCAGTTGCAAAGGAACTGATGGAAAGATTTTCTCTTCGTTATGCGATCATGTATTTTGTAAATTTCCCCCTGCTGTGTTTCCATAACAACCATTTTTACTTACACACCAATAGAAACACGTTCTCAAAATGTCTCCGTTGCCTGAATAATCGGAAGTCTACAACCCATGCGTTCTCATGTATGGATCGATATCGTGGAAGAAGTCAGAAATCAGCACTGTTATAACTATATATCCTATTTCTCCCAGGTAGGTAGCGTAAACAAGTGGAGAAATCCTTGACAACGTAGTCAGAAAGAGAAATTATATTTAACCGTAGGTGTAGCAACAGCAGTCCTCTTTTATTTATCCTTCTTGTCGGTGGGGTTAAGGGCGTGTCCTTCATTCCTATACCTCTTCCTATCTGCTGCAGTCATTTATAAGAGAGTAGTCGTCTCGTTTGCTCTTCCATCGGAGTTGGGTCTCGGTCGGGGTGTGGATGGGTTGCGTGGCGATTGAGTGATGACTTGATCCGGAGAGTCGCTGAGGGGAAGGGGGAAATTCGCATTTTAAAGGGAGGAAAGGGGGGAGCCAGAGGGAGGGAAGCCTCCAAGAACGTATTTCCTACTGGTTTTTCTTTCTCTCTTTCCTTTCCTCCATCTCTCGGACTTCGTTAGGAATTCTTCCTTTGTTTCATTTTTTTTCAATATGCATGTCTCCGCGGGTTGCGTCCGCCACGATTCTTTCTTTCGAGTCGGCTCTTCGCCTTCTTTTTTTATCTTTTTAGTTCTCTCGGCATATCGGATTCTTTCCGCCTCCATTCCGTTGTTTGCTTGCGGTATCCGCTTAGGAATAAAATAAAGGCGAAGGCTATCGTGAGAGACGTCGGGAAAGGGAGCGTAATCCCTCCGCGTCCCACGTCCGCGACGTTTTGCGAAACGACTGCACAGCCGTTATTTTCTCCGCCGCGTATTTTATATCGGCGGTAAACTCCGTGAATTAAACGGCGTAGTTTCACTCAGCGGAGTTAACACCTGTTAGTTTTTTACGGCGTCCACCACTTCGTCGCTCGGGGATCGGAGATGTATCGCGGCGGTAGATCCGCTCTCGGTTTTTCGATATTTTTAACGAATTGATTCGGGTTAACTTCTGATTTATACGTTCGTTCGTTTTATTTCTTTTTTGGAGTTTGTTCCGTAATGGAAGATTGTTATCAGTTATATTTAAAACTTTGTTTAAAATTTGTTATTTCTTTAATTTATCGCGGTGGGTAATACGTCCGTGAAATATTTTTGGCCTTCAATGCTGTGCTTTTGAGTTGAACGACGTTTCGCTTCGACGGGTTGTAATTTTTTAAAGGCAACACGAAGGGAAGCACGTACAGACTTTTTACCAGAACTATTGCGGGCATGTAATGGAAATCTTATATCTGGTCGTATGCAGACTATGATTTTCCATTTTCATATGAATTAGTAGCTCATTCAGGAGATAAATGACAGTTTACTGTAATAATATAATAATAATAATGCGTTTTTATTTCTTCTTATTTACTTCTTAGTCCCTTCTTATATCTAATCCTTTTTCATTGATTTTTTAAAAGAGAGAGAGCTTTTGGGAAATGCAAAAGATGAAAAATCAGCAAAAGAAAAAATATATAGGGTGTTACAATAAGAGCGCAAGATTTGAATTTTAATTTTAAACTTTCACCATTTTGATAGTAATGTTCAGCAATAAGGACGCGTTGTTGTATCGTTTAGTGCTCCATGTTTACTAACTCCTATCTATGTCCTATCGACCTGTCACAATCATCGACCAATCGAATCATAACGAATCGCGCAATTCAATTCTTGCACTCTTATTGTAACACCCTATATTGTTTGGGTATTTATACTAAAAAAGCCTAGGTGTGAACTGCAATCAGTTAATTGATCCATGATACCTTCATAATCTATTAATGATAAATTAAAATTAATCTGCATTGGGAAATCTTGATTAATTTTAAATCTTACTGACGTCGTGAGTTTTGTTGATTTTATTCGTATTTAATGCAAAAGAATTTGAGTTAGTTAAGCATGTTAAGGGGAAACGGTAAATTTCAGCTCTCTTAAGAAACTGTCTGCGAATGCTCTATCGGATAATTAAATTTGAAATTAAAAAATCCCATGGTAAATTTTACGTATTATACAACCGAATTTGATTGTGGGTGCATTGAACGTATTTTTTTCGTTAACCGAGGTATGACTGTTACGCTATCTATATTTATTTTGATAACATTTTGTAACGTCTATGGCGAGTTTTTATCTTAAAAAATTTTTAAGATTTATCGCTGTTATAGCAGAAATTTAAATAATGATAGTTTGTCTGTGGGGATAATCACCTCCGACCTTCCCTCTTCGTTTTCCCCGTCTCTGCGAATATTCGAAGATCATTCGTTCCGTCTGCAAACCGCCCCGTTTCCATCATAGCGACCCTCCTCAGTAAACAACTACTCCGCCCTCCAGTTCCATTACTTCGGACTGCAGCAAAAACGACGAAAGAATCTAGTTTTGTTTAGCGAAAAATTACTAACTGCTCAACACTCGAAGTAACTTTTCCCAAAAATTCCATTGCCGATTTTGTTTCCTTGTCTTAAGGGTTCGTACTATTGCTNACGTATTATTCAACCGAATTTGATTGTGGGTGCATTGAACGTATTTTTTTCGTTAACCGAGGTATGACTGTTACGCTATCTATATTTATTTTGATAACATTTTGTAACGTCTATGGCGAGTTTTTATCTTAAAAAATTTTTAAGATTTATCGCTGTTATAGCGGAAATTTAAATAATGATAGTTTGTCTTCGCGGAGAATTTATCGACTAATATTTGAACGTTACGTTCTCCAACGTCAGTCGAGAAAGAGTGCCAAAAGTGGGTATAATCACCTCCGACCTTCCCTCTTCGTTTTCCCCGTCTCTGCGAATATTCGAAGATCATTCGTTCCGTCTGCAAACCGCCCCGTTTCCATCATAGCGACCCTCCTCAGTAAACAACTACTCCGCCCTCCAGTTCTATTACTTCGGACTGCAGCAAAAACGACGAAAAAAGTAACCAATACGAACCCCGCGAATCGATTCCCGGCTGAAAAAAGACGGTAGGGGCGGCACAAAGCCGATGGATGCCCTTTTTGCAGAAGTCGCGGGTGAATGCACACACGCACGCCCCCTCTTCCGCCGACGTCGAGAATGGAAAACACACGGGGTTAGGTATCGAGTGCATATTCCGTTCGTTGAACCCTTTAACATGCGTGCGTCTGAGGGAGAATGCCCATCCCCACCGGGGAATATGTACACGAGACAGTTTTTTCCCTCTTAAATTCCTATTTCGGGTCCGCGCTTCTCCATTTTTCACTCGGTGATATTTTCTTCCTCCATATTCAAGAAAAAACGAATCAAACGATTGGTGGGATAAGAAGAGGTATCAGGTTCCCGCTCGTATCGAATTCCTCGAAATGCGTCGTAGGAATGCGTCTGCAGTTGCAGGATTACGGGATTCGAGGAAGAATGTTGGTGAAGGAAATGCGGAGATGCAGTCGAAGGTTTTGCGGGGTGAGGTGGTTAGGGGGGGTATCCATGAAGTCATCAGCCCGAGGGATGGTTGAGTCTTCGTCTTTTACGCCATTACTTAGGAGTAGCTTTGGAGAGGAAGTGAGGCTTACTTGGCAAGATGAGGACTGAGGTACTTATCCCTTGCTTTCGTTAGCCAATACAATACAATAAATGCAGTACAAGTAGCCTATGAATTACACTTTGAAATGGAGAAAAAAGTAGTGAAATTCACAACTATTCCAATATGATTCTATCCCTAAATACCAAAATACTTGTTTTCAAATTTAAATACCGATGTTTTAATTTCTGTTGTATGGTAAGAAATATTCCAATGTACCGATTCATAGACTTACTTATTATTACATATTGTTTAAGCCAAAAATTGTCCATTGCTACACACAAAATTACCAACAATCGATATCAGTGATTATGAATATGCGCAAAATATGTACAATCACATTTATGTAATTTAAAATATGTTACATATATTTATAACCGGTTTCATCGCCATAGGACATCATCAGATAATGCGAGACTAATTAAGTTTTTGTTGACCTTCTTAGGAATTTCTAGTTATATAACTAGAAAAGAGGGAATGATTAGGGTGCCTGAAATATATAAATGTTTTGCGAAACGTATCTACCTATAACGTTATCTGATTGCCTGAGAACAACAGGGATGGATGCTGATGAAACAGAGATGAGTTAGCGAAAAAATATTCTCATCAATTCTTCAAAGCAATGAATAATTGGTTTTTCGAATCAGATGTTAGTTTATTTGTTCCCTTCAAGTGTAATATTACATTATTGCCATACTTTATATTTCAAAATTTCCATTAGTTACCCCATCATGACTTAATTATTATTGTTAATTATGATATATGACTTTATTTACTCAATTACTGGCATTCAATTCATGGGCAACGCGGGATTAGCCTAAGGCTTCCAAGCATTTCTTCTTCATTTTCTCATCCTCTGAGAAACTCTCTACACGGTTAATTACAAGACTTTCCTTTGTATCCCAGAGCGTAGTCCGATACTGCTCGAAATACCTACCGCAACTTGTTGGACAAAGAAAAATGTATGGTAAATATTTCCCCTTTGCTTTCCTTAGCGTTTCAGATAATCAACAGGTGACTGTCTTGCGTTTATTTTATGTAAATCTTACACTTCTCCCTTATCGTCTTCAAAGAGAAGCAGATGAGCTCCTCTACAATTTATTTCGGATGAACGCTGTTTTTTCGATCGTTAAAAAAAATGCATGTATCATCGAATAGTGTTTGTTGAGTCGTTGGAGGTTCTCAAGGTCTGAATTCCCTTTCTCACTCTAATGTGCCAGTCATTTTTTTCTCAATCGAGAAATATCTTCAACTTCTCGAGGCATTATAGGCTTTTTCCTCGTATTCTGAGCTAGTTTCGCAAGGCAGAATTTTCCAGTTCTTTAATTGGCTCTTCGGAATATCCTTATCGCTCCAGCGCAGTTTTCTTGGAAGAAGTTGGCGAACTTCTATATAACCGAAGCATTACCGTTTTAACTTCGCCATAAGAACTTGCACACGAAGTTTCCCTTCTGATTATAGAAAAGTGAGAGTTATCGAGCAATTTTGTAGTTAGAGTAACTGGATAAGTAATATTTTGAGGTCACCTTGAGGACTGGGCCGGGAGGTTCGTTGAGAAAATAAAATTTTGCCCGGAATATTAAAGTATGGGAACCCTTCTCAATCGATGGTCTCATCTTATGTAGTGATGGCCATTACGTAGTATGTTTTATGTAGAACGGTTCACAACATCAAATACCAGGTCAGAAAAACTGCAATGAATGAATTCGATTGGAAAGTGCTTCATATTCTTTTCACTTGCCAGAATTAATTGAATGAAGGGAAAGATTTCATAATGTGCCCATTGTTTTAAGGACTTCTGGTATAAGTTGATCTATGCTCAATGCTCCGTATGCCTTGTGTCTAGAACAGGATGTCTAGGGACCGATGGTGCAAAACCAGGGCATTTACTACTTTTAGGAAGACAAATTCGGGACCATCGGAACGTAACAGCAGAATTTCGGGGTATATCCTGAACAATGTTCCTGTGCAGCCATTGTCGTAGGTAGGGGTATTGAAATAATTTTAACGAACTCCTTGCTTTCGTTTCTCTGTTAGTCAGTTTTTAATGTACTTATTGTTAGAAAATTTTGACTGTTGAATTTTCTCGAGCCAAGACCGACGGCTGCCTGAACTAACCGCATTGTTGTTATTGATTTCAGTCTTTTGTATGCAAGTAGGCAGTTATATTTTACCAGCCAGATGCTAAATGGCTTTCGCATGTAAAAATATTATTCATACTATTCTAGCTGGAGAAAGACGTAAAAATACAAAGAAATCCTTTTTCCTGATTATACTTTGGCTGAAATCCTTCCTTTATATAATAAAATTTGTCGCTTACATCACGTTTGTAGATGAAGAAATTTTTCAGGGATAAAAAATGCCTCAGTTGATTGACTGAAAGCAAAAATAATGCTATTGGAGTATTCCAAAGTAACGGGAACATTTGGACGGTCGGAAAATGTTTATCGGGAGAGGTGATTACAATCTTGGACAATTCTGGAATATCAAGACTAATGCACTCTCTAATAAAGGGAGCTGAATTTTCTGCATCGCTCCACAGCAAGGGTGGAATCTGTATTAGAGGTTTAAAACATTTTGTAAGCCGTATGTCGTAAGTGGAACTCGTGTTTAGAAGGAAACGGGAAGCTCCGGATTACCGATTTCTCGGAATCACCCTATGCGCGTTTCAGAAACAAAGTCCCCATTGTCAAGAATAAGAAAATATTCCCTGAAATCGGTGATTCGGAACTTCCTATTTGCTTCGAGTTCCAACTGCCGACATAAGCTTAAGGAGTTTTTTTTAACCTCTGATTCATAAACAGCCGTGTTCCAATTTTCTTTTCCTTCAGAACCTTTAGAGATACTTATTTACATGGTACAGTGATTGAATAGCATCCAATCAAAGTCGCCGCTGCATATCACATTTATGGGGCCTTCCCGTTTTGCTACGTGCCCTTTCTCTCCCTTATCCCGTTCGTAATACGTGTTATTCTCCGTTTATGTCTTTTTCGTCGCTTAGAGTAGGTGCGGTAATATCGGGATGGAAGGCTTAATAAAACGAAAAGGCTCTCCTTATTAAGATGAGACGTTTGTTTCCATGTAGCGCACGTACGTACCATTGCGCTATCTCAACAATACATCATCATTACTACCGCCGTCGTCACCGCTCCTCGTCTCCAATCACTCATTCATTCGGTGGGAGCTCTTCCTTTTATACCCCTCATGCCTGTCTCGTCGGAAGGGGAAAGCGGATGAGGCGCGGAAGGGTAGACGAGCTCTGGATACGCCACCATCGGAAGCCAATCTACGTGACCAAATTAACTATCTGGCTCACGCAATCGAAATTCGATTTATCGAACCACCACTCCGTTTCGAAGTTAGGTTCAATGTATCGAAGAGTGAAGTTTTCACGTCTGGACTGCGACTGCTTTGATACGCTTTAAATACAATTACTCGTTTTAGCACCGTGAGCCAATGAGCGTTTACTTATTTGGTTACGACCGATTTAGATTCAGAATTGTCTATTTCTAGTGTCATCGCAGTTGGATAGATCGATTCTCTCCTATTGATTCGTCCCGCTGTTTCCGTCGGCAAACCGAAGTTATATGTGTGCATAAAACCGGTCATTTGCTTTCGATTACCTCGCCGAATCGATCAGCTATGATACCGATTGAGGGGAAACTTTCCATTTCCGGATCGAATTTGTTCGATTGGGAAATTTTCCGCAAAGCGCTTTCGATATCGATTCGATATTCATTGTAAGGCGGAATACGTCCCTCAATGTTTTCCTTTTATCAGTGGCGCACATGAACTATTTTAAAATGTATAAACCGTTATGCGAGATAGTTATTACTTACAAACCGAATGTTTCTATACATGGAAGATTCATATTTTGGCTGGATGTTAAAATGCGATGAGTACTAGTTAATGAGTTTTTTTTCGGTAGTTTACAAGCTCAAATATTCTTCTGTAATGGAGGAACATTAAATCATTCTTCCTGGCGATGATTGTCTCGTAATAAAATTATAATTTTTGATATGTTGTATGTAAGATGATTTCCACCAGCGTAAGTGTTGGAACGTAAAGGTTCAGCGAAAATTGGACCAAATTTTGACTGGGTAGAGAATTGTTTATAAAAGTTTCTATTGTGAGGCATTCCTTCACTGGGCTCAAGTCTCAATTTCTGTTAATTCCATATTTTTCAAGACACCTTCAATTCGATACTGCTCGTCTCAGTTCCTTTTTTGTTTTGCGGAACATTTAAAGCAGTATTTTCGCGAAATTTCCAAAGACGTGCTCAACTCGGCCGTCTCTAATCTTACGACACTAACCGACGTATATTTCTCGACGTAGGAGAGACTAGTTTTCCTTGTTCGCATGCGACCGCAAGAGAGAAAGGGAAGCGCAAGCGAAAGTACGGGCGTCGAATCCTTTCTTTCCAGAGACGGCCACCCGCGGCGTCTCGGGGTAGCCTAAGTGCGCAGTTGGCTCCCACCCCTCTATTCCCACTCCCGGCGCTCTGCATGTCTGCTTGCGTGCGTGTGTGTGGGGGCGATCTGAAAAACAAAAGAAAAATACGTGAGCTGCGATCGAAAAAGGCTCAGAACCACGTCACACCGATTTTTTTCTTTCTTGCCCTTCCTCTTCGTAGTTTTCGATTCGAGGGTCTTTTTTAGACATCTGCTTTGGAGTGGGAAACCTCCGAACAAGATGTCCCAAGGCGCGAGGCCAGTCTTGCGAGGAGATGGGTGTTGGAGAGGTTTGAATGCATCTGCGGCAATCTGTCGATCTGTCGCCAAGATCAAGATTGCGCGTCGCATATTGTTCCGTTGGAAGCGGTTTGGCTACCTTTACTCTCCCGTGGGAGTCTTTACCGCCGGGAAGACTAAAGATTGGATTAAGGACCTACAGGAGGGACACAGTCTCCTCTCGCCCTTTTTCCTACGCTCGAGCGGAAATCGCGACCTGTCGCAAGGCGACCATGGGAACGTTTGGGTCAGGTGATTCAGACAGTTTTTTTTTTATTTCCCCCGCGATGGAAATAAATGGCGTTGGAATTTCAATGCGAATGGCGAAGGTGTTTACATATTAGAGGTATGCGATTGAAATTAATGGCACTCCGGCTTTTAAGGCTACCAGACGGCCTGCAAATCCTCTCTGCTCCTAACCTTCGATTTTCTCGACGCTGTATCGATGTACATAGATAATTACCTCCGGATTTACGTCGGAGATCCGATCCAAGGTTACCTCTATCCGTGAATCCATTTCTTGTTGGTGCAAGAGTTTATCCTCCGAGGTTGTTTAGAATGTTTTCTCTTCTAATCTTTTTTTTCTTGTTCACATCCCGTGATAAGATAGGATGATTGCCAAAACAAGATGTTGCTGAATCGTATTTTCATTGTTTTTTCCTTGATTATAGTATTAGGTACTCTATTTGTTTATTCCATATCTGCTTGACAGTTTTGTTCTTCAAAGTAAAGAAACCTAGCTTCCGTTAATACGCGAATTCTATTGATACCGTGGATGAAGAAGTAAGTTAAACAAAATTTTCTGATTTCAAATTATTTTATGAAAACGGACTATATTTTAACGTATCGATGATTAAGTAGCTTCAGGTCTGAGTTGTGGCAGTTACCTCCAGTGGCACCCAACCCTGTTAATGGCACCATTCCTGGCCAACTTCCTGTTTCTTTTCCCCATTTTCTCCCTCATTTTATGTTTGGCGTTTGTAAAATTTTCTCTGACCTGAGCCATGATGATTTTCCTCTAATTCCTGATAGGAAGTAGACTGCTTTTAGTATAAAAGTATTAGGCATGTAACTCCTATGTTATGAGTGTATATTTTCCCCGTTCCGTGACGACTCGTATAGGAATTTAGCGATTAATCGCTGTGCAACGCGGGTTGCGTGGGTATAAGGATGTTTTCAGTTGTGGAGGATATATTGGGATAGAAGGTGAAGGCTGTTAGATGGATATTTTTTAGTATTACAATGATTCACTGTACATTTGTAATCACGTATTCTATAGTGTCAGTGGATCTCTTCTTACGCTGTTGGAATGTTGCTAAAGAATGTCTTGACCATAATTTCTGGAAGTTTTCTCAATTTCTTTGAAAGAAATAGCAGTTCACAGCATATTTTGACTAGTTTCACTCCTGAAATTACTCAATCGCTCACTGAATGCATCATATTGTTTTGCAAGATTTTTGAAAAACCAAGAACTTAAAAGGGAAAGTTTTGGTTAAGCTCTATTACCGACGAATATATCAAATAAGTGTCTGCCTTCAAGGGAACTTTGATCACTTTGGATTACGGATCAAGTTTGTCATTCAGCCGGTCTCTGATCGTGACGTCAAGAGCCGGGAAGAAACGTTGGACAGTTTCCATCGGGGAAATGTCCTCGTCATTCTTCCACTTCGTTTGAAGCGGTATTTTAGAGTAAAATAGAGGAAGGGCTCCTTTCGGAGAGGCCAAAAATGATGAGTTTTGTAAGATTGCGGAAGAATGCCGTAAAAAAAGAAAGTGTGAAATTAAAAAAAATCCCCTTATCAATAAGGTTTCTTTCATTCAAAGTCTATGATTTCCCTTTTCTTGTACTCCTTGAAATAAAAATAATTCCTTTTTCCGTAAAGTGCAATGGAAACATCTGGATTTCGAAGGAGATCATTGGGAATGATTCCAAAATGGAAACTAAACGCGTTTGACCTCATCCAAGAATGGAGATGATCATTATAGATGTCATCAAAGTTGTTTTAGTGTAGAAGAACTACTTTTAGAAAAGAATTCGGTATCAGACAACTTATCAAGAAGCAAAAAGGGTTATCCAAGTGTGTATGGGAATCTAAGGACGAGAAAGTCCAATGTAGCTCGCAGAATGTAAGGTCGGAATCGTCCAATGGTGGAAGGTTACTGATGATAATGGGTGAATGAATTGCTCTTTTTGCACCAGTGGAATCCCAGCGATAGAATCATGCGTAGGCATTTTGAGTTCCTGCTGATGATTGGAGTTAATCTCGAAGTGTTTCTAAATTTATTCGATATAATTTAGAAGGAAAGATGAAACCATCATTTCCTGTTGTTATTATTATTTAAAATATCCGCGAATTTATAAATAACAATAATTTGGCGGAGAATAGCTAGCTTAAATTGTGATTCCGTAACGGGAATAAATGTAATATACCTTCTAAACGTTTTAAAGTTTCACATTCTAGTAATAAATTAAGATAATGAATATTATGAAGCGATACTTGGTGGAATTTCATCGCAGAAGAATATTTAATGACAACACCTGTACAAATCCAGAAGAAAAATATTTTTAAACATCCTCAGAACTGAGGATTGCGTGATTTTCGCCGAAACCGCTTAACGTATTTTAAAATACTTTTTCTTGTGGATTTGTGCAAGTGTTGTTATGAAATATTCTTCTAATAAATTAAGATTAAGCAATACATCTTGTGGAAGCTTTGTTCTCTCTTCACAGATCTTACAGTTTGGTTACATTCTTGAAATAATTATTTAGAGCAGTGGTTACTGATATTAAGTAATAATTCCAATTAGTACGATGCACGTGACTGTTATTTGATGTTTGTTTGTTATTTTCATAACGAGCAAACCTTACGACTTGGCCTGCATCCTCTTGACCTAAGGCAATTTGATTTTGTTTATTGATATGAACTCGCAATTGATAAATGGATTTTCGGATGGTTGATAGTGGTCTTTCTCCTTCACTGCCTCTCCCCGGGTGTAGAATGAATGTACGCATGTATCCGTCATAGCAGGCGTAGACCCTTCGCGAATAAATACCTCACTTTCGGAAGGGTCGTAAAAAGGGACTGGAAGGGACGCTGCGAAGGGTGGAAAGGGCCTCCGGAATAAACTCTTAGACCTTGAAATATTCACGACCCACTTCGGTATGCAGTTTCCTTCATATTGGCAATCGCCCGTAAGTGATTGGTTTCGCTCCATGGGAGTGCTCCCTCCCCACCCACCTTTTCTCACGGCTTTTCGGTTCTCCCATTCTCCCGCCATCCGCGTCTCCTCGTCTTTCACCAACTTTTCAATCTCTTCCTTCATTTCTCCCGCTCTTATTCACATTAAACTTCCACGTGCCTACGGAATTTTCTCGCGAGCTCTCTCCTCCGCGCACCCTCGCTCTCCTCGGTTTATAACTCTGCTTTTTATCACCGCTCCCTCGTCCTAAGTTCGATATTCTCTCCAACTTCGCGACCCAGGTGATTGGAAGGTGATGAGTTTGGAGGCATAACAGGTCGGGACGATTTTATTTTTCCGAAAAAGAAAGGATCGGAAAGGAAATACACGCGCTTTCCTTCATTCCGCCGAAATAAAAGGGACTTTTCGACTCTTTTGGCTCCCTCCACGCGGAAGGATTGGGTGCAGAGCTCTCTGATTTTTTCCGCCGCTGAGTATGAATGGTTTATTCGCATCCTCGGCGTATTGAGTGATGGGATATGAAACTTCTCCCAATGCCTCTTTCTCCCGCTCACAAGTGACCCGGAAAGTGGAGCATCGGAGGGAAAAGTGATTGATTGAAAACGCGCGCTGGTGATTCTCTCTCGATTTTATTCGTGTTTATCCCTGGAAAAGAGAGCCCGTTTCTGGTTATAACTCGACCCACCCGTTGGATTGTTTTGGAATTCCGGTGGGTTCGGAAAAATACCGTTTCGTTCCCATTCGTTATTTTCATTTTATTCCTCCCGTCAATTGTTTCGTAGAGGGCGCTGAGGTCATTTGGCGGGGTTCCTGAGAGATTTCTAAATGTTCCTAGGCCGTTATCGTTCGCTCCCCCGTTAGTTTGTTTTGCGTCCGCATTTAGAGATATTTCGAGCTCTGAAATAAATACTGTCAGCGTGTGGTAATTATTTAAGCTTTCCGCGCTATAGATTGGTTTAGCCATGATTTTTATCTAACGCGTTTCTCTAACGCGAATACCCTCGACAATTTTGACGCCAGCCATTGCGAAACATGTTTGGTTTAGATCTTCAGTAGCGTTATTTAGTAGAATCACACGTTTTAAAATAAACAGCGAAAGCATTTACCACGCGGAAATCCACATTTGAGGAAAAGCGAAACTAACTTTGCGTATATACGCGGACAAATTTCCTTAAGCGTTACTCCCAGGCTCGGTTCATTAAGTCATTATCAGACGCATGAGCCTGATGATGGCAGCTGCAATAGACGTTGTAATTTCGAATATTATGCCGAAATTTTGAGAATTTGGAATACCGTAGGATTGTAAGAATTAAACTTTGCCATATTTATTTTAAAATCCCTTTTTAGAAAATGTAAATAAAAGATAATTTTCGATTACTTAAGGCATTAAGTGATTATGTTCGTGGTATTCCGGCCAAAAGCTTCTTTCTAAGAAGTAAGCTTTATAAGTAGTAATAAAATCAAAGTAATACAATGTTTGCAGGAATCTAAGACGGGACCGATTCTAAGATGACCTTTTTTACTCCACAAGGGAAGCAAATTAAATGACAATTAAACTCAGTGTTGGAGAAGAAAAACTAATTAAATGATTAATTAAGGAATTACGTATCTGTATTAGTAGAGAATTTATAGTAAAATTAAAAGAAAACTTATCAATTAAAGGGTTCTCCAACAGCCAAGTGGGTAGCGCGTTCGCCTATTCTAAAAGCATTCCCGTGTTTGAATCCCGGTAGAGGCCCGTATGTGTTAAATAACTTTAAGCTGGTAAAACACATTTAACTATACTACGTCGTGAGTGAAAACTTGCTGAAATGAATTTGCAGTTAAGTTTTTGGTTGGAATGCTGTAAAGAAATTCATTTTAATTAAGAATTTAATGATGCTTTCGCTTTAGGAGTAAATTTATGCAATTAAAATAGTTTTATCAAAAAATATGGCACCCGAATCAAGTCATATCGCTAAATTGTGTAGTTTTAGCCGAGGATCGCAATTACTATCGAAATACGATTCTCTTTATCTTTGGAAATTTGGGAATGGAAAAACATCGTCCTACGTTCGTGCAAATACGATATTCATAGTATAAGACTTGCTATATATATTTGTCTTCATGTAGACCTACATACCGCCTGTAAGGTCTGTTACACGTATGAAATTAAACAAATTTGGATAAAACCGCCCAATCAGAAGATAATGGGCATGTAAGAAGTAAAGTTTCTGAATTAATTAAGTACGAGCATCAGTTTTCTCTTTCCTGGCTGACATATTTCGTTGGCGATTCTTCTGCGCGAAACCTCTTCTTTTACCTCTAATTCAAAAGGATTTACGCTCGCATTTCACTCACGAAAATTTCCTTCCGTCCACAGTCTCTCAACACCAACTTTTTAAGCGTCGTCTTCCGCGCGGGGAACCCTTTAAAAATCTCGAAATTTCTCCCGTCCTTTGGCGGAAAATCTGGGTCACTTGCATTACGGTGGCGTACCTTCCTCTCCGGAAACAAAAAGAATGCAGGGAAAACGCAAGGATGTCCCCGAGAAGTTTTGGTCGGAATTGGAGCAGTTTGCAGAGTTAGGCGGAAAGGAGATTATGTTCGAAGTCCCCTCAATATTAACGTCGTAGAGACCGTCGGTGGCGTCGGGAAGCGATGGCGATGCCGAAACGGCGTAAGCAAAGCGCGGGAATTAAGGCGGCGGAACTGGGTTCGCGTGGAACCGCGCGCCGGCGTTTTGTGCGGTCTTTAAGCCCCGATTTATGCCCTACTGTCGCCTCTCTGCTAAAGATGCTAATCGGGCAGCTCGTACGTTCAGCGGGAGTGAAATACGGAGAGTTGCGAGATAATGGGAGGCGTTTAAGCGGAGCTCACATCGCCCAAATTTACCTCCGCCCGTATCTTACACAGGTCGTTGTCGCAATCGCGGAGTAATCGACGGTCCGTGCGTTCGCTTGACTGGGATTTCATTCATGGGGCACTCGTTACGCCCCTTTCCTCGGTGTGGAGTTCTATTTTTAAGTAGCCGGGGCGGAGATATTTTCTAAACTTGAAATATTTGTCAATGTTGGAAGTTTGAGAGAAGCGGTCTGCCAATTACTCCATACGTTTGGTCGGCAGTTAAATCAAAATGAGATCGTTTATGATTTATTTATTGGTAAGAAATTATATGCAAATTTGAACATTCATTCACCGTATAGAGTTCGGTTTGAGCATTAATGTTATTATTATTTCTTCTGCGCTACTGTTCGACGGCGATAGCTCTATCAAAGAATTAAGTATCACATAATTACCGTTATGTTCGAATCCTCTATATTGTCATGATGTAACGTATGTTTATTGATCGAGTGAACTATATGGATGCTCAATTCTTTCTGTATTCGCGCAAGATCTTCAGAAGTCTAAGAGAGAACTCCTAAAGTTCCGTAAGTAGCGCTTAATGTTAAGTTCCCATGCAGATCTCGTTGGTTTTTTCAACACTGGTCATTTCAGATGTCTAAAAAATTTCCAGAAATTGAGAATTTTCATTTCCAAAATCTGTATTTTAGCCACTATGATTTTATATCCAATGGTAACAATAATGATCTGTTGATTCTCTTCATAACAAAGATAGCTATTAATTCGAACTTCAATGCTCAAAACCATTCGTTTATTAATCTATGTCTGTATTAGTACTGCCGTGGCGAGATTTACTAGACGTAGACTAAGTCTCTTACTTTTAATGCAAATTCTTACTAAATAATAGGATATTGTACAAAATTAAGCAAACAATTAATCTAAATTACATGCAAATAAACTTTCGAAGGCAATGTGATCCAACGAGATTTTTTACGATTTTTTCGATCTAGAAGATTTGGGTGTAATGAACGAACATCCGCAAAATAGAATTTCGTATGTGATTTGTTATTTATTGTTCTAATTATTTAAGAGAGGAACGTGATAAAATCTAAAGTAACTGTTGTAGGTGTAGTCCTCTGAAAAATTATTATTTTTTTGCGAGAAGCTGATTTCAAACAAAATGTTAAGTATTTGGCAAGGGATATTTTTGAATAGCTCCTGATTCCCCTTATCAAAGGAGCTTGTTGGCAGTAGCACAGTTTGTCGTTCGAAGATCGTTCACATTACCATTTAGGAAGGAAATATCCACCGTAGTTTTTCTCAGTTTCGGAGCGAGAAGATAACAACTCCGGGATAACAATCTCGTACAGCACGATACCGTTTAAGCTACTTACGGTAGCAATGTAACACCTTAACTCTTTGGCAAAGTTCCGCTGTTCGAGAGAACGAAAACATACCTCCCACTTAATTGCAAGTTTATCCGCAAGTTGCCGTGTTCCCCGCCGAAACTTTCCATCGATCCCATCGTCTGTTTCGAAAACTAGGCGCGCTATATTGGGACCAGCCTGGTCGCAGGTTGCGGTGATAACAGTTTGTCATCCCCTGGTAACGTCTCATTTGCAACCCAATAACACGGTTTAACCTTGCGACGGAGTTGGTACCGCGCCAAAAGCGCTCTTTTATTCCTTGTGGCGTATACCTCCGCTCAGATGATTCGGGAGAATTGTTCTCCGCAAGCTTAAGATTCACAGATTGTTTGATTTTTCTCTTCTTCATTCATCTCATGTTTTGATGATGCTTTTTTTATTATCATGTGGGAACAAGAGAGGCACTGCGATAAAGGGGTAGTGGATAGTTACTGACGAAAGGTGTGGTGGCGTCTTTAATGATTTCTGATTTGTCGAGCAAAACCGAAGTTATGCAGTGAACGACACATGGTTGTGATAAAAAATTTTCTCAGATAACGACGCAGGATTTACGATGCCTTCTAGTGAAGATGGACCATTACAAACTTCTTAAAGGATTATTCAGTTTATTAATGATAATTTTTTGTTGCAAATACATTGTACAAATTATGTGCACCATATTTTAATGTTATTTTAATCCTTTCTATCTTAGATTATTCATTTTATTAATGATGATTTTTTAGTTCCGATTATAATAGAATTTAATAGAGAAATCAGAGAAGCTAACATTCGTTTTAAATATCTTCTTTCGTAATCCTATTTTAATGTGACTATGTATATCTTCTTATTCATCTTTTATCAGATTTTTTTCGTAGCACTTATCGCCTGTTATATCACGGCTCGCGAGGATTCCGACTGTGGAAAGTTTCTAGGTCATATGCTCGCATTTGTCTCTCAACTTCTAGTCGGACTACTGAGATCCTTATCGTATTAGTAAATCTTTGAAATCGATCGCTCCTCTTTCGACAGAGAGAGAAGTGGTTTAGATACCTTCCGTCTATTATTCTCTAAAAGAATAAGAGAAGGAAAGATTGCCTCATATATCGCTTGTTAGTGTCTACAAATTGACGTTAATTTGAGAGTTGGCACGACAAGAATTGTTGATCTCTGAACGCGGCATAGGACAGGCGTGGCGAACCGAAAGTAGCACGCGAGACAAGTTTTTTGGCACGCAGAACTTTGACTCATCCTTGTTATTCTTCCCTCAAAAAAGTGAAGCCCCAGAGTTAAAAATGTGGATTCCGTTCATTAGTATTGAATATTTACATCGGTCGTTAAATCTTAATCTTATTGTTGACGCAATAAATAAATTATATAAGCGTCTCACTTTATTGTTTGGCACTCCTGCCGCTAAAGGTTCGCTATCCTTGGCTCAAAGAAAATTTTTTTCCAAATAAATTTAACTCACCCTAGAGTACATTGTCCATCTTTACATCAACACCAACTTTTTAAGCGTCGTCTTCCGCGCGGGGAACCCTTTAAAACAGGATAAAAAATTGTTGATTTGATTTATAACGTTGTTTATAGATGAATAATTTCGCCTTTCCTTCCTTATTTTCTTTCTCAGCGACGACTATTCGAAAGGGCATTGGAAACCAAATATATAAAAATAATTTATCCATTAAATTTATGAATAAATTATAAATCATCCAGAATAAATATATAAAAATAGGCCTTCCTCATTGTTAGTACGTAATTAATTTTTATAGGTTAGCATGACCCCTCACAATGCCGGAAAACGCTATTTATTTTGATTATTTTGTGATAATGACTCCGAGACACGTTCCCGGAAACGACATGTTTTAATTACCTTTTGGGCAAATGCTAAATAGTCGAGGATGGAACATTTTTGATCGGGAAAACGTAGTAAGGTACGCAGCACTTCATCGAGGCTGAATTTTTACGTGGCGTCTAGTATGAGGGAAATGAATTTAAATTAACTTTTAAGCTGAGAGTGAGTAATCGCTGAATTTAATTCATCCATAAATTTCATAATAATCAATTAGATTAGAATTTATTGCTAGAAAATTTTACGGGATGAGTAAATATTTGTCGCGTAATATTTTGCTGAACACGGTTAGTTTTTAGATTAACAACTGTCAGTTGTATTTATGAAATCTACATTCACAAGAAATGCATTTTTCAGTGTTCATCGATACACCGCAAAGAAAAATTTTGATATTCTTACCATTGATCCTATATGGGCCCACTTTCCCCATGTAAATGCATGGGATCGGCTTCAAAACACGACTTGGTTGTCCTTTGCACCGGTCTTTTAAAAAAATGCTGCTAAAAATTCGATTTATCAAAATTCTCGTAGGACGATTTCCTATTTCCAATAATGGGCGTAGGAATTCGAGATTCAACTAATTCTCATGTAGAAGAATTAACGCCTGCAAGAGATGAAAACGAAATTTACTAGTAGTTTTAGTAATATTGATATGCTGACAGATGGAGACACTATCGAAGCGAAATAAATAATTACCTTTACAGTTGAAGGTAAGCTAAGATTGAGAAAGAACATAGAAAGCTCGTGATTGGCGATCCAAATCTCAGATAAAGATGTTTACTGGAATCGTTCGTAATTTTCTCGTTCTCCAGTCAAGTCTCCCTCTGTCCTTTCCCTTTCCAGCTCCTCAGCCTAGGAAACGGACAAATTTCGGAAGATATAGCACAGCTATCGCCGATTCCTTTTTTGCCCCAACTTTCTTTCCTGTTGCGACTATTTCGTGCGATTTGCTTTCATGCAGACGGCGTCTTTCGAGGAAATACCCGTCTTTCGACGCCATTCGCTTCGATTTGTCCGCGGCCCCCATCGCTAAGGATGAGAAGATGGCTGTTCATCGCCCGCGCGTTTTTTACCCCGCCGCGCGTCGCTTCCTTATTTTTCTCTTTCGTTTTTTTCCCTAATAAAAGCGACGTCGTCGTCTTCTCGGCCGTTCTCTTTGGCGCCTTCCAAA
This sequence comes from Ladona fulva, assembly GCA_000376725.2. Lineage (NCBI taxonomy): Eukaryota > Metazoa > Arthropoda > Insecta > Odonata > Libellulidae > Ladona > Ladona fulva. Next base: position 264,255 of record KZ308564.1, on the reverse strand, counting down.
TGGTCTCCGCCGTCGCCCCCTTCTGGTTGCCAAGAGAAAAGGACCGTGGTCTCATCATTCGGCAGCCTTTAAAAGAGATGTCATGGTTCGGTTTTGCTCATTGGCCTTTCTCTGTTCATGCACTTTTTCCGAATGGGAACAAGGTGATAGTTAGGCAGCAACCTGAAGAACCTAAACATGAAAAACTGTTATTTTCTCCGGGATGATAACCGATCTTGTTTCGAAATATTGATATTTATAAAAACCGGAAACCGTTATTTGTTGCGCGCTGATTTTCTGTTTCTCGCTTACTGTTCAAGTTGTTGTGTTTACTTGTCTTTGGTAGCAGAGACTCGAAGCTCACGATTTAGCGTTTGTTTTTTAATATGAACTTCAATTTTTATTACTCCATAAAAAGCATGGATTTATTCTCAAATGTAGTTGAATGTGTTTTTAATGAAATAGAATAAACAATTCTCAATAAATTTTTAACACTCGGAGAGAAATTTACTCGTTAGAAAGATTTCGACGATGAGTATCCGAAGAAAACCGGAACGGAACCGGTGTATTCATTGCTCATTGAACCGGAAAAGAAGTAGGGACGATCATTTTCTCGGTTTTGAATACGGTATACCATCAATACATCTCCTCATTCATTCATTGAATAGACTGAAGTAAGATATGTCTATATTAAATTCTATAGTATTAGGCCAGACTTCGTGGAAAGCCGTAATGAGAATTAAAGAGGAGAAAACTACGAAGTGCCTTCTTTAATTCTCATGTCTATATTACTTATGCTTCAATGAATCAAATCCTTGTCATTAATGATGTCAAACCAGGCAAAATTATTTTATGTCTGGTTTGCATAGGAGTCTACATATGCAATTTTTCTCTGTAGTATGGAAGCATTACTTACTTAAGCAATAAATTGATCATCCGGAGGCGTTTCTGAATTAAATGAGATATTTGTAAATATTTTCTGAGAAATGAGCGTTCTGCTTGCCGCTATAAGCGTGAATATTTCATAGACTTTATCACACCTTTCACAGGTGACAGGTAACTTGGGGGACCGATACGAGATGATAATTGTTATCTCGCTATGGTAGACTTTTCGTCAAGAAGTGACATGTCGGTATTTTTCATTCCCTTTATTTTTCCTCGCAATCACTCGTTCCCACTATCTTATTTTCGACTCTAAGACTGTTGCCGTCTCAGTATGAGTACACAAGTGTTGTTGTCGCGGGTGGCTGCGACGAAGTAAATGCGTTTCTTTTTGATTTACCGTCCCTGTGCTCCTCTCCGTTTTTCCTCATTTCTTTTCCTTTGGGTCGAAGAATTTTCCTCCTTTACTTGCTTTGGTTAGCCGATGTACTGTTTTAAATTAATGTAATTTCTTTCGCTGATTACTCTTGAGAATTTCGGGCGATGTACTATGTACAAATTCGTCTCATAGTTTTCTTACTTAAAATTGAGCACTGCTATCTACGTCTAAATAAATACCCTGCAAGCCGCCTTATGATGATCCTGCATGTTCCCTCTGGTAAGAGGATTATTTCAATGGAAATTTTAGCTCACTCGCGAAAAAATGTACGTAATTCAGTCGTTCTGTTAGCTAGACTTATCTATAGTGAGGTATTTATAAATAAAGCTCTTGTCTTCAACAGGGAAAAAATATTTATCAGCGTCATTCGCACCTCAGTGGCTTTCATTTCATAATGATAATAAACAGGAAGCATACAACCAGTGCTGGAAATATTCGTCCAGAATAGGTGAACGTTTCGACTTCTGCTGCTGATAAGGGAAACATTCAAATAATAATAACAAAGCGAATATATCGTGGCGAGAGTGAGACTAACAGTCTCTTCTTACATCTAACCCTTACATCACAACTATGAAAATAAATAAAGAAAAATTCCTTCTCCATACTGAACCAAAAGGCAAATGGAAAATATTTCTTTAAACAACTTATAGTTGCAGGGTCGCTTATTATACGCGTAAGTAAATCGCCGGTGTGTAATCGAGATCATCGAAAACCTCAATCTGCTTTAATGCATTGCAGTGTAAGGAGCATAACAGCAGGGAGGGACATTTCCCGCTGCTTATTTATGGAATGAATTTCCGAGAGCTGGCTACATCAGATTTTTTTCTCCGCCATTTAATCCTTCCTCCACCTCCAAGAGCAGTCGGCAGGCTCGACCTGCGTGCGCGGCTTTATTCCTGTTCTCGCACCTGCCTCTCTCCTCGCTCGTCTACTTTTTTCCTTGCATCGGCTACGTTGCTTGAATTCTTCGTCGCTCTGGCATTTTGAATTCCTAGGGTTTAGCTGCGGATATTTCCACCTTTTCCCTACCTCCTCAACCTACGAATACTTCGGGATTCTCACCACCTGCCGCCGTGGAATATATCGGAAATAGCTGCGCCAGTTTAGTCTATCCACACCGGTCTCTTCTCGTCTTACCCTTTCGCCAAACATCCTTTCTCCTCCTCTTCCCCCTGCGATGCGAGTAGCAGAGGGTGGCAAAAGGGTAGATTTACGTTATGTTTGCGCTAGGCGAGGTATTCCGCGTTGACTAATTGAGCTTCCTGTTTTGAAGAGCGTTTTTTGTCTTCACATTGCGAGCGTTCCTGCTCGATCGCTACCAACGTAGCTTTATGTAAAAAATCCATTTGCTCTTTTTATTCCCGTATTCATCTTTACGTGCATTTACGAGCTACCGAAGTCCAACGAGAAACTTTTCGTATAGACATATGACCTGACAACAGTCATTTTAGTTTATTTACGAATATATGTGTTAATGGATATGAGCCCCACACGTTGTTTCCTTAGTAATTTGTTAGTAAAAGAAGTCGGATTATAGTTTCCTTTAGAATAATAATTAGTTGTGAACTAATTTAGCAGGGTATTCCATAAAAGTAAGCGCTCAGTACACAGGTATATCTATTGCAATACTACCGTTAGAACACATGCTCCGGGCGACATTCTATTGCTTATCTAACGGGAATTTAACGAGAATTATTTTCGTTTTTCCGAATATATGGATCCTGCGGTAACTATTCAAGAATTATAAGCTATTCAAGAAATATATTCCTATTTCATTACACCAAACCTAAGCACAAAAATGAATTTTACGTTGAAAATTACCTAGGTTTTCATTTCCGTTATATCTTTCCATGGAATCACGCCTTCGAACATCTATTTTATTAACCTCGATATTACTAATATCACAACGTAAATTCCTAAGCTTAAGAAATTAGTACTAAAATTCTGGTGTTTTTGCAGCGACATGAAGAAGGTTCCTTCTGGCTATTCCTCGCTCCTCGCCGATATTCAAGGTGTTCTTAGGCTAGAGGTTAAGCCCCTTTTTTCCCCCTGATTAAAACCGTTTGTCTACTTGCCTCTTCCATCTCGTGTTACCGTTTCCTCCACAAATTCTCTCGAAACTGCACTCGGAGCTGCAGCCAGTCTCTCCCACCCCACCTGGTGCACTTCTCCCTGCGCTGTCTCTCCTTGGCTTTCACCCTTCCTCGCAAACTATCCCTATCTCGTCCATAATCTGCAGCACAGGCGTCACCCCCGCCCTCCTCCCACACCCCATGGCACCGCTGACTCACGCGATGCAAACAAACGTGCAGAAGGGAGAACATCATCCGCCGCCAGACCCGCGCCTACGCATACCTCCGCGAAAGACCGCGCGCGGGTGATTCTTTGGTTGGCTGACTCCATCTCGCTCCGCTTTGCTCCAATTGCCGTCGGAGGCGCCACCATTCGGTCGAGTATAACCCATGTTTTTTCTAAACTCGCATGTCTTTCACCTCTGGGGAAATGTGCGCTTTTGTGGTGAAAAAATGGAAGATTTTTTTTCAGATCATTCCTAAGAATCGAAGACGCCCTCATATATGGGTGGGAGAAAGGAAGTACGTGGATCTTCCGAAGCGATACCAGGTGGGACCCGAGTATGATTTGTAAATTGTAATTTGTATACAAATTGTTCGATACCGTAAAATCAAATGAATGTAATTAAAATAAAGCCCGAGGCCAAAAGATATAGTGGAAAGGAACTTCTAAAAGAGAGACTAAGGGTAGTATATATATATAAATTAATGTTGCTGGTATTTTACAATATTCAATTCTCGTGCTTGAACACTGAGGCATGATAATTTGTTTATTTCAATGGTGGCTATTAAGAAGGGTTAACTGTGTTTATATGTAATATGCTTTGCACGATGTATAAATTAATAATGGTTAATGGAAAAGTAGTCTCCTGTAACAAGAGAAAAAATTGTACTTTTTACTTGTGTATTATTACTTGCCACCGGTTTCGCTTGCGGAATAGCATCATCAGTTACGGCAGTGGCTTCCTTTGACTAAATTTATCCGAATGAAGACGTATTATTATTATTTTAACACAAGGAAAAGGGTTTTGGTATCATGGCACGATAAGGCGTGCACCTAGGAAAATTCCCAAGGAGAAACAGATATGAAAAAAGTCTGACGGAACCGGGAGTTTTGCCATTGAAAATTTTATCGAACTCTTGAATCGGATATCCAATTAAATAAAATTTCCCCCGTAATGGTCATCAATTTACCCCTTCAGCGGGAAGAATTTTCTTCGCCGTATAATTTGGCAGACTAGGAATGCCATTTCCTCGTATCCTCGGAATAGGAGCCAATTTGGGAAGATATATCGTAGGTCGCGCTTTGTTTGTCGACGAAGAAAATCCTAGAATATCCTCCAGATGAGGTATCTCGTACCGGGCGAAGAGGGAACTTTTTGCGGGTTCCTTCCGTAGGTAAAAATGTAGTTCGCACCATCCGCCTTATTCCTTTTCCTGCACGATCTGCCTCCTCGTTCTTTTTATCATCGGGAGCAGAATTGACAAGTGCCAGCTCCAACTCCCTCCATTCGCAGCACACGTCCCGCCGAGTTTATTTATAATCCCGTTTAGTAAACGAAAGCACGGCGAGAAAGAGGCAATGAGGATTTCAGTTCCACGCGCGCGCTTAGCCGAGATTTCTTTAATTCGCGATTTACCGCCGGATGCGCTTCATTATTTTCTCTTCCTTCCAATAAACAAACTCCTCCTCGAACGTTCCGTTCCTCCGCATTGACCTTGGAGCGATCGTGACTGCGAAAGGTACCGAGTTTACGTAGTCTGTACATCGCCTTTTCTGCTGCCTTAACAAAACACAGGCTCGGAAATAAAGGGCGACCTCGACCTTTAACGCTTTTCGAATTAAGCGTAAAAATGACTCTAATTCTCGGAGAACAAAAGTATCAATTTTTTTATAAACAATGAAGGTTAAAAATTGGGCTCTTTACTCTGTAAATAAAATAGAAAAAATGAGCTATTGAAGTAAATTCCCTCGAAACTTTATAAGAATAATTTTTATTTTGTTTTTCACTATCACTCTATAGGGAGGAATTCTTTTTGTTATCTCGCNATACATAATTTAAAACTATTAAATTTTAATGTTTTTAAAATTATGTTAGTAGTTAATAAACCAGTACATTTGATTAGTTAGTAAAATAGTTCACATGAAATTAATATTACCCTCAATATGAATTTTTATTGGAGTGAAGGATTGCATAGGATGTATTTGATTGCGATGTACGATGTATAAAAGTTTTTGCCTGATTTATGAGTGTGATCCATTCTTTATTCGTTTCGTCGCTTTTTTCTCGAATTATTCGCTGCTTTTAAACAGCCATCTCTGTTACGAGGAGAAATGTAATCGTAGTTTCGAAATAGAATAGAATAGATTTAATGAACGGGCATAAGAATGCCCTCTTTCTGTAGGATACATAAGAAATACATAGAATACATAAAAAACATACATTTTTATAGGATACATAGCACATAAAAATAGAACAAAATATCACAATATCGATAAAAATAAAATATCACAACACATCTATACATCATAAAATAAGGAAATATATAGAATACATAGGAATACATACATTTTTGAGGATACATGAAAGAATAGAGCATAAAATATCACAATATTGATAAAATATATCATAACATGTATATACATCATAAAAATATTTTAATGCATTCATAACTTGGAAGTATACTACATTTACTGCATATGAACTCACAAAGTCAAGGAATTAAATAGGAAGTAAAGAATGCTGATATATCATTGCATTTTTTTTAGCGGTAAGTATTGAAAGAACGATTAATGTAGGTATAATATCGATTTTCCGATGTATCGAAACGTTTCGAAGTAAGGTTAAGAGTCATTTGGCTCGATCAGACAATCACTTTCACACCTTTAACTCGAGAAAGTTTCGTTTTATCTTTGAATGAATTAAATTCATTCGCTTAATTTATGTATCAGACCCGTCCATTTTCAGTTCGAATGTAGGAATGTTTTACGTAATAATCCATGCGTATCTTTTATGTAGAACATCGGCTGTGTTTTAATTTTGAGTGATTTCCATAAAATTTCACTTTAACCATTGTCAATCAGAATCAGACAAGGCGAACATTTTTAGGTCGATAAATCGATTTCTTCATGTCCTTATCGGAGGTGAATATTCTTAAATTTATTCGCGACATTGTTTTATAACTCGTAAGATCTTAGCTTAGTACGGAATCTGTTTAAAACTCGGTCTAAAATTTTGTTTCGCGATTAGATTTTTTAGTTTTTATTTTTCTTCGCGGGTTTAATTTTTGAAATGTTTCCGTGTCCAGCTACCCTCTTTCCAATGTTTTTAAGATCGTGTTTTAGGTAATGGTCTACCGATGTAAAGATTGGTTTCTCCGTCACCGATTTCATGTTCCCTTTCCATGATTCATTTTCATTCTCAGAAACAGAAACGTGAACTCAAAATTTCTGTAATACTCGAAAGTTCCTCAAATTCCCGGAACCGGAGATGTGTCAGGATTCCAGGGTTGATGTGAATTACCTGAGTGGATTCCATCGATTCCACACATTCCGTGCCATATATTTCTCCGCGTTAACTTCGAATCCGCAGTACAGTAACCTATATGTTGGTTTACTCACTTAAGAATTTAAATTGATAAAAAAGAGAACAATGATTCTGTAGCATTTCCACCTTTAAAGCTCACAAAAGAAATGAAGATAATACGATAGTTTCTGGTACTATGGAATGTTGTGTGTATTAATAGCAAAGTTGCAGCACAACAGTTTGGAGGTTACACTTCGGCCAGTACACCATTGCATGCTTTCAGCCAATTTATTTTCGGAGTAAAATGAATGTTTTTATTTCTTAGCTAAGGCTTTAAAGCTCTGAGCGAAAAGTTCTGTCTCCATTGTTTTTGTTCACCGTCGGTTGATAGCACCTCTCTCCCCCTGAGCCCTATTTCCCGTTCCTATTAACAGTAACGGAATGAGCGAACGATAAGATGGGCGGACGAGACGCAATTTCAGCACCTCTCCCTTCCCTTATTCCGCTCTCTAGATGAAGGAAAAAAATGACAGCTAACCACCCGCCTGCTGGAGAACTCCCGTATCAATTCATCAGCCACACCCGTCTATCCCATTCCCTCGACATCCATCCAAAGGACGTAGGAAGGAGAACTAGGGGAAGTGAAGAGGAAAAAGTCCACGGGAGGCCTATTTTTTCACAATGAAAAGCCTACAGGGATAGATAGGAAGAGGGCTATTCGGGAGGGATGCAAAAAATAAACGGTTTTTCCGTCTCCAACCACCTTACCATCTCGACGACTCCGGTTGATGAAGACACGTGCAGGTTCGCTTCTGAAAGGTAACAGAGGAACCAGGACTAGAGGAAGGGAAGTGGGCAGACGGAGGAGTTATACGGATGAAACTGAAACCTACCTGGCGCATAAATCTCAGATGCAATAAAGATAAGCATGGGAGTCTATCGCATCCAACGTTGGTGCCAACTTAAGTGGTAACAAACGTGACATATTTAGGTCTTAAATATAAGATATAATAGAGCATGCATATTTAATATAATAGATTTGGATGTGTTATTGTCCTAGTTATTTATTTCCCTTTGTTGCTTCGATTTACGTGTTACTTATTTCCTTTAAAATTGTATGTACAATAGCTAGTACTAACATTTTGAAAGCGTGAAAAAGATGCATTTTGTATGGCTGAGTTGGGAGTTCAAAGATCGATGCAAGATTTAGAAATTGCGAAATGGTAGTAAAGAACGAGTATCAATTATAAACACTTGAAACAATTTGAAACTATTTTTCCTTCAGTATCTTTGAACGTAAATCAGGGTTGAAGATGAAATATCTGTATTATTGTTGTAAAATTATAAAATTGCTGGTTGGTTTTGTATCTGTTGGCAGTCTTTAAACTGGATTTGGCGAATATACAGAGATAATGGAAATCCACAAATTTCCGTAAATAACACAAAAATAAACGAAAATATCAGTAGTGAGAATGAGAAAATTAGGTGAAGGACAATAACATCGTAATAGTTAAGAGCCCGTAAGTAATAGGCGCATCAGTATCATCAGTAACCTCTCTAGTTATTATATGGATATAGTAAGATCGGCGGTAATATGAAAGATCCTCTCGAGAGAGTGTATGTCTTAATAAAGGTACTCGATATGGTAAATAGAAAACAAGTAGAAAATATAAAATTGTGTTTCTAAGAGGAATCAAGACGAAATTATGAATTCTTTATCGCTAAAGGATGATCGTCCATGTTAATTTGATGATATTTTGCCTAAATATCGTCCTCGCATAAGTTCTTCCAGTTCTTTAGCGTCGGTAACCACCCATCAAGTTAGCTCCAACTTGTCCTCGGTGGACAATAACCCCCGATCTTGGGACTTCTTCGTTTGCAACGCCCCATCTTCAAGTGTTTATTGGTCATTGGTCTACTCGATTGCATTCCTGGCACATCCCGCCCTTTTCATCCTCTTTCGCTCCCAGACACATCCGCACCTCTAGGGAACCCTAATGCACTCGGCCCAGACGTCTGGGAAAAAGGGGGCGGGGTAGAGGTTCCTGTCAGGGGGTCTCGCAGACGGTGTGTTGCCGGGTGGGGCGGTGGGGCGGGAGGAACACGAGCTGCCACCAGTCTGGCCGCCTAACTAGTTCCCGCCCTCCCCCGCGTCTGCGCTTCCTCCCCCATCTCACTGCCGAAACTGCAGTCCGGGGATCGATAGCCGTATGGCGGCCACTGGGTCGGCTACGTCACGACCTGCCACCCACCCCACACCCCTCCGCCGACCCAAACACCGCCCGCCCCTCCGCCAATTCCCTGGATTTGCGCCCTCCTAGTCTAGCCTCCGCCACCGGCTGCCGCAATGCATCCTGTCCCCCTCCCTTTCCCCTGCTGCACTTCCTCCCCCAATCGGTGCATCACCCCTCTACGCTCTCCTCTACAAGGGTCTTACTCCGTACTCCGAGCTGTAGTGTGAGTACGAGTCGTAGTGGTAAAAGCGGCATGCGTCCACGTTTATGTCCGTATCACCTCTCGCGCTCTGCGGAATTTTCCCGCTCGCTTCCCGCGATGTTCGACTGTCGAATGCGCCGGTCGATGACGCGGTTGGCGGATGTTCGATGCCCTTATTGTTTGTATTTTCCGCTTTTATAATCAAATGGTTGTTTATCTAATATATTTCGTCCGTCTTTTGGTTGGTTTTGGAAAAAGTGTCTGTCATATACTTTGGTATCACTTTTGTTCCCCTATCTAAAACTAGTATTTAATACTTCTGTGTAAATTAAATTCGACTGACTGATTTACTGATTTCAACTCTTTCTGATTACCTGGAAGCAAAGAGTGTCGAAGGATGTACATAATATCGGCCTCTATTTATTCATTTTGTTTGGTAATGAAGACTTTGTGTTAACCAATTATGGTTCTTTATTATGAATCGAGTACTGTAAATATTGTGTTTTTGTTTAATGTAATGATACACTTCTTTATAGCTTCTACTGTAAATACGAATTGCCGTTTACTATACCGTTGTTTTTATCTGAAAGAAGGAAATAAGATATTCATCGTTTGAAACATTTTCGTCTTCCATTCAACTTTCCGTAACATGAAGTTAATGACTGTAATATAAACTTACTCAGTTTTTAAGGTTTTTATTGATTGTATACGAGTAATAAACGGCAATGAAAAGTAATCGTGACTGGGACTCTAACCAGATCATCCACTTTCAGGGTGTGGTTCGAATCCCATTTTTTATGACTTTTTAGTACTACTTTTTTCCTTGGGTTTTTCATGGCTAGCTATTTCCTGTGGAAATTTTATTCAAAGCCACTTGCTTTGTTATTGAAAAAACCTGGAATCTATAGTTTTGTTCTCTCATGTAATGATTTCTTTTTTATTTTCTTACGTATCAATGATATTTACACTAATGCGACGGAGAAGATTTAGATTTCATTATGTATTGTTTAGCTCACCACATAGAATAAGATCAAGATATTTTCATACCGTAATTTGTGGTTCACTATTTGAAAAGAAATGGATAAATGTAAATTTACGTTGATGGTCCGTTGCTAACTGGTGTTTGACGAAGGTCTTCCGCTTAAGGTGTGCCGTCATGACTCACATGAACATTCTCACCGCTTATACTTCTCTCCTTTATTTTTATTACTTTTTGTTTCGAGATTCCTAACAACAGAGATCTTATTAATCGAGGCATTTCTTGTCCCGCTCCGCATCTGACGATAAAGTCATCAAAGTTATCGTCACAATTTGTCGCCAGAATCGCCTTTTTATATTGTCAACACGCCGCCCTGTATTTGTTAGACCCGTTTCCGTTTCACATGACCAACCCCTCTACCGTATCTCTCCTATTCTCCGCTCTCTATTACACTCTTTCCTTCGGATCAATAGGAGTTGTCACCCTTCCAGTTCGGCTCTGCGGCCGTTGCATCTTGTCTACCCTTTGGATGGTTAGGGAAGGGGCGGGAAAAAATGCCAAATTGCAACCGAACCACACCCTTATATTCGTGGCGGCGGTGTCTGCATTCATTCCTCCGACTTCCTTCTCCCCCTTTATCCTTCCTTCCTCCGCTTCTTCCCACCGCCCCCTTGTCTCATACCCCTTTCATGTCGAGGTTCGAATCTGCAGCTGTGATTCCCGTCTCCCCTGCACGGAGCATTTCGGCTCTCGTTGGGCGTGGTCAGGGCAGACACTGCATGCGACGCCGTCACCATACTTCTCGTATTTTTCCCCGTTACATCCTCGCGTGACTTTTTTTCCTCTCTTCCCTCGATGTTCACTGGACGTGGTCGACGCCGACGCGTCGCCATTATTATTTACCCTCGTTCTTCGAGTGAGGATCTAGGTTGTCATGGGGTTGTTTAGGGTTTGTTTACGTAGTTATGTGGATTGGTGTAATCAGTGAGGGTATTATTAGCGAAGCTCGCGAATTACCACGGTGGTATTTAGATGTAATCTATCGGAGCTAAATCAAAAATGGATGTTGTGGTACCCTGTCCGAGTTCAGTAATGTTGTAGGATAAAGTCTTCGGAATGTCAAGAAATAATGGAGATATAAAAGGTGGAAGAAAGGCTGTAAACAGAAATCTTAGAGAATGAGGTGAATAGAAAATTATATTATAAAGGAAAATATTGTAAATGTAATCCAATACGATGTTTTTATTGTTCATTTAGAGAGAATCTTGGTCCCACCAACCTTGGTTTATCATCCTAATTTGACTGTTTTTCTCGAGATGATTTATATGAATGCGTTTGTATTCTTTTCTACTTGCATTGTTGGTATATAATTTCTGTCAGAGAAAAGTTATTTTCTGAAGATCTGAATTTTTGTCGATTCTCCTCTAACTACATAGTATCATGAAGTCCGAAAAATCCAAATTCATAAGCAGCCTTGGTTTCGACTATTTCGGATTGTGGACCTTTTTCTCTATGATGAAGCAAAAAATTCCGCTAGAAAGGGAAAAAAATTCGATTTTGCCTTCTTATAGGTTTGTTTTGTAATTTTACGACACTGTATGTGTGAAAAAAGTAAATCACCCACGTAGTACGCAATCAGGGGGCACAGTTTTTTATTTTATTTTTGGGGTTTTCTGCTATCATATTTTGTTAAATTACGAGTTTTCTGTCATCTTTAGCTATATATTCATTTAATTACCTGTATTCTGTTACAGCAATGTTAAAAATAAAAGAAATCGTATGTATATAATTTTGTGTTCCAGAACAAAAAAAAATATCGATTAATCGAGAAAAAACGTCCTATCACGTTTCTCCTGCTATCTGTATATATTTTCATACTTAATCAACTTTTAATTACAATTTTAGTTGCCTGATACCCTTCAGTTATCAATCGGGCTACCAATAGCATATCTAATAAGGGTTTTTATTTCAGGATCTTATCAAAATAATAAAATTTGGCCCTATTTATTTAGGAAATTGAATGTTTATTGTATTAAAGTGGTCACTTAAGAAAGCTTTCGGATTTCCGTGTGTTTATTGCTTCGATATCCATCAATTTTATTTCCTCCACTTCCTCTCAACGTCAGGCAATATCCGTTAATTTATCAGGACAGTTTGAGGATACGGTTGAAATGCTGAGACACCTTCACGCGACGAATGCATTCATCTTTTCACTTCTCGCATTTACATCACGAATCAATATATCTAAATTTGTTATACCGCCTGACTTGACATTCAGCTGCCTTTTTTCTCGGGAAATTTCCCTTCAAAACACACGACCGTCCTCTCTTTTTCTCTTCGCTCATTATTCTTTTCCACCTATATTTCACTCTGAATAATTTAAAGCGTAACAGATTAGCCCTTTTAAGATTGATGGCGTGTATATCCCTTTGCCTTGAGGTAGGTAAATCTCGTTGCAGTTGGCACCTCTTAGCCTCCATTGATTTCCTGTCATTGTGCTGTGCCGCCATCGGCCCTGACCTACAATCGTGGCTTTCTGCGAGATTTCTTATCTCGCTTTCCATTGGCGGTCATTCGGTGTACGTAAGGGTCTTCAAGAGGGCCGACTAACCGTGTGGATGAAGGATGAAGTACGTGTCCGACATTCTAGACGAGGGCCAATGGAGACTTTCACATGCTTCCTAACGAATAACACCTTACTTCCGTATGTTATTAAGTACGTGCCCCGCTTCTCCTGGCAGGAACTCCGCTCACGAGGAGCTCATTTATTTTAGCACGTCGCTCTCGTAACGAGATTGAAATTCGCGATTTTTTTAATCTTTGAATATCAACGGGGGATCAAAATTCGAGCGCGAAGTGGTAAAAGGAGGAGTTTCCTACGCTTCCTTCGTCGAAAGTCATTTTAGCGCGATTTTCTGATACGAAATGCTTGTTAGGATTGGCTGAAGTTTATGATTGAACGCTATTCTCAAAAATGAGTGGAAGGGAGGTTTTTCCATAATTTATTATTTTTGTTGGAGAGCAAATTTGAGATACCGGACCATGTTGAGGTATACCCTATTGCAGGGACGGGGACTTTCAGTGGTCGGAGTACCATTTTTGATAAATATTAAGGATTTGCTTACCATTGTGGTGCCAAAGCATTCAGAGAGATGATTATCTATGTTATTATGACAACGATGGGATTAAAATCCTGCAGTTTGCGTATACAATCATTCATTATCATTACAAAAGAACAGAATCCGCATTTATTTACACTGGGGATTTATATTTAAGTGAAGAATCGGTAAGTGGATACTGCAGTCAGAGTTCTGCGTGCCAACAGTGCTCTATTAGGTGACACTTAGGGTACGCGTGCCATAGGCTCGCCTCCCCTGCCTTATTGCATTAATGTAATTTATATTACATATAGGTTTACGATACCGGATTACAAAAAGTTTATTGTATCATACATATTTCATGTACCGAACTGTTATCTTTTAATTTAAGGTCACAGTCACGTAAACTCAGTCACGTAAAGACGGGCGGATTCTTCGTTTTTCGCTTCATTTCGCATTTCGCTTCTTCGGAGACCTTAGGTTTAATGTCCGGGGACTTGCTCTCATTGTATTTTCAGCCCATTGTACTTTATAGCGAGCCATATAGAGCAGGTCGAGTAGTTCACCATAATGGGGAGAACGAATTTCGATAGAAATGATTGTTAAGCACGATTTGGCGTTCCGTGAAGGTCTTTAAAAAATTTTAAATCTCGCTCACTGAAAGCACATCAATACTCTTTTGAAGCGTTAGTTTTATGTGACTTTTTTATATAAAGAATTTCTTGTTATTTTATCTTATTGATTGCATATGGATTCATTTACATATCTAACGTAATATTTCTATAGTTAGCGTAATGTAAACACGTGAACGTGTTTAGTACGTGTTTGTATCTAGGAGCGTTATAAATGGTGACACTATTTTCCTTGTTAGGAATATGATAGAAGTTGTTATTTGTCAAGTTGTTTCTACCAGGATAGCATATGTCCTTAACCTGTGAGTAAGTAATGATTTTAGTGTATTAAGAAATAAGAGAAATTCATTTTATGCGTATTTTCCCATTATTTTCACTTAGCTGTCTTACAGTGTCTTGCAATTGTTTCATTGTAACTATCTTGAACTATTCTCGTATCGTTAATTAGCTAAAGTGCCCGTTGATTTTCAACGGGGAAAAATGGTCCCTTTAACCATCGAAACATGTCAAATATCGGGATGCAAAGTAGCATATGTGTCACTTCAGGACATACTTTAACACCCTGTCAAATTTTATCAAAATTGGTTGCTTAGTTTTTTGCGTGATACAGTAACAGACAGATATACACAATTTTTAAATAGGTGTTTTGGATTCATTATCACTTCCATGAACCATATCTATCACTTGTTGGGAATTTTATTTAATTTATAGAAACGGCTCTTTTGCAAATTTATTATAAGTACGAGATTATAGTCTCGTATACATTTCATTTCGAATCATTTCTTACTTATTATCAGCAAATATCATTATTTTCACCGATCTGGTTTCAATATCTTTTATGAATCAGCCAATTTCTTCCCTGCTTTAGTCGAAGTGTGGCATTCGAAAATATCGCACGTCTGATAATATTTTCATATCAAAAGAGACGGATCGTAAAACAATGGAACACCACAGGGAAATATCTCTCGAATATGTTTCTCTTTAGGCGAGAAAATTCCGCAGTAACGAAAATGGAGTCGTAATATTTTTTACCGCTCTCCGATCCTCCTCCAAGGACTCCGTCTCCCGCAAAAGAATAACGTCTCACCCATTATTTACGGGCTTTCACAATCTTCCCTCTTAAACTCAGCCTTTAGGATGCGATTCGGTTTTATTTCCAGAGAATTTCTCGAGATTCCTCGGAAGAGTTTTCTACGGAGATGCGTATGACAGGGGTAGCGAACGGTGGGAGAAATAGTGGGAGAGCAATCGCTTGTCGAAGGAATGAATTTAACCCTCTCGAAAGGATGCCGTAGTACTTCGGAGACGTTTTATGCGAAGGGAGTCAGAACTCGTAAAGTGTTACCGGAGCCCATTAAAGAAATTGGTAGATTTCCATTTTCGTCTCCTCGAAGGTATTCCACGAATTCTTACCTCCGAATCTTTTTTCGAAGTCCTCATTTTCTTCACAGCTCGCATTACGTATTCCTTTCGTCTTTGTTTTTCATATGTTTTGCCTCGCATTATTTCTTCAAAGATGAGGTGAATTTGGAATTTTCGGGAATGGTTATCTGATAATCCAAATCTCGTTGTGCTAATATAGAGTCAAAATTGGTATTTCGTTAACTGGTAGAGTTACGCAGCGCTTATTGTAGTGTGATTTTTTTTATTTGCAGACATATTAGCATATTTGCGGTCGCTATTATAATTTTGGTTCCCAAGTGCTTATTATATCGATATATATTAGTTATATCGATATTTGAAAGTCGTATATTTCCTTTTTTAGATTAGTCGCTATTTAAAAGTTTCTCTTAGCTCGTCAAACATCTGGTTGGTAAAAAAATTACGATTACCGTCATTTTGTTGATTTGTATAAGTTTTGTAATTCGATGTATTAAAATATTTTACCGTCATTTGTTTAATAACTTCCAAATTTAGTATAAAAAGGCGTTACTGCAAGGAAAATGGCGAAGGTTAAATTCGCACATTAAGGCGTGCGCCCAGGAATATTCCCGAGAAGGAACGCATGTACATGCAAAAAGTCTATCAGGATCTTGTCCACAAAGTCTCCCGAACGGCATGTCTAATTGTTTTGGCCCGATGATTCAATTCGCTAGAGCAGTCGCCTAGCAAGTGGAAGATCTGAGTTCGATTCCGGTCTTGTAGGACTTTTTTTCATGTCCGTTTCTCCTTGAGAAGGCGTTACTGTTCCGAAAGACGTGCTGAAGATAGCGTAAAGAGCGTATACACATTTTTTGATTGAGAAACTTAATATATTTCATATGTTGTTAATAATATTTTAGTGACAAATTAATGTGAGAGCCATTTAGATAAGTTGCAATGTTAAACATTCTTAATAGGAATGAATGCTTGGTCTTCTTAATGAACTTCTTGACTTTGGAGACATTCAAAATGAGTTATTACGCAAATATTATTAAATTTGTTCATTTTCGTGTTTTCGTCTGCCTGCCTTCCTTTTTTCGTGCTCTGTTTAGCCAGTTTCGTTTCAAAGGCGTTTGTTTTTCTTGTCGCATGCGCAGTTAAATTGTTTTCAATTAGCGATTTCGCGACCAATTTGAAAAGTCGGTGGAAAGAATAACCTCAATCATTAATATCAAAGATTTTTGGGGAGAAGCTTTTCCGATGCAGTTAATATTTCATTTTTCATGTTTTGGTTGAAATTGAATGAAATGAAATATCAGCATTAATTCCCAAAACTACTCTTAAATATAATCTATAACTGTAATCAATTTGGAAATCACCAGTTATTTTAAATTTTATTCCGTATAGTGTTCTACGATGTGCAGCCAAACTACTATGATCACAGTTATTCAAGTGGCTAAGTGTTCCATTGGAGGAAAAAGAATCTTAAATGTATCAACGCTCGATTTTCCGCTAGGGTTACAACCTAAGGAGTCTGGATTCAACTTTATTCCAGCCTTTCACCCTGTCTCGGAGACATCTCCAGATGCGTTGGATTTCGTCTGTGTTCGTCTGTCTATGCGTCTGTCTGAAAAGCGCCCCCAGGGGACGGAACGGACGTCATAGGGATGAGAGTAATAAAAGGACGAGATGAGAAGAAAGAGTGAAGGAGAGATGAGCTGCACGGAAGAGCGGGATTTTTGCGAAATGGGACTTGGTGATTGGGCGTGGTCGTGGAAGAGGGCTGCAGGATTAGGACCAGTGTAGTGGCGGAGATGGCTATAAAAGGGTTTCCTATAGAGCGCAGGAGGAGACAGACGAGGGGGTGGAAGTGGGCGAACGAAGGATATTGGTATGGGAAGGGGTTGTTAAGGGAGCCGTGGGGTAGGTAGGGAAAACTGAAGGATAGGTCGGATATAGTGCCAAGTTTAAAGCCACAGGCAGTAAGATGCGCATAAAGCGTCACGTGACACTCGAGGAAGTAAGCTGCTTTTCTCAAATTCGTCTCTGCGCATCTGCCGCGAGGTTTTACGACGTCCATACCGTCTCCTCCCTTCCTCTTTGCAGACTAGGCAACCCTTCAGACGTTTCGCAGACGGCTGGGTCGTGCAGACGTTGGTTCCCTTTCCTTCCCGTCTCGGTTCTCCCACCGCCCCCCGCTGCCCCTGTCTCGGCCCCGGTTTCCCTATCCTCAGGACTCCGTCTAGAGAAGAAGTACGAGGGTGTGGGTATGTGTGTGTGTGTGCGCGCGCGATTGTGAATGCAGCGGTGACGCTGTTTGGAAGGGGAAGGGTCGGATTGAAATATTTTTTTATCATTTTTCGGAGGGAGTGGAAGGGTTGGAGGGTAGTAAAGACTTCCGAAGGTGGAATTACAGGGAAGAGGAGAATTGGAGTAGTCTGGAGGGAGATTGCGCGTTGTAAGGGCGGAATGGAAAAGGAGGATGTTATGGGAGGTGGTGCGGCCCCATCGCTACATCTCCTCCTTTCTCTTCCGAAACCCTTAGTCCACTCGGCTGGCAACCTTCAGACGGCGGGTTTTTTATGCATGTGCTCCGAGGAGAAGGGAACTTTTTTTTTATCTCAAGATTTTTGCGGGGTTGGGGTGGGTCGTTTCATTTAATGTGTTTTTTCCGCCCCAAGGAAAGGATTTTTTCGGTAGTAAAATTCCGTTTTTATTTATTTCGCCCGGGAGGGATCCGCGAGTCTTTTTTATGCTCCGCCGCCTTCATGCTTCACTCTTTTTAAGGGCTTCATAGATGATCTTAAGGCTAAAGTGGGGAGGAATTAGGTTCGTCTAAGGGGGGATATTTTAGTTTCCGACGCTTGTTGTATACAAGGAAAGCAAATAGGTTCAAGGGTCTCGTATTGTGAGGTAATTATGTCTTGGATAAATACTTATCGTCCGGTAGGTGCGCTTAATGCCGGATAAGCTAATTTAAAAGACGTATCTTTTAGAACTTTAATCAATAATATAAAACTAACCAATAATATGAACCATATTATATGTTTTCCTTTTGTTCAGCGATACATTTACTCTGATAACATATGCCCAGCTTTCTACACCCCAAGAGCTCTGAAATCTTTGTACTTAGCCAAAGACAAGAGTGACTTTGACTCCTTATGGATCAATTTGCCGACCTCGGTGGCGGGATGGTTGGAGCGCTAGCTTTCTTACACTGAGATCCAGGGTTCGAGTCCCGCCTAACCGGGTTTTTCTGGGCTAGAGTGTTTGTGTTCGTCCTTTATGTGCGTGATAACCGAAATTATTTAAACGGATGTAATTGTTTCCGTGAAAGAAATAATAATAATGATAATAAATTATGCAATTTCTCTATCCTACGAAGCGATCTGTATGAAATAAGTTATGCGAAAGTACTAGTACGAAATATTCATACGGTTACGGAAGAGTGTATCCAAGTTTGCAGGTTAATTTCTTATTAATACTTTCCTGGCTAAAAAGATGTGGCGTTCGTATTTTCATTGATCATCTAAATCATTTGAGGGAGATGTCTACTTTTCTTACCATTAAAGAGTTCACGTCCGTTTCAGTTACAGGTGGCTTGAAGTGAAATCTGAAAATTAAAGAGTTAAGTGTTATATTTCAACCCATGCCTCAAACAGCTACGGTGCAGTAGCGATGTATGCCACGCGCATGAATAGCGCCCGCTCTTTGATCGACTTTTATCGTGGACTTCCCTCTCTCTACAAGTATATCAGCGGTTTCCAAACAAGCTCATATCACCTTCCAAGCTAAAGTGGCCTTCGTTCAAGGTTTTCCAAATCGGCGCTTCCTTTAAACTTTCCGGTACGCTTTTGATAAATATCAGTGTTCGGTATTACGCTTTGGAAAAGTATTTGTGTTCGGCATTCCAGTCGTTTCTTTTCCATATATTTTTATTTACTTGAGCATCTGTACCAAAATCCTCAGCAATATTCTATGCAATATTTTTATCATGGCAACTATCTCATGAGGAGTCTTCCTTTTTGGCTGAGTTTATTTCTTGAACTCAGTTGATTACTTTCGTAAGATGTACACATATAGAAGAATGAGGAATAGTAATTTTTCCTCTTTTACGCCTATGCATTCAAGAGAGATACTTAGAAAAAGATAATTTAACAGGAGGAAATTAGTATTCTTGAAAGAAACAAATGATGTAGTTCTGTCTGATTGCAGGCAAATGACAGAAAATATAATAATCATCCAAAGAAGTAAAAACCTTGCGCATGCTTAAATTTTATAGGTAACAGTATTAAGTCCTTCCCAACGCATGGGTAATCAAACAACAGCTCCCGTATGTGCCTTCATATTTTACTTCAAATGTATTACCTAGTTTTTGCTAATAATAGCCATAATATGAAATGTAAATCAGCTCGTCACGATGGAGTCTATATATTCTCTGCTTAGTTTCTTCATTTCAATTAATTGTTCATCCTTTTTACCTTCTCGTAATGAGTTCTTAGACTTTAGAGAGGTGCGCACCAACACCAAGTTTCTCTTTCTCTCTTGAGTCGACATCCTTCGCAATGGGCGCTCTTCGCCACCTGCGACGGAAATTGTTTTATTCATCGCGACGCTTTTGCAGGTGTTTCCTGTTGCTATTCCACAGGTTTAGCTTGATTCGCGGAGGGCAACGCGAGGGTACCTAAGTATAGATATGTTTCTTCAGAAGCGCTCTATTTTAGGGCACAGCTGTGTCAGGGAATGACTTTGCTACTTTCAGAGTCCATCACGGCAATGAATCATGTCCGACGTATTAAAGAAACCAAAGTTCGTCTTCGTAATATTATCAGATGTCTGTTACTGTGAGTTTGTAAGGGAAAAGATGTACCGTGCAGTTTAATTCCTCCCTGGTAGGTTTTTCTCATTTCCAAGTTGGGTGGCAATAATTCAATAGTATTTATTTCGAGATGTACGAACTATGTACTTTCACTAAATGAAATTTGTCTGCAAATTAACATTCGCTGCATTCACGTGATTTCATTCGCGATTTCATTGGTTTTAATTGAGCAAAATCAAGAGATTCCAATCTAATTTTTCGTAAGGTAGAAATTTGCATCGATTTTATTCATTCCAATCTCTCCCTCGATGATTCTGGACTCCACCTGCAATTATTAATGTTTGTTCTAATATTTGTTTACCATTTGTTTCTGCTAATTCTTCGATCTGTCTGTCGATATCTGTCGATAATATCTGATAAAACCTAAAACATAGTGTTCATTCCTCGTCTCTGATGATGAATTTGAAAAAATATTCTGCAACTATCTGTTTCCCACTGTTCAACCTCCCCATTTTTCACTGTTTACTTAGACATGCTAAAATAATTTGAAGCATATATCAGCAGAATTTTGTATTAAGCTATGCCTTCACTACACGCGTAACCTCTCTTTATCAAACGAGAAAATACGCCGTTTTTCCCATGCGCAGAATTGTTTCCGACTGCCCAAAACAACCAGTAGAGCGAGCGATTACAACGGTTTATCTCACGCTTTTAAGTTTTTTTAAAACGGCAATTCCAAAATTGATTAGAGCGCGCAGATAAAGCGCTCGTTGCAGAACTAGCGTAAGCCGGAAATTAATATGAGTGCTCCTCCCTTTAGGTCGGGTCGATTACCTTCCACAAGGCCACCCCATGGCGCTGACATTTTCCGCGAATTCTCGTTTGTTTACCCGTTTCGGTGGTAAGTTCAAGAGGAAGTCATTCACCGATAGTTGGAAGTTCCAGATCTTTCCTCGTCGCCGACTTAGCTTATCCGTGCGTTGACACGCCGTCTCGACCTCGCGGGCGGGTTTTCGTCATCTAGACGTGCTCAAACTCTCGCACTCATCAGAGTGATTTCTTCACGTTTTGATGCCACTCGGTGTTTCCATGAAAAGGATTTCTCAAACATTTTCTTTCACAATAACACGCTAAAGCTTCAAACTGTTATCATCAAGGCTTGTCAATTTGAGTATTGGCTTGCTGCAGCTCTCCGACCTGTTCCCTACCAAATACTTTTCCCATAATTCTGAAATTAAAAACTTGCCATAAACTCTTTCGTAAATCAACTTCGGTCTTCCCTTTTAATTCATTCTGTTCACCACTCCAGTTCCGTCTATGGGTGGCTACGGCGCCTTAGTGTGTACTGTGTAACCGATCATTTTCTTTGCTTTTTATTAATGCCTTCCACAATTATTCATTTACTAATCGAAGAACTTCTTCATTAGTATATCGATCTACCCAGTTTATTTTCATCGCCTTCTGTTGGCATAACATCCACATTGATTCTAAACATTTTTCCTACTGCTATTTTGGTCCACGTTTCTTAGCTTTACATTGTGCCATTCAACACATGGGTTTCCATAAACGGTCTCCTATCCTTGTATAATTCTCTCTCCGCTTTGGTTTTCTACTCACTGTTTCTATATTTTTCTTTTATTGACATTTTTTCGTCGGATTTCAAAAGGTACTCATACTCCGTTCTTAGAAAGGAAGAGTTGGTATTTATTGAGCCATCCACACAATAAAAAATCTTGCGACTCCCCCGTAAAATTTACAGTGCCAGGTTAAAAATTTGACAAAGGAGTTCACAAACAATTATTATTATTTTTATATTAATTATCATGATTATATACTATCATTATTATCAAGGGCCAAAGAAAGGACGAGCTTACAACTACAACCCACAATATTTAAATATAATAGTTGGTAAGGCTCAGTCCTTCCGATTTTCCTTCATAGAGTCCTATCACGAAGTCACGTCCCAAACAGTTCATTCTATCATTATTACTCTCAGAAAACTTTTCCGCGGCCTCCCCTGTTGGTCATAACTAGGATTTTCATACGTTCCATTTTGACCGGTAATGTCCCGGTTTGAAATAGCTCCAAGAAAGAGCATAATAGAAAATGGATTATATAAGATTTAAATGAGAAAACTCTTTTAAATGCAAGTTTCGGTAAAGTTGTGTCGATACATACATTTACAGTAAATTTATTTAATGTAAAATTGTTTGAGGCTTAGTTTTGAGAAAACTTCACGGTTCCATTTCGGCTACACACGTTTCAAAATTAGTGAAATTCCGGTTGCTTGCCTTAAGAATGTGCTAGTCATAACTCACGTCTATGCATATGTCTCAATCTTGATATAAGTTTGATTTTGAGCTAATAAAGAAAGAGATATTTTACTTCTCGTTGCGTTAAAGTCTCCGAAAACGAATAGCAAGATTACAGTACAAGTTCTTTTCACATTATGAAGCAGTATTTGTAAAAGATTTACAATTTTAGGAGTCCATGCGAGACTACTCTACAGTACGGGCAGCGATCGTATGCACATCTACTCAATAGACATGTAGTTCACCGGTTTAAATTTCAAGCCAAGACATTTAGTAAGTGGAGAGGTACGATTTACGACTTCGCTTTACGACCAAGGTGTTACCTTAGAGGGAACTAGCGGAGGAAATGTAAGAATCTTTTTTTACGCGCTTTAACTATCGTCCAATCCTCGCTTTTACTGGTTTCTCCCGGAATTTTGATAGTCGAGTCAGTAATTTATTTTAAATTCTTTTTTTGGAAAAGTCGTATTCCTGCAGAGGAAGAGTAAGGGTATCAACTCAACTCCTGCACAAGAGTAGTGCGGGAATCACAGGGCTCCATTTGCTGTATATTCTTTCCCTTTTTTAAACACTTGCCTTCATTGTCTTTCTAGTGCACGATAACATCCTGATGAATCGGGAAATTTCGCAGGCGCTATAAAAAAGGTGAAAGGATGAAGGCAGGAAGTGCACGGGGTAATCCAGTTTAGATGGAGGATCACATAACGTGTGCTCGTTTGACGTCACAATAAAAACTTTCATTTTCTTTTCACCATAAAAGGACTTGGTTCGTTTAGGGTCACCTCACGCGTAGACAACTAAAATTTTGCCTAATCTTACTCATATCATGTTTGATTTGTCATATTTACTCATATATGTAATCTGTGTATTTATCTTTTATAGTATTTTTATCTTTTATAGTATCAGTGCATAAAGCTTTTAATGGTGTAGCTAATATCAGTGCTACTTCTGGTAACAAAAATATTTCAATTCAAAATCACTAACTTAACCTGGAAAGTTGTCTACAATAGTTCAAATACTATGTATAGTATCCCCTACAAGCCATCGCTGGTTGTAACAGGAGGAACCAGAAACTAAGGAAGGAAACCATCCCACACAATGTGATACTTGTGAAAGCAGCACAATGCTTAAACAAAAAAACTTTTTTCATAGCACTCATTAAGGAGTGACCATACTAAATTCCATAAGTGTTACAAGGTTCTTTACAATAGTTTCGCTACAATAAACTATTGACATTCTTCAATCGGGGTATAGGAAATCCCGCAACGCGACACAGCTCCAGCCGAATAGTTTTACCCTGTGCTTGCATGTTTTTCTTTACACTTTTGAGTTGTCCCATTTCCTCCACAACCTCAAAAATGTTCATCAAACCCTTGGACAAAAGTGAGGTTTTCCTTGTCAGTCAAGCAGTTACTGGAGTGGGGCTCTTTGATGGAATTTTTTAACAGTCGTATCTCTTATGTGGGTGGAGAGAAACCCTTATAAAAATAATAATTTTGTTTCTCTGTCACCCTAAATAAGTCCTTGTTGAGTGCTTCGATAAAAGTTTATTATTTAAGAATTGTGTTGCACAAGAATATCCTTGTGTGCGATGCTTTCTATTCCTTAGTTTCTGGGATCTTTTGCCAAAACCAGTGATGGATTGTTGAGTATACTGTAGATTATAATCGAAGATCTGAAAAACTACTGGAGACAAGTTTTCAACAAGCAAAGTACTACTCCTTGTGGGGCAGAAGTAAATGGAAGATTGATATTTCTACATCCCTTTTCATTAGACCAACGAAAAATATTCCATTCATATACTCGCAGGAACAGAAAACGATTACATAACCGAAAAAGAACCTCAAGTTTCCTTCACCAATGCCCTCCACCACTTCTTATCTGACCTCACACAGATGTACATACGAACTCAAGCCATTCCGAATTTCAAACGATGACATCCGCGAAGAATGCTCGCAAATTTTCTAGAAAATACAAACTCCACGTTCGCAGCGTATCGAAGTGCGTGAGGAGCGATGGAGTCGAAAATTAACTGCGCAATTTTTCCATTCCAAAATGCGACGCAGAAGATCGGTTTGGAGAGAGAAATGTGAGTCGGCGAAGCGAGAGAAAGGAGTTGAAAGGGGGAGAGAGCAGACAAAGAGACGGAGGGAATAAAGGCGGCGGAGTGGAGAAAGAAGAAAGGTGCGTTGAGAGATTTGGTCTGGAACCTTCGCCTCGTTTGCGTGTGTGTGTGAGTAGCTGACCATGCGAGTTGAGGAACGCAAACGGGAGGCGACGGAAATTCAAAGGAGATGCAGTCTAAGTAAATAGTAACGTTTCTATTAGAGCGAAATTGAGACTAAGGAGTCTCTCCCATTTAAACCGGTGGTGTCCGAGCTTTCGCGTCCAGTGTCTAGCTTTAGCTCCGGTAGTGACTTTGAGGACAGCAGATTATGTGTTTCGCAGCATTTTTAATGATTTACAAAGATCGTTAGTTATTTAGGTGTTTACTTGCGCAATTACATTTAAGCTGATTGTGTTACTGGTTTTAAGGTAGAGTTCCTCCCATAAAAATCGAACGGTGTATTGCGTGGTGCATAAGATTGAGGGGAGAGGATGTAGAAATTTTCCAGGGTGTAGTAGGACGTACTTATGAACTCATCTCAAATTAACTTTTATATGGCTCCCGGATTACCAACTGGGTACTGCTTTCGCCTTTGCTGAAAGCGGTCCCGGGTTCGATTCCTGAGCGGGCCTATATGTTCAAAATGGCCTCAGCTGTCGAAACACCTTACGCACACAATACTAACTTTTACATGCCATTTTGTCATTCAAAATTGTAGTAATCTATAACGATCTTTGAAAAACTTCACTCCCTGATTTTTATTTATATTCCTTGTCAAATCCAAGGCAAATTGTTAGAAATACATTCATTCGGGTCGGGGAGGGGGCAGCGCCCTTCGGCCCCCTCTTGGATCTCCCAACGTAAATGAAAGCCAACACGATTTTCACTTCAGTTATGAAGGTTTAGAGTTGAAAATTGGCTAAAAGTTTCAAAAGAGAGTAAATTAACTAGACGTAGGAATTTTTTTTGTTAAGAGCCGCAGGTTAGACAACCATGATTCAACTTACACCGTTCCCATTCCTATATTATTGCCACTTTTAAGCTGCTCCTCTAAGTCTTCCATAGAGTACTGTATGAAATACCACAAATCAAACTGCCTCGCGTAATTTTAGTTAAAGGTAAAAGATTTAGCGTAAAAATTAGTTAAAGGCGCCGCAGACCCCTTATGCACTCGGGCGCTTAGAATTCTGGGTGCGGCTCGGCGTTTGCTTCTCCAGTACACTTTATTTTCTCTTAATCCTTATCTAAATATCCGTCCGCATTTTACACGCTAATCCCTCATCCCCAGCACTTTCTTTGGCGCCCTTCCTCCGCTGCGGATCCCTGCTGGTCACACTGGTCGTTCGTGTTGTCCGCCATCGCGTGATCGCACCTCCCAGCCGTCGCGGCCCCCACACCCCTCGAGTTTCTCCCATACGTCCCATCAAATCAACTCAACGGATCCCCGGCGCAATCCCCGCGAACGCTCGCAGATTTTCATTCCCTCCGCCACCGTTTAACCTCCCCGTTCGACTTTTCTTTCATCTCTGCCTCATTCGACTTTTTCCGCGAGCTTTTTCTTCATTTCTTACGTCTTCTTTCGCCCTCCAGTCGTGCCCATCTCTTCAACCCGGCCACGGCGTTCTTTTCCATTCCCGATCCTCTCTCCCCGCTCCCATCTCGGCCGATGAACAGTTAAGAGCGCCTCGCGGGCAATAATATCCCGGAAACTGCGTGGGTGGTCCATCTGACGTGAGGTCTTAACTCTCACCCGTCGCTTATCGCCTATTTCTCTTGCCGTCTCCCCCCCCCCCACCTCCCACCAACACCACCTTTGCTCTTTCTGGGTCCCCTCACGCCCTTACGTCTTCATAAATGACCGGCAAGGTGTGTGGCGAGTGGAATAAGATGCCTAGGAAAGAGTGGAAGGGTTGATTAAGTGGGTTTAATGCATTATTGTACTTCAAGAGGCTCCCTTTCTTGTATTGTTTTTTAGCTCCAGCCGCTCGTGATCGATGCGATATGATTTGATGAACAGAGAAATTTTCGGAAAACGGATAAGGGTGACTTTGCGCAAGATGGTGCGCTCCCAGGAAAAATCCCAAGGAAGAAATTTTCCTTTAATTTCACGGAAATTCATCGGGCTCTTCCATGTCATAAGTTTGATTTCTGCTCCATGGCCCGAATGTTGAATAAAAGGATGATTAAAGTACGAGATGATGGTTAAGACGCGGTCTTGCATATATGAAAGGCTCGCAACCCTTGATTCAATCCATTTTCTTTGTATCTCAGCCACCCTCTACCTCATTCTGTCGATATTCTTTATCCACCAGTAGTCTGCAGAAGCGTGGGTGTGAGATCGGCATGTTGAAAAGTCCTATCTTTCCCATTCCCCTATTTTATTCTCCAGGATGTCGAACCCGGCTAAGTTATGCAGGAGGGAGTGTAAGTTTCTCCTCTGCAGAAACCCTCCCTCTTATCTCGAGGTAACATAATGTTTCATATATTTAATGCGAAGTGCGTGTAAGTCATTCGGGAAACCTGTTATTCTGTGTGTGCGAGAGAGCGGGCCTTTCGAAGGAAGGAGGTTGGGCGGAGATATGCATGCAGAGATCGCATTTTATATCTCTAGGACCTATAAAAAAAGTAGCCTGTATGGGATGCAGATTTCCCCTCGGATAGGACGGTGCTTTTGAAGTTCTTTCCCTTGCGTCACGTGGTTTGTGTTGCCGGTCTCGCTGTTGATGAATGACTGCAGTGGTGTTCCATATTTTACTGTAAATAGGAAGGATTTGAATAGCTGCTGGATATCATGACCAAATATTCGCTACACATTATCTAGATGTTGTCTTATTTTTCTTTTCTCTCACTTTTCGAGCGGTTGACGCACGAAGTTCAACAGCGTTTTACTGTCATTACGAGAGTGTTGTTAAATCTTATCTCCCATTACCAGATTTCTGAAAAATCTTATTTTTGCGATTTTTAAATTACCTCTATATCATATTAGTTAGAATGGTAATAAAAGAAAATTTCGATAAATTCATTCCCTTTAGTAGAATTATCTAGTAGATAATACATTTATACCTTTATTCAATGTAGGTCTTTTCGGTTTTATTTTTCTCAACTCCCTTTTATTTTTGCATTGCACTTCAATTTCATTCCTGCTCCAAATTTATTTTCTCTACATCTGTTAGTGCTTATTGCTCGTAAAATAAGACGGGTCTTTTATTGATATTGACTTAATATTTATCTATCTATATCTAGTCATATGCATTAGTTTTTATTTATCACCATGTTTGCCTACTAATTTGTATCTACTGTTTGTACCAATTTTCTTGTACCTATTTTTGTCAGATTGTTTGCATATATTTTTTTATTTTTCAAGATTTAAGTTAATTGTAGTGAATTGTTTTTAGTTGTTAGTGTAATGTTATCATCATGTAATGTTTTCAGAGGTTAGGTGGAAGAGAAGCCATTTTGGCCTAAGCTCGCTGTAAGAGTTAATAATAATAATAATATTATGATAAGTAAGTATTTTGATCCTGTGAGTGCACCGTTTTAAAAGAAAACATATTGAATCTGCGGTATATATTTACATATAGAAAAGATGTACAGTTTAATAATAAGGGACGATCGTAAATTTCGACTACAATTTCTCTTCTCTAAAGATCATCGGGTCCAAATTTCAACGCCGAATCTTTATCTTCCGTGTTTCCCGACCCGAGAGAAAACAGAGTGTAACGCCAAATATTTGCAAGGATATCCCATCGGAGGCGAAGAAGATTGGCAAATTTATCATTTTTCCCCTGCGGTGAGAAAGAGGTCGAGGATGGGACCGAAAGGCCGTGAGCAAGGGCGCCGAATCGTGAGGATCTCTCTCTCGAGAAATGCGCGGAAAAAAGGGCGAAGAAATGCGAGATAATGCGCTTCCCATTCTCCCATCGGCCGAATGTGAATGGAGAAAACCCGGCATTTATTACGGAACTTCGCCCCCGCACTACGGGAAAATCTCTCTCACGTCCTCATGTGTTCGCTATTCGGATTTTTTTTATTTCCTCCGAATTTTTTTCCTCCGCTTCGAGAGGTTGCTGGAAAAAAACGGGGAATTTCTCATTCTGCTCTCCCATGTCCCTCTCGACCCCTCTTTTACATTCGTCCTTGACCCTTTACGAAAATTCTTTCGTCCGACTTCCTATCGGCGGAAGTCACTTCTTGGACGAATTTCTTGGGGAAGAAGTAATAGCAGAGTGTGTTTGCTTTTCTCGTTTCTTCACATTCTCTTCTTGTTATACCATCAGAATATCAGCTTAAGAAGAAGCTTTCTTTCTTTCATTACTATAATACTGAGCTTTTCGACATCTGCTTCATCGAGGTAGTTGTAGAAAGAAAAGAAAGATGGAACATGGATGACGGTGTGTTTTTAAACCTCTAAGAGGTATGCTGAACGAAACATGTAGACTCGTTTTCGGCACTTTCGCGGAGGGAAATTCAAGTTTTAAAAGTGTCTTTTATCTAAATAGGGTTTTCATTGGAGGTGTGGGCTGCTAGTAAATTATGTATTTCCGTTTTTCAGTTCAATTTTCTTACTTAAAACCCCATTCCTCTCCATAATGTGCCTTTGAGTAACATGAACTTTCTAAGAATTGAATACGAAATTTACAAGGAATATTTTATCTCGTTTATTTGTAGTTCGTGCTACCGTGCGACGAAGGGAAATATGATGGAGTGATTCTTTAAATTTTGCGTCATTAGCGAGCGAGAATTGCAAGTTTGACACGAGAACTACAAAGTGCTATTTCATATTTCTTATCTTCTGGATGTTTTACCTTCTATTTGGCCAGATAGTCAGGTACGTGGCGGAATACATCTTATGCTTATTTGAGTTCCTAACTGATTTCTCTGCTCCTTGTTTGACCAGTATCTGGTTAAATTTCGGAAAATTTCAAGATTCCAGGACAGTCTGGTTGAAACCGGACGAATAGCAGTAGCGCCCGTAGTCATCTCCCTTTTTGGAAATCTTTTCCTCGTTCTTTAAGTTCTCTCTTTTGGTATTTCTTCCTTTTTGGGAAATATTGTTCGCTCTAAATGGAGAGATGATTGAGGTGTTTGAAACTGTTACGCAGTTGCAAATTCTTTTTCGGTATGCAAAAACGAATAATTTCTGCCTTCCTGGGAGTGGTTCAAACCACAGTAAAAGTTTGGGAGGTTTCTCAAAAAATCATTTAATTTCTGAATGCGTATTTATATTCTCTCTCTTTGTCGCAAGGTAATCACGTTGGGTAAAGCATCTTCCGAGTGTCAACGAATTTGCTTTTGATTTTTGTTATTGTATATTTCAGGTATATTCAAATGGTATATGTTTTGAATTTTTTGGGTTATATCACAAAAGGAAAGAAGGTTTCACTTTTGCATGCTGTTTATGTTTAGTATTTTCTATTACATGAAAATGTATTAGAATCTGCTAAATCGGACCCGACTTCGTGGAGAAAACTTTATGGAATGTACGAAGAAAAATAAATTTTCTTAGATTAATGAAATCATTTTTGGTTTTGAAATGATTTTTCTTTATGCTGAAATTATATAATCGATTGTATTCGTCCGGTTTGATAAACGGCATTTGCTCGTGGGGAAAGAGGTGTTACTTTGTTTCGTTCTTCTTGTGCGTTTTGGCTTTTGATTCCGTCCCAGCTCTTAACTCACATTTTATCTTCTTGTATTTGAGATTCATATTTGATGTGTCGTTTCGTGCTTGCTTTCCGATGAATGAAAATTCCTTATAAGGGTAATTATATGGACGAATTTTCCTTTCAAAGTGTCAGAGAACTTTCTAGCGTTATCGACGGATTTTGATTTCTAGGGTCAAATAAGGTGCTGATATTTTGCACGTAAAGAATTGATTTCATATCCCAAAGTTGTTCAAAACGTCGCTTCTTTGTACCTTTTTTCAATCTCTTATTAGGAAAATCAATAAAATTTAAAAGCAATTAAATCTTACAGATCTAAAGATTGTTTTCTTCAAATATTAATTCGAAATATTTAACATTGCGGCAAATGAGATATCTAATAGTGATTATTATTAGTTTCTTAATTGAAAATGTTAATAAGTGTTATTGAACTTCGGGCATTATTTTTCACGTACCAATTATCCTTAAAATGGTGACCAGCCGCATGTCGCTTGTGAGTCAGCATATGCCCATATCAGTCCTATGTCATCCATAGCTATTGATATCTGTTAATGGGTGAGGCTTTAGCAGCTGTCCCAATGCAATTTGCTCGCCAAAGTTTAGGAAGTGGTCGATAAGATTGCACTTCGGGAACTTGATTCCGAGAGTAATTGCTTTTGCGCGACCAGTTTATACTCCGATCAAACTCAATAGCTCAAAATATAGGAGTGCTTGCACCGAGATGCCATAAATAACTGCCAGGTAGTAATTGAGATATTCAGTGTCTTAACTCAGCGATATGTTTCGAAGGCCAACTTTTGTGCTTTTTCAAACGCAGGTGCAAGCCTGACGGTTAGCTGCATACATTCTCTAATCTTATTTCCCAGACCGATTATTTTCTTTAACTCCTGTAGTCTGGAGGGGCGCCTTGAGTTTTCTCCTTCCTTCTCGTTAATATGGAACTTTTTTCAAAATATTTACCACGCCTTTGCTCTCGCATTCTTAGGAAAACAGTTCTCAAATTCGCCCGAGGAGCTAATCGAAGATCTGCATCAAATAGTTGTTATCTCGAAGTCTTGTGGCAACACAATGGTATTTATTGAGCTACGAAACACTTGATATTGTTTTTTTATGATGGTCACTTCTCCTGTTTAGCGGGAGATTGCTTGATGGGCGTTGGCTCTTGGTGAATTGTTCGGATTTCGTAACCAGACGATTGACTCTTGACGTTCTATTCGTATCTAAGTAGAATGGATGACTTAGGTAGAGTAGAAAATACAGTAACTGCGTACATTGACCAGTATTTTCGAAATAGTCTGAGTTTGTACGTAAAAGAAATGTTTTTGAAAAAGTATAAGCTGACGAATAATTTGTATGTAAAGCTATTGGTTTCCATGGTCTTGCATTATTCTTCGTGCTAATGGCTGCTTCCAAGGATCTCCCTTAGTTGATTTACTATTGATACCGTTTTATATGAAATAGTCGAACCTTCCATCCCGTTCTTTTGTCCAATATTGTTTCCCTTCCTAAATCCCAAATCTTCCTTGTCCCAATCTATGTTCATGGTTCTATACAAGAAAATAAAGATTTGTTTATATTTTGGTTGTGGTTTATCGTAATGATAATGCGTTGGCACCTCCCGGAAAGGAAACAGATAACATTGATATACCTTTTGAATACTTGAATAGTCAATCATATTTAGATTAAACTTTTCCACGGTGCTATAAATTGAAGTACGTGAACAAATAAATATCAAAAGTTTTACGTAATTGCAAATTTCGTTCTCGCTGAGAAAACAATCACCTGCGGAAAAACTTGGATCCTCTCAAGTAATACATCTACATTTGAAGCAAGAAAAACTTCCTTCGAATTGCCTGCGAAGAAACTGGAAAAAGTTCAGTTTTCTTTTTTGGTACGTGCTCTGCATATCCCTCTGCAATTCCTTCGATTATTAATCAGCATCGGTGATTGTGAAGTCGATTGCCATTGTTATTTTCCGTTTTAATACGCTGTACTCGTATTCTTGTTGTTTTACGCACCAAAATCTCCAGTTATTTCAGCAAGTGAGGACCTCCTTTATTGTCTAATCAGCCGGCAGATGTAAGGTCAGAGGGTTGTTATCGCTATGCCAATTTCCGGATCATTAATTCTGCGCCAATTTGGATGGGTTGCGATGAATCCCTTTAATCGTATCCTCTCCTAATCGGCACGACCTGAATTTTTCATTTTCCACAATGTTCCAGCGACCACAATCGAATTTCAGTTCCTCCCAAAGTGAATGGCTATACTTAACAACTTAGTTCGCGTAATAAATTCAATAGTTCCTGTGTCTTTTAGGATGGACTACATTGCAAAAGGAAAATGTCGCAGTGATTTAAAAATATATTTCGTAGCCATCTCATTTAGAGCACGTTCTTCTTCATGTATACTTTTCATCTTATATTAGTGGCAGGGTTATTAAAAAAAGTTTTAATTAATAATTCATTAATTAAAGTTTTACCGTATTAGTAAGACTGACATTATTATCTAAGG
Source organism: Ladona fulva (assembly GCA_000376725.2). NCBI lineage: Eukaryota > Metazoa > Arthropoda > Insecta > Odonata > Libellulidae > Ladona > Ladona fulva. The sequence continues at coordinate 231,437 of KZ308564.1, read as the reverse complement.
AGTGTGAAATAGAGAATCCATTCTTTTTTAAAACGATGGAAAGCAACTTATAGGTAACAAAATCCACTACTTCGGCCTCCAATTTGTGGTAGCTACTCATAATGAAAGGAATAAGACTAAACGTATACCTTTGACGCGTCGGATAAACCTAGGTCGTTTTATTAAATATCCCGTGGTAACGAGTATAAGTTTTGTCTTATTCCTTTCACAACTTATAGGTATTCCTACGTTACTTCCGAAACATTCACCCAGACCAAGTGACGCAAGACTGACGAGGTGCGTGCAGAAAATGTTTACGTCTCACTCATTTCCGAGACAGAGGGCTTCCAATTTCTCCTATTCCTCTACCGTCACACGGAATCCCCTTTACATCTTCTCAGCTAAGTTTATTCTTCCCTCTGGAAGCTAATTGACAAGATCTCGTTCCGTCTTCCCTCTCTCACTGGGCACTAATCCTCTTAGCTCTTTCCTCCTTTCTCATACTGTGTTATCACATTTAACCCCAACACCATTTCACCCTCCAAAAGTTATTATAACTTAGTTGCCAAAAAGTATGTAATTTCAGATCTCACGGTGGATCATTTATTTGTTTCGTTAAGAAAATGTTTGCCTTCTCTCCAAGTCTGTGATCTCGTGTTCGATTTCCAATCAACGATAATTTCATTAGGATACATTTCAGAAAGGTTTTGATTAAATCTTCAGCGTCATATTTGGTAGATATTAGTAGTATTACATAAACCATCAAACCAAATCCTGTCTTACGTGCATTTCGTCATCTAAGATGGAATCACATCATCGCGCTATCTTAGGTAGAGATATGCGCATTGGGCAGGGTTTGGTTTGATGGTTTATGGAGTACTACTAACAGCTGTTAACTCAACCATCAGTGGCATATTCCATTCTATTATATCTAGTCATCAATTAAATTGGCGAGTTAACAGTTTCATCGGCCCAATGATTTTGGATCCGGATCACGTACAGTAAAATGTTTTTGATAAGCATTTCCACCAGGGACGGGCCACCCCACCGCCCCAAAGTTTCAACAGATATTTCATTTGGAATCAAATTCTCAAGAATCTTATTAACAAATACTGGTACGCCTAAAATATATCTTTATACACACTACTTTCTTATGGTGAGAATGAATTATTTCACATGACATCGTATATTGGAAGGAGTTCAAGGGATTATTGGGTACAATCCTTAAGCTCGAACCCCCGTAAAGCAAAAATTCGGGATGCGATTTCCTGGATTATAATTTTCACTAAGAGGCTAAAGGGGACTTGACTTTTCCTTTATTTTACCTGGGGCAGATGATGAGGGGTAGACCGGAAAAAAATTGTCGATCATAGAGAATGAAATCCTAAAGAAAAGTGGTACGAAGTTCGTAGAATGAAATGGGGAATTTCTAAAGGAAAAACGCTTAGTACATTCCACCTCAGTGTTCTTTCTCTGGAAATGTGTGCGAAATTCCACGAAGTCATGCTTGATCACATAAATGAAATGGGGAAGTTCGGAATGGTAAGTGAATGGGTCATAAGTGCAGGATGTGTGCAAGGATAAGATGGAACAGTATTGTAAGTTTTAACTTATAAAAAATTTTATACGATGAAATTTATTATAAAAATAAATGTGGATCTTATTGTACTTACCCCTAGATTAAGCAGTGCGTTGGGTATGTATGGCTGTATTCTTTGCAACTGCTCTCTTTGTACCTTACTGAAGGGAGATCTACTTCATACCTTGAGGGTGGACATATTTGATGCTTGGATGAACGTCTTTCAGCAGAAAAGAGCAAAAATTCTCGCAGACGAAGTGAGCGGTTACATATTTAAAGAAGAGGTTTGAAAGAATCCGCAGAATTTTCCATCTTCACGATCTCTGATTATAATTTGCGTAGCCTTTTCAAAAGGCGCGCATACTTCCAGAAATTCGCCGTATGTGATTGAGTTATGAATATACGATCAGTTTCATCGGTTGGCTTCCAATATATGCTAAGAACCGCTCGTCTCGGAAGATACAGAATCGATATCCTCACTTTCCTTCCCACGCGAGTTTTCAGATTTCCGTTTTCTCATAGATTGTTTGCTTTAATAGCTAGGATTTCCAATATTCTTGATTTTAGGGACGACCGAGATATGATGAGAAATGTAGGCACCCAATCCATATGTATATGGAATGGGTGCCTACGAGTATACTCGTAAATACTTTTAGATATCCTTTTTTTCTGTGTATGCCCTTTTTAATAACTGGTGCCATTGATTAATTAATCAATCTAAAAAATAGTATCCTAAGGTAGATAATTTTTTTCCATTGCATCATAATGCTAACAATTGGCAACATTATTAGTGTTATTATAACAATAATAATTGATACATTAACTACGAGTATACATAGTAAAATTGGTCTGTTTTTACATAATGTCCTCGATTAAATCTTCCCAATACGGGACGGGATTCGGGAACAACATAGCAATTTACTCAAATTATTCGTGATATCTTTTCTTTACTTTGATGTCTTAACGATTGATTGACTGCTTCCGTTAAAAATCATTCCTCGAAAAAGACTGACAGAAAAACTAAACCTCAATTTATCTCATTAGAGAATTCGTAACTCTGTCTCCTCTTATGTGTTTCTTTACTCAAAACACCTACCTGTTACAAAAAAGGAGTTCATTAAAATTCGTGAAATTAACATCTTTCAACACCCGTAAACAAAACAATAAGAATTGGTTGGCTTACGAAATTTTCAGTTATCAAACTCTTCCTTTGAATTGCAATACCGGTTGTTCGTATGGAATCACACCGAGAGTTGTCCAATATAGCGATGTGGAATGACTTCCCGTTCTCAATCCTCGGGTGAAACGATGCCGTAATTGACTTTGTGTCGAGATAAGATCCTTTTATCCTTCGAGATAATTTAATTGCGTATTTTCTCCCCTGATTCAATCCATTTCCCTTTCTTCAGCATCTCGCGGGCGGCGCAGCCCGCTCTTTTCTCGCGAGACATGTACCCCATTATTAGCTTACTACGTCGTAGAAGTCTATCCTCTGAGGAGATAGTGCTGCCCTCTCTGATGCGACGCCCGAGACACTCCAGACTATGGCGGCCTGTACGGCTTCCCTCCCGTATTTCTGGACTTGCTTCGGATGATCTTTGAATGATCCGTTTTTAGCATCATTTTATTCGTTTTCAAAGTATTTCAAGTCCTTCGGTTGGTATTGATGAACATTCTTAGTCTTATTTCATTGCCATCAAATTATCGTTAAGAAGTCTGAACGAAAGGTAAACAAATGCAGATATGCTTACTCTAGAATTACTGTAGCGTTGTTGGTTAAATGCAGTTTTCTGCGTACTTTTCTCATTGATTACTCTCTTCTACATGTTTGATTTGCAGTCATTTTACTCGAAATTATACTGAGGAAATGCGGAAAAGCGAAATTGTTTTACGAATAATTCTTGCAGGAGAGATTGTCTTATTTTAAGGGGTTAGATTATGAATGCCTCAAACAAAAAACTGGAAAAGTAAGATTGAATTTAATCGACAACGGGTTAAATTAAGTTTGATTATTTAGAGTTTGAGAAATCACTGAACATGAATAAGGTAACGAATGAAAATGCATTGTTTCAGACGATTCCTACCACTTTATTGCTATCAAATTATCGTTTGTCTGGATGGTAAACTAATGCAACTATGTTGATTCTCTGTCACGTTGGTGGTTGAATACTGTTTGCTGCGTACGTTTCTTATTGGTGAAATTAGTTACCGACAAAATGTTACGTGATGGTTCGACGCTTTTATTTATGAGTTCAATTAAGGAAAGCGACCAAAGTTAGAAAACAGCGTTTAATGCGTTCCTGCGCAATTTCTTCGAAAATGTTGGGATGTGAATCGTAAGAGGAGTCTATAATTGAGACATCGGCAGTGTATGAAGCCGAAAATACCGAGGTTGGACAAACTATTTCTAGGCTAACGATGTATTTACGAAAAGTATTTATTATACATGGAGATGTAAAGTATTCAGTCCGAGTGCCGATTTGAGGCTCGTCTCCTCCACCATTAGCCACTTGTTTAGCCGCATGAGCTTTGGAGAGGAAATGAGCTTACCACGCAAGTTGAGTTGTGAAGTAGATTACTTTTGCTATCCTTTCTTAGAGAGTTAGCTTCCACGTAAGCGCATCATGGTAATTCTATGCATAACTCTTTGACAGCAGTCGATAAAGAGTTACAAGATACACTTAATGGCCTCTGATGCTAATGCATAGGAGCCTGACTCCAAAAATAGATAAGTGAACTTTTTGTTGGTTGTTTTCGGAGTTCGGTTCTTTAGCATAAAAGAGTTACAAAAATTAATAGCATTGTTCAGCATCAATTATTTCTTAGTCGCTTTCATATTGCCGCAGCCATGGACAAGTATAGTACAGTGGTAAATGAAGGATACAATTTCTTTATCCTGTACCAAGGGACAAAAGGAAAATCTTCCATCCATCAAGATATGGTATGAGGAACTGTAATAAGAGGTACACCCTCGTGCCCTTACAAATAGGAATTCGGCCACATTTAGCCGTGACCATTTCCTGATACCATTACCCCCCATACTTTCCGATTTATAAGGTAATATCGGAAAGATTTCCTCGAAAACGCATCGACACCCAGTACACTTTTCCCCGCGTCATAAACATCTGCTTGCTCATTATTCCGATTTCCCGTAATCGCCTCCCGCTGTATCTCCGGAGCCCGCGACATTGACCCTCAGCACATCATAATTGATGCGAAGATTTTCACCCGCGGGGAGAAAAGCTGAAGCAGCTTCCTCGTCCCGTTTCATTTGTTATTGAGATAAGTGTTTCGGGAGGCGGCGCTCTCTTGTTTCCTTCTGTCCACCGTTCCGTTTCCTCTTCTCTCCGTGAAGGGCGTCTGGGAGCGATTTTCAATGTATTCCGTCCTCGTGAAATTTCCACATCGCATAATTTTAAAAAACTTTCTCAATGTCAAAACTGAATAAGAGGGCCGGGAATAAATGGCACGGTTGCATAAAGCATCCTTCCCGATGCATTTATTCTCTCAGCCGCGGAATTTCACTCCTCTTATTGTTTTCTCCGCCTCCTTAGTATCGGTGTTGATCGATAGCAGTTTTTACAGCAATTGCGCGCAAAATATTTGCTTAACGGACCTAATTACATAACTCTGGGATTGGCGGCCATAATTATGTGTTTAGTTTCAGAACTTATGAGTGTGGGAACTTATGCTGTATGGGTGTGAAACGTGGACCTCACGAAAGGAGGACATCAAACGATTAGTGGCCTTCAAGATGTGGATATGATGTAGAATGGAAAAAGTAAGTTAGGTCGATAGAAAAACCAACACAGAGGTACTAGAAGTGATCGGGATGGCGAGGATTTTATTTGAAGTAATTAAACCTCGACAGAAGAAATGGGTGGGTCAAATACCGGGAAGAGTGGGATCGCTAAAGAATATAAATGAGGTTGAATACAAGGAAAATATCAGAGGGGAAAACAAAGGCAAAAGTTGTTAGATGACATAAGGGTGGGTTAACTTACCAGGATGCGAAAAAAACGTCGTTGAGTAGGGAATATTGAGGCACATGAACCTACCCAAAGGTAGAACGCTCACGTAATGCAGTTCTATGAAATATCATTTAGGAAAATTGTTATTCTCGACTTCATAAGGCCTAATATATTAACGAATTATTTCTTTGTATTAAATTAAGCGTCAGATTGCACAGCAGCTTGGTAACTCTTAACCATTTGGAATAACAAGTGTGAAAAATAGTGACACGACTGGGACTCGAACCCAGGTCTCCCACTTTCCGGGCAGGTATTCTATTCTTAACCTTTTGATGATTAGAATGTTTATGGTATCAGTCCCAGAGCCGTTACTTCTGCACCGATCATAATATAGACCGGACCATATAGTCTTCGAACTTCGAATATGATGTAGTATTATTAAAAGTGCGTCGACAGCAGAGGTCGTTTCGCACGTAGGCCCCGGCCGGGAATCAAACCAGGGACCGCTTTCAGCTTTCACTTGTCAAACGCGTTGTTCACTTGACTATCCGGGAGCCCAGTGTTAAAAGTGCTTCGATAGCTGATTGTCATATCGCATATAAAAGCCACCACCGGGAATCGAACCGGGAACCGAATGAAACCCTGTATTCGATCATCTCTAAGGCCCACCAAACGGTCGAAAAGGATTATTTCAGAAGTATTCATGCACTAAGCAACTTCTGGTGTCGAATTTCATAGATTCAATAATTTCACGTCGGTCTTCTGAAAAATTTTCGGCACAAAGTATCGATTTCTGTTTTCCATGTGTCGTAATGTGCCTATTACTGCGTCTTAACTGAAAGGCCAGGAGTTTACGGCTGAGTCGCTCCGTAGAAATTTGTTAGACAAGAGCTTTCGTTCAAAGGGAAAATTGATTCCAAGAAGCGCTTGGAAGGTCTTTCCCCATTCCCCCTCGAGTTATACGATAGAGACGTCGTTTAATGAATATTCTGAGGCCGTGGACCTCTGAAAGCTTGGAGAAATTACATCTCGCATGCGTTGCCTCATAACTGAAAGGCATTTCAAGAAGCTATATAACTATAAATTAATTACTTTTTCTCACAGTAATTAGAAAACAACGCTATGGAGTAAGTTTTCACGTTGCATCTCTTTATATATCCAGCAGTGTTTTAAATAATTAGCAAACGTTTTTCTATCCAAAATGTACGTACTTGCACTAATTCCTTTTGCAACGTTGAATTAAAATATGGCCTTCCTTTAAGCAGAGAGACAGGATGTTGACTCAACTTAGCTACGGAGTTCCATTTTTCTCTCTGTATTAACGGTATCATTAATTTTACGCTCGATTTGCCCGCAATAGTGTACACAAGTAATATATCCAACGCCGTACTTTCAATTGTTTAATAGCTGCTACGGTAAGTTTTTTTGAGTAAAGTACCTGCAGAGCGCATTTATCAGCCTTAATACGAGTCTCAGTTTACTGTTTCAATTACTTTTTCATAAGTTTCAAATAGGATAGTGTTAGATTTGGAATTTTTCACTATATTTAACTTCCCTACTGTATTTTGAATCTGATTAGGAGAATGCTTTATTTTAAACATATATTTCTGCTAACGAAGATAAGTAGTTCCGGAATCACCTTTGTCAATCGATAAGTTCGTTAACCTAAATTGTATTCACCACAAGTTGCCAAATCCTAAAATACTAGCGCCAAATATATTTCTAAATTCTATTGCTAGAGGTTGATGTGATTCAACTATTTAAAAAATAATATCTGAATATTTTTTGCTCACGTACATGCGCGAGAATCCTCCTAAATGTTCGTTACCCAAAAACGTCGACTGTCGAGTCCGAAATAAGACGAAAACAATTGCGTTCGCCAGAAAATATTGTCAACAGGGTCACTCTTTAGCTGAAATATCAATCTATTTATATTTCGTCTCTTAGCTTTGTATAGTAAATGAATTTTCTGAATTTCATCGCAGTTTATTTGATCTTAATGGCGTTGTTAACACTTATTTCAACATTACGCCCGAATGAAGACGTTATTTATTTATTTACCCCCAAAGCCTTTGGATATTATGCAAATGGTATCCTTCCACCTGCCCGAGCTCACGGCCGACGTTTTCCGTCCCCGACGACAAGGAGTCTGACACTAATGTCGTCCAGCTGATTTGAAGGCGGCGAGGTGGGCGTACGGCAAATAGAAGGAATCGGTTACGAAGTCCAACCTCGTAGGAAGAGGCGACAAGGGGAAGGGAAACAGTTTGGAGTGGGGGCAGTCCTAGGCCTACGACCGTTGCTCACAGCTGGGCCGAAGTACATAACAACAAATTGATGTGTTTTTCTGGTCGCTGTTTTCTTCTCCAGCCGAGGAAGTGGGAAGGGTAAGAGCGGGCGATATGACGCAGGGAGGGAAGGTGAGGGTGGAAGGGCGGTGTTTTTTTTGTGCCCGCCGTGGAGTGGGGAGGTTTTTATGAGCGCATGTCGTGTTCCATCTTGTTTTGGTTTCCAAGGTGTCTACTCGCACAAGCACGCACGACGTAACGCATCTCTTTCACGATTCTCTCTATTATCTCGTCCTTCAACTTCTCCCGCTCGTGTTTCTCCTGTAGGACACGTAAAAAAGTTCCGTTGCGTGGTGAGAGTTGAGTCTCTTTGCTCTTATTATTGCATCATGTTCCCGTGACCGTTTTCGTGGTCTTTTAACAATTGCGTACGGGTTTGTCTAGAAACTTAAGAGTGGTGATTACGAATTTTTTTAGCGAAATATTTCGTTACCGATAGTTTCCGGTATAATTTCCGATAGATGTACCATGACTACGATGACCGTTATACACCAGTCTTCAATAATGGCGCCGTATGACTCTTAGGATATGCACGTGTAGGTGATTTTTACGAGGTTTCGCTCTTGCGTATTGAGGCTTTCAAAATAGGGAGTGCCATAGGTTACTGAAACTCTGTTATTACTGTGTTCATCGGCGAATATTTTCCGAAAAATTTGCCTGAATTTTTACCCGCGCATCATAGTCCTACTGCACCAACGCTGCTTTTCATCAAAATTTAATTCTAAATTATTCTAAATTTAATATCACAATTCATGCTTCTTTCTTAAAATTAAGTTTAGTTTTTCCTTTCAGCAGATATGACTCTTGAGAATAACTATAATCCATTTTATCTAAGGATAAGAAAATCTTGATTGTGTTGTATCCGCCCGTGTGATCGATACCGTATCCTTTAGAGAAGCCGTAAGACTTTTTTTATTGTATTGAATGACGGCATTTGCACTGAAAGAAGTTCATTCACTTGTATTTCGTCCGATTTTTAGTTAGTAAATGTCTTTCATTTTCGTCATTTTTCCTTGTTTGTTTAATGGAATTTGAACTACTTTTAGTATGTTCGTTGAATCCTATTGAAAACATTTTACATGTTGTTTTACTTTTATTTACTAAATTTTCGTACGTAGGGAGCCGAATAAACGACACAGAATTAGGAGTAACTTTGTGGTAATAATTAACGTTAAACAACTCCATTTTAACCAAAACTTTTACTAAACCACAAGATTGTTCCTGCGAACGCACCATCGTGTTTTCTTTCTTTTGCGAGGGTATTTGATTTGAGGTATATTTGATTTTTGATGATCATTCCTCCGGCCACCCATCATATCTACGTAATTGCGGCATCGGCGATTCATGGCGTGGATGTTTGGCGAGCGATGATTCGACCAATCCCATATTTACATCGCTCGCGTTGCATTCAATCTCAATGAGGGTGAGCTATGTATTGCAGCGGTCGTCACTACGCAGCGCTCTTTAAGTTCCCGAAGTTTATTTTAGCATCGGGGTCGGACGATGAGTATAGATTGAGAAATTAAATGACCATTGGATATTACTCCATCTCCAAGCTCCCTGTTCTGTCTCGGTCTCCTCTTTGTTTACTCCTCAAAAATCTCCGCTGGATTTCAAGTCATGTGACTTCCTCGTACGTAAGTTGTGAAACTGCGTTAATTCCAAAGGCTCACTGGAAATTTGGCATAGTTAAGGATAATGGATCGAGAATGGGCGAGTGTACGTTATCGCCAAGCTAGAACAGCCTATATCTCGTCTTAAGTGATCGTGATATTGAGTGATGTATTTTTAATCTCAGTTTTTTATGAAGTATTAAGGTAGAAGGGGATCATAAATGAAATTCCTATTAACATTTTCTGGAAAGCTAAAGTTTAGTCGACTATCAAGGTTGCTGTAAGATAATAAAATGGAACACAGTTGTTAATGTATTAGAAGCTCAAGATATTCGTCTTTTGGCTGAAAATATCCCTAAAGCACGCCGTCAGAAAGCAAAATAGAACTGTAAAGATCTCAGCAATGTTCAAGTAATTGCTTTACCTTTCATCTTTTCCCAAAGAAGATTTTATTTATTAATTCAAAAAGACATCCTCTATATGTAGATATTTTAGTAGCCTCCAGTTACTTTTTCATCTGGCTTTCCTTTCCATTGTACTGAATTGCATGAAAGATAAGACCTGTCGTGGAAATGACTGCCAATTGTTCCGTTTACGCATGTTTAAGCGGCTTAAAATTTTCGCAAAAGAGAGAATAACTGTGTTTTATGCATCCACGTGCCGCGTGTCCCGAATTAATTTCTTTTTTCCATCTTTTCGACTTCCTTTGTGGCTTTCCCATAGTAGCAAGAGGCTTGGCAAATTTCTCTCTAAACGAACTGACCTTTTCAATTGGAGAAGAACTCTAAGCTTAAAAATAATTTTGTCATATTCCTCGTGTGACAAATTGTTTCTTTTTCCATCTTCTATCGAATCCCACTCCTTTGGCTTTTATAGCGACTCGGCCTACCTTTATTAACCAATATTTTAAAATATTTTAGGAAAACCTTTATACGAAGTATCTCATTTCCACCTAATTTTAGGAAAAGTTCGTTTCGGTATTTTTTACTCTTCTGCGTTGTGTGAAGACATCAGACGGAAAATGATCATATGGCGGGCTGTACTGCTTATCGAAATTGTTTTCTCCACTCTACTTTCTTTCTAAGGGTATTCCGAAGAATGCTAATTCACTCTACGCGTTTATTTTTCATTATCTATTCTCCTGTCAAATGTCTTACGCGTAAATTTCTCTCGCAGGTGAAGAAGATAAGCAATTTCCATTACCTTGACATAACCTGGTAAAGTGCATATGTAGAAGTCAATTATGTGAATGACTTTCTTTACTCGTGTGCTCTTTATTTTCCTCAGCTCCATGTTTTGTTTTCCAAAAATTCTAAGTAGATATTCACCATTATTATCCGAAAATTCTTTATAATACTATTATCTTACTCTTTTTCCACATAATATAGCCTATCTACCTGCTTTATATTCGTTCTTAAAAACTCTTCTACGAGAGAGCTGCCATATGATGATAAGGACTCATATTATTCAAATTACAATAGTTATTCTGTACATTTATAAAAGGCTGGTTACCCCTGTAAAATTCTGCTGATATTTTTAATTTCTGAACCAAAAACCAAAAGAAAAGGAAGGGTGGAAGGTCTATGTCTTATTCACATCTCCGGAAACAAAATTGACACATTCGGTGAAACATTATGAAATATAAGTTCTCTTTCCGAAAATTCTTCACTTCTTAGTTTTTTGTTTATTTTGACGTACACTGCTCATTTTCCTCGCAGCTGATCTTACCAAAATTACTGTTATCAGAAATTGTCTTTTTGCGCCTGCTCTTAAATGGAACAGTCGAATATTTAATGATCACTTATTCTTTCTGCCTTATTTATGTACCCTCTCATACAATATTAAAATTAGTGTGACTCGGTTTTTAAATTTTCTCTTGCACTATTTCCTCGCTTAAAAGACTTAAAGTAACAATAGGTACCCAGCCTTTACTTCGTATTTTCTTATTGTATCCTTTCTTTCCCAGCTTATTCCGTACCTTTTCTAAAGTATCTCGTGGCACTATCTCAGTCTCTCGCGAAGCAGGATTAAGGCTCGCGGGAACGTGAAATTCTTTTGAGAACGAGGAAATCTTCTATTTGCGAAGCGGGAGTGATTTTTGCTAACGATAAATCCACAGACTGCAAGCTGTGCAGTATATCTTCCGAGTGGAAAGAGGACCTTGTTTGTGTCTTTATAATCTTGCTGTGAGATCTTAATTCCTTTAAGAACGGGATCTTTGTTGCTCCGCGTCTCGTGTATATTATTCTAAAAGAAATTAAATCAACATATATCATTGTCCTATGCAACAACGCACGGTTACTGAAGTTATTTAATCTTGAAAATTAGTCTTTAGAATATGTTCTAGTAGGTGGATTCGCCTTTTGGGAATTATCTTTCGCTGCGGAATTTTATTTCTACTTCAAAGTGTTTTATCCTAGGTTTAAGACAGAATTTGAAGAAGGATGGGAGATTTAATTGCTAGATCTCAATGTAATTGTAGAAAGAATGAAAACAACGTCAGAATCTTTAATTTATTGTCAATTTAGTATTAACATGGTAATAATGGTCCTGGTCATGAAATCGTATTTACATTGGAATAACAAGTTTCCAATTGGGACTCGAACCCGGGTCTCCCACTTTCCGGGCAGGTATTCTAACCACTGAACTACCGTGCCGCGTCTCTCTCACACTGTTAAGGGAATGCTTTGTGAGCAAGACTGGCAGTCTCCACATAGTGGCACAACCTGCCGTCCGAGGTCCTTACAGAGGCAGCCGGCTCACAAAGCGGTGTTATGAGGTTATTTCCCCCCAGGAAATCACAAGGATAAAATTGAAGTTAGAAAATAGCTTTAGATTACTCGTTGTAATTAATTCTGTTATTACCTACCAGAAAGTATCGGTTTTAAGTATTTCAGTATATATTCCCACAGACAGCTGAAGTCATTTTGCACGTATGGTCCCCCACCGGGAATCGTACCACATTCTTCAAAGGCGAAAGGGCAACCCACTTGGCTATCCCTTAAGGGATAAGACCCTTAAAACTATCAGCGTTCTTCAAAAAGAAGAATCACACTTAAGGAGTTTGATTTTCCGAAGCTAATAAATCCAGCGTACTTTAACGATGTCTTGAGAGCGATTTTCGGTATAGATCCCTCACGTAAGCGAATCGTTTTCGGCAAAGAGTAGGGAAGGATAAATGAGCATAAAGCGGTCCAGATCACACGATTCTCTTTCGCCATTTGCATCCGCAGGGATCTTTCCCATGTCTCTGGAATGGAAGAATTTGTACGCGGTTTGTAAAGGCGACTATCAAACCCCCCTCTGGGCCTCTTTTTTCCGCATCTCCGTCCTTTTCTCTTTCCCTTCAAAACGTCTCTTCCTCTAATAGTTCCCCTCACGAAAAATTTCAACCCCTCTTCCGCCGTGAATACTTTCCCCCTTCCCTCTCCTCTTCCCTTCGCCGTGTTTTGGCGAGTGACTGAGCAAGAAGAAAGGGAAGCCATGCCTCCATATTTTACCCAAAAAATCCTTTTCCCTCCAGAGGCCAAGAAGAAAGAATATTAAAATAAAAATATTCCGCTCCTGGGGAAAAGAAAGGAAAAATTAGGGTATTTTTTGCCCCCTCCTCGCGTCCTCCGCCAGTGTTTTTCTCCTCTCTTTCATTCCTTAGTTTTTCCTCTTCGCGGTTGTTATTCTTTCCGCTTTTCTTCCTCGTCCTTTCCGCGTGTTTTCCTCTGTCCTTCGCATCTCCCGACCTGCGACGCCCTGGGGCGTCCTTTGTTTGTGTTGATCGAGTTCTCCTCTTCCTTCCTCCTCTCTCGATAGCCCATCTCTCTTCCATCATCCTCCTCTTCCTCTTCTCTTTCGCTTCCTATCTCCACACATCCCGCCCTTTGAGACCTTCTCAGTTCTCCGCTAGCATCGTAGACTGTCGGCACACTGCTCTTCCCTAGCTGATACTGAACCTCCTTCCTGCTCTCCACACTCCCAATTGTCTTCCAAGGGATTCTTTGTCCGTTCCCGTTTTGACCTTCGAAGGGTCGAGAGCCCCTTCCTCTTGATCTCCTATACCCTGAAATATTTACGCGTGTAGAGGTACAGAGATGGGGTGCGGTCGGATGTGTTCCACGCGGAAGTTGTTGGTTGCGGAATTACATCCCTGATCATCCTCTGTAATCCTTCGAAAGAGCGTAAAAATCCGTTGAAATGATCTGTAATCGGAGGCTATATTTAGGCCGCTGAGGGAATGGTAAATTTCAGAATATAAATTATGTATACATGATATTTGCGTATCATATTTAAATTCAACGTAAATATAACATTGAAACAACCAAAAACATTAAAAAAATTAAAAAATAACCACGAAATATCAATGAACTTCGAAGTAGTGACCCAGCTGATATCCCGAGAAAACATCATCATCTTCGCTGGGAAAACATCAGATTATTTTTAAATATAACATTACTATCCCTTTAAGTTTGCTTTAAGATTGTTTGTACGTCAAACTACTTATGTAGTTACGTACCTTGCCTATACGTAGGAGCATGATTTTTTTATATTCTTGGCGTGAATAACCCCGGATTTTTTTTTCCTGTTTTCGCGCCGGTTCAACGAAAAAAACAAATATCGGTTGAGTTCCGGTTAATCTTCTTCTCCAGCATCGAACCAGTTCGAACAATTTCATTTGCCTCGGCTATTGTAATATCATATCCCTCTGAAAGTTACATTTATTATTCCTAGTTTTTTAAATTTTCATTGCATTGCAATAATTTGAGAATAAAAGTTAATTACAAGTGGTAATTACACACGTTCAGCAAACCTTCCGTCACTTACTTTAAGTAAAATGATAATGAGCATGGAATAAATAACGGTTTTCTGATTCTGTTTTGGTTTTGTTTTATTCTGGAAAAATAAGGTTCTTTTTTTTTTGTTCCGTTCCGGTAATGCCAAACTGTGGGCACGCCTTCACAATCTAAGAAGGACCTGAGGATTATGCAGATTCAATGTCTTCTTGACTCTTACTGCAGGACACCTTGGAAAGGATTTCATATTTCTCCAGGAATTCCTGACAGATCAAGACAAATATCATTCACACGTTTATCTTACCGTAAATTTTTCTCATCGTTATTACAGAAAAAATTTTAAGTGAGTATCATCCCAGCTCATGAGTATTTCATTTTACTCTGTGAAAATAATCCCTTTGTTCTTTTTAAATCCTTTCAGTATCGATTTATGGCTTCTACTTAAGAATTAATTAAAATGTCGGGAAAACTCTTGCTCTTTTATAGTAAACTTTTTTATTACTTCTTTTTCCTCTGAGTTTTTCTAAGAACCCCTTCTTATCGATTATCTTCCTTCCTTTTGCCATCTTTGTATTTTTCATCCCCTTTTCGATTCAGTCGTTGCTTTCTTCCCTTCTCTTTGTCTCATCATGTCCATAATTTAAAATGTTCTCCTTTCTTGGACAATCCAAGTCCAGAAGAAAAAATCCCAACCACCTTATATGTACATTTGGTCAACACTGAGCTTGCAGTGGGCCAAAAATACTCCTCGCGAAAGAAAGCTGTTTAAGCGTTTCATTAGCGTGGAAAGTCTTTTAAAAAGGAGTAGTTATAGTTTTAAATTCGGTCTTTTTTGACAATTTCTGCTTTGCCGAATGTATATTGGTTCCAGTACTATTTAATTATTATAACTTTATTTATGAAATACTTCGTTAGAAAAATTCTTTTATAATTGTGGACTATGATAGTGATAATTCGATCAATAAAAAATCATATGGAATATAATAATAATGTCTTTATTTGGCCGAGATTGAGACTAAAAGTCTCCTCTTCCATCCAACTCATATAGTTAGATATAGAATATAGGTCATCACAAAGGATAGAATTAAGATTTTTACCACATTTTACGGAAGCGATCTTTTGCTCATTTTTATTTCTCTGTATTTGTTTCACATATTGAAGAAATAGTGGTGTAGACAGCTTTTGTCTCTGGGGTACAATGTTGGGGCAGGGAAACTTTTGCCGTAAATATAATAAATTTGGAATCAGATTCATATTTATATACATTCCCAGCGAGTCACCATTCGTATGCGTAACTGTAAATATTTAAACAATCACATAACCTCGATTCTTAAAACCAATTTTAGCTTTCAGGGGATGGGGGTGTTGAACCCCCAATATCCCCCTTGGCTGCGCCACTGCGACTACCAAAAGCACCTCAATTGTTAATTTGCGCAAGATTTTGAATAATCGCTAATGTATTAGAGTATTACATTCTGCAAAATATGAAAAGGATTATAGATCGTTGGATCCAGAGTCATCACTTTCTCGACGAAATGTTGACCGACGAGACTAAAATTACACGCCTCTTTAATAGCTAAAGCGGTTCTTTTCTCCGACAGAAAGGTAGGTTTCGAAATAAATTAAACATAACCTGCTTTAGAAAAGAAAAAATTTCGGTGTTCTTCAAAGGGAAAAATATCAGCGCCAAGTTTTTGAGCAGCGTCCATTCCGCCAAAATATTTCCCTCCCATTCGCTTGTATTTTTCCCTACGCTCTGCACCCTCTCTGTGAGCCTATTTCCTGAGAGAGATTTAATGCTTCTCTCTTGTCTCTGCTAATGGTAATGTTTGTGGCTTTGAAAGGGACGTGGCGGGGAGAGGATGGGAGAGATTGAAAGAGCTCCAAGGAGAGGGGTTGGGAAGCCCGGGAGGGTAGTGCACTAGGGCACGCGGACGGAAGAGAAGGGAGGAACGCGGAGATAGGTGATGGAAAGAAGAGAGGAATATGGCGGTGTAGCGCACGGGAGCAAAGGTTATCTTCTGGAGAGGGGTAAGGGATGATAAAAAAGAGGGGGACTCCGGAGTTGGGAACCCCATGTGGGTTAGTGTGTTTCGCCAGTGGCCAAAACGAGATGGGAAAAGTATGGGGGAAAAGTGGAGCGAGATGAGGACGGGCGGATCGAAGGGAATGCGGAATATGTAAGGAGAAGGGACGGAGATAAAAACTAATTGTGATTTGAATATAGGGGGAGCCTATTCGTCATACTACAATGGCTTCGAAAGGTAATTGAAAAGCTAGAGGGATGAGGAATGGGGTAATTTTTTTGTTTAAGAACATTCGCGGAAAGTATTCTCGTTACGTAAACGGTATTTTGATTTCGGCTATTTTCAAGCGTTCACTTTCGAGTTGTACAAAATCTATTGTTTTGTTTTCCATAGACTTCTTTTTAAGAGTTAGAATAGCTCGAAAATGAGCGGACGTGTTTGGTAAGTGTTGAAAAACAGGCATCCTAAGCTTTTTTTCCCCACGGGGTTTATTTGTAGTCGGTATTATAAGATTAATACTATTATAGTATACATCTTTTGCGGGAATGTTTTGGAGATTGAGTAGCAAACAATGATGTATGCTGAGCGTTTGTCTAGTATTTAATTTATGGGTTTGTGCAGCTATAAAAAGTTAAATTTCGATGAAATGATCTGAAATTTTTCTGCTCTTCTTATTTTTATATTTTGCCATGTCCCACACTGGTAAGTCCAGCATGTAAGTCTTGATATGCAATTAGTTAATAACTGTTAGTTATACACTCGAATCAGTTGTATAATTAGTTTATTGATACACTGGTAAGTTCAGTATATTTTGATACGTAATTCGTCTATTCCCGTTTCAAGAAACACACGTAATTGTTTCCAATATCTCATTTATTATTATTTAATCCTTGCTGAAATGTAAAATATAGGTTCGATAAAAGATTCAAGCACCACATGGATTAGTTTTTTTCTACAACTTAGGCTGCATTTTGCTGTTTTTTTCTGCCGCAAATCCTCCATTTATCTTGTGTTGGATTTCCCGTTGTTAGGTCTTCGTAGTTATCTATTGTTTTGCAGAGAATCCTCTCGTAGTTTTGTTATCTGGTTGTAGTTTAGTAGAATAGTAGTAGAATAGATAGTTTACAAGAATTTAGTTGGATTGCCGTAGATCTGAGTGGTTGGTTTTATAAGTATAGAATTTAAAGCCTGTCTTTGATCACAAATAAATCGACTGCGTTTCACCTTGAACTTTTCGATGTTCGTTTAAGAGTGCGTCGAATCCGAATCTCGAAAGCGGAAATATTTTTATAACGCCAAGGATTACGTTCATAGGAACTAACGCGGGAAGAACGGATTCAATCCCTTATTTTAAAATCCCTGATCTGATTTAATCGCCTAGAATGGCGGTGCACTGTTACGGGAAGTGTTTTCCTTTATTTGGAAGATCCGGCTGGATGAGCAAAGAGCCAAAGGATTCTCCTCCCTTGGACATTTGAAGCTCACGGAAATTAACGTCGATTGAGTCAAACAAAACGCTCAGCGGGATGTTCTTTGGTAAGAGGGGAAAGGCGATGAGGTAAGGGAGGCGGAACAATTAGCTTCAACAAAAAGGGCGGAATCCGGGAAAGAACATCCGATGCGCTTAAAGACGTGAGTTTTTGAAAAAATAGGAAATTGTACTTTCAGTATCACGCTCCATTCCCAGTTTTTTTTTAACAACTTTGGATTTCTCTTCGCTATATCTGATGGAGTTGGTCTTAAAAAGGGGAAAAATTTGTTTTTTTTTACAGATGAGTATTGTGTGAATTGAAATAACTACTGATATTATTGCATTTAGTGCTAATTTAATGTTTCTAGCGCTAATACTGTTGAAGGGAAAGGAGGGTTGTGTGGATGAGCTAATCAATGTGTAATTATTTTAAAGAGAAATGAAAAACAGATTACCATTTAGGTAATAGGTTTAGTATAATTATTCGCAAAATCAAATTTTAGTCAATTTCATAATATTGCTAAGATTAGCGCATCTTATTTTCTATCCTTTATTTAGGGAGTCTGAAAATGGACGAAAACGCAAAATTTAATTTTTCAATGTCAACGTCGCCCTTTTTTGCAGAATTTTTCGTCTCTCTATCTTTCGCGTTCTGTCGACATATCTGGGGATTTTTCATGCATTTTTAATCGACGGTAGCGGAATATCAAAGTTGCAATTCGGTGGCGCAGCTCGCAAAATGAGTGTTAGACAACAGTCAGCTCCGCCTCAAATCCTTATCGCTCCCGTGATCCTCACTTCGTCAGCACAAAAATTACAAAACAATCCCCTCGGGTGAGCGGTCCGTCGAATCTTGGAAGGAGGCTCTCACAAATTTCAAACCGACGTAAATAAACGCGATATCTTTTCGAATCGGATGAGAAACGCCACTCGCCCAGAAAGACAACAGAGCGCCGCGCCTTCGGAGGATCAGTCGAAATTTGGTATCTTTCGATTTAGATCCTCTCGGAGATAGGGGCGCGGGAACAAAGCGTTTAAAGAGGGCGGGAGGAAATAAGGGAATATCAAATATAAGAAGTTAAAGGGAATCGGAGTAGCGCGATAGAGTGTATTAGGAGGAAACCCCCGCAGGTTTCGGTCGCTTCAAAAGAGAGGAGAAGCGGGTTGAGATTAATGGACCTTTTCTGGAGGGAATTCGGTTGGGATTGGATCGCCTCTGGGATCGCGCGGAAGGGGGAGAAATGGATTAGTATCATCGGTGCGGAGATGCGAAGTTTGGGGCGCTTCGGATGCCGGTCCGGAGGGCGGAACCCATCCCAGAACTAATATGCTGACTTTGCGGGGCGCTTACCATCCGAATACATTGGTTCCCTTCGACGGAATATATGGAGCATTTGAAATGCCACGGTCGCAGTTTAGCCCGAATTCACCCTCGCTGCCGTGGGCTCGCTCGCTGGATATCCTGCTGAAAAGGGTTAGCGCATGATTCAAAATACGGCGGTGCCTCGGTTAACGGTCGACTCTGTAGGCGAATTTTTTCGTCTTTTGGTTTCGAGTTACGATCGCTGATAGCTTGCTAATGCTTTGTTGTTATTTTGCCAAATTCAGAAATGCTGAATACAATATGAAACTGCCCCTCGTTGGTTTTATGTTCCTGGGTTGTATTTTGATGTGGTTCATTCTGGCGAAAGTAAAAGACGGTTGGATTTATAATTAGGTGCCAGCTGAGGGCCTCTGTGGGGTTTAATGAAGTGCGTGAGAACTCGCAGTTACTTATTATTTATCAGTTGTGTATTGACGCTTGAAGTGTTTACTCGACAAGAAATTTAATATATAAGGTCTTTATTAAAGAGAGTTTTAGATTTAAAAGTCTCTTCTTCCATCTAACCTGACGTCAGAGATATTAATGAAAACATAAGTAAAATTTGTAAATAGAAATTTTTGAAATAATTAGAAACTAATCAATTAAATTACTGAGCGTTATTCATTGAAAAAGCATTTTTTACTCTTCGTGAAAATATTGTTCTTATTTTGCTTCTTCTCCATTTCTCCGAGATTTGCCTTTTCGAGAAGCGTCAGTTAAGGAAAATGTTGATAATTGAAAGGGTAACTTTTGAAAAAGCTTCGGTGGCTAGTCTCAGAGGCATATTATTGTGTGCATAATGAAACAACTAGCTTAGTGATTCTCTGGTATTTAACATCCTAGATGGGAAATAGGTACTTTACGAATTAACGTTACGTTAGGAGGCGATAGAATTACTACTTAATTCAGTACGCCATGCCTTTTTAATCGTGGAGCGATATAATTGATGCCTTTCTAATGTAATGATTGCATAATAATCATAATTGCATTTCTATGTAGTGAAACAGGCAGTTGTGCAACGATTATTTCGAAGGGTCCTCAGTCTTGAAAATAGAGTATTTGATTGTCTAAATTTGTCAAAGGCAAGAAAGAATATATAACATCGATTCGCAGTTTCACCCATCAAACTACTCTTGCTTTGCTGCGAACTTGGCGGAACAAGAATATCCCGGTATTCCGTCCCTTTTTTCTATAAATCGCGAAATGGAGCAATCTTCGCGTTTAAAGGTCTACCGCTTTTCTCGTCCTTATAAAACCTACCGTCGTCTTTGCAGGGAGTCGTGAAAGTTGGAGGGATTTACGAGAAGTAGAAATAATAGCGCGGCGCGTGTATCAACGTAAGCCTTTTGTTGCCACCTCGTCGATTATCAGAGTTGTCGGAGAGATTTGAGAGGACTAATGCAGAGGGAATGGAGCGCTCGCATGAAGGCTCCCGGAAAATGGTGGCGGCAACAAGAGTGCCTCCCCCTCTATCGGAAGGGAAACAAAACGTCGAGGATGAAGTGGGGTTGTGAAACAGTGGGATTGTTTTTGCGCGTATCTCTCTGGCGTATGGAACTCGACAAACAGATGTTGAATTTTGGAGAGAGTGGCTCCGGATTTGATTCCTTATGGTGTGAATCGGAACTTCCCTTTCTTCCTAATCCTTCTTGTCTCGCTCCATTTGTTAACCTCTCTTTCCTCGAGTATATCATCTTTTAACCGAAATTCTGTTTTTGTCAGGTCCCGCTTGATTTCTTGAGTGGCGTTCCTCCTGTATCAGTGCAAATAGGCGAATCGCTAAATTATGAATGCAAATCAGGGCTTTCTTTATTTTTAAGTCCCCTCTCACCTCTCCCTCAAAATTTGGATGAACTCCTTTCTTCTTTACGCCGTCTGGTAATCTTAACATGCATCTGCTCTCTACACAATCTCCCGCTGCATTCTTTTTCCTCTATTATTGCAACAAATTGGTCCAGAAGCAAGGTTCTCTCTCCTTCTGAAATCCTTCCATCGCTTCCTTTCTGCCTTCTATTTTGTCTCTTACCCTGCTTCCAGAAGAAGGCTTAAAAATAATGGGGCAAGGTCTTGCAAACGGAGTTCTGTTATAGAGAGAAATGCGTGAGGAAGGATTGAATTCGGTCTAGATTGCTTTATAGAGGAATTAGATAAATGTAAATCTCTCTCGCGATTACTTTTTCCGTAGAAAGATTAAAAGATAGCGAATAAAGGTACGAAGATAAAAGGGAAATACTAGTAAAATAAAGTGTTGAGATTTTTTCGTGGAGGGATTATTATAATTTTTTCAATTTATTGGTTTATTATATCAAGGTTTTTATTCGTTCTTTTGTTAATTGGCGGAGGGATCAGGCGAAGAATGAATCTAGTTGTAAATGAGGTAGATATTGTGTTATTGTACACTTCTAGCTCCCGTTCTCTCTTTCGTGCTCTATTTCACGTCCATTTCTGTTTCCACGGAGGTATTTTCTAGGAAGATTGCCTCGGATTATTCTTTATCTTTCCTCGATACATATGGTAAAAGAAGGAATTAATCCTGCAAGTACTGACATTATCAGTAAATTTGATAATCGTTTCTTTGTTAAAAACTCTTTGCTCAAAAATCATACGCAGTTTCGGTTAATTTCTCGCCTTTAAATGGTCGTAAAGTGCAAGTGATATTATCCATGTCTTCTTTTTAATAGCTGAAGGAAGCTCAAGATACGATACATGTCAAAGTCTGCTTAATTCTTCCTCTTCGTAAGGAAAAGTAAACGTTTGTTAGGGATGTCAAATGCAGGAATATGAATTTCAAGGTCAAGCCAATTGTTTTGGTTGAGATGTAGATCAAAGATGGTATCTGGGACATTAGGAATTTCTATTTATTTAGCTCTTTCTCTTAGTTTCCATTTTCCTCTTTTAATTACTTTTTTTTAGGATGAGTTGATTATATTTTCTAGTTTTTTTAATACCCTGGAGAACGTAGAATATTCCTTTATTATGGGAGAAAGTGAATATATGTATCGTACTGTTAAGGTCACCATACACTTCGAGTTTTATTTTGACTACTTTGATTTTTCTAGTGAATTTCATCTGGAAAAAATGTGCCGCATAATAGCAGAAAATCTACGGGAAACATTACATACATCTATGAAGGATCAGGTTTATTCTGGTAATCTCTGTTGTCTTATAGGAAGAAAAATTCGGAGGATGAAATTTTGGACAGAGATTTAAGGAAGCATTCACACTGTTTAAATGTAATATATCAACAGTATATTTATTCACGTTTCCAGCCAATTTACCTCCGCAAGCTGGATCACCTTTGCAGCTACCTAGCATTAAATAAATCTACCAATTCCAGTTCTTGTTTGGAGCAGGTTGCCGACAAACGGGTTATTCTCGAACGAGTTAAGGCCCTATAATAAAGAAAAGCGACCGATTTCTGGGACCACTCTTGTCACCAAGGGGAATCCTTTCCGTGCCTCTTCCGTCACTAGACCAAGCCATTGGGGCAGCCTTTCGGTTCGCTTTTGTTTTTTTAAAAGTCACCGTTTCTCACCCGCCCTTCCTCTTGTTTGTGAGGCGAGCCATAAGTCTCCGAAGCTAACTCCACGGATTTTAAATTCTAATAGAATCGATTCCAGCGGCATGTGGCCGGAGCTGACCTTATGCAGGTGGTCTACGTGTGGGAATGACGTGGGTTACGGCCTCCTTGCGCTTTCCGTCCTATCTTATGATATCGGAAGCTTAAAGTTTTTTTCTCCACTAACTCTCCTACGATATTTATATATGCGAAACATTAAAGTGGGCCACAACCCCCCGCCCGTCGTCCCTGCCGTCCTTTTTTTTCACACCTATCCAAGGAGGACCTCCGCTGTTAAATTTGTGTTCACTACCGATGCGTTATCGACTGTCGTGATAACTGGCGCTGGAGGTCGAAGACGAATCGTTGGATTTACGTTTCTGTTTCGTTTTCTCTTTTTAGCGAGATCCCTTTGTCTGGAAGCAGGGGCATATTTTTCGATGGTACAAATAAAAGTTCCAAAAGCCCTCGTTCGGTATTCATGGGGGCCGAAAATGAAAACAAATGTTCTTCGGGAAGCGGTTCGGGAAAAATTGGAAGGAAAATGGATTTAAAAAGAAAACCGAATGCCGTTTTATCCTTCGGTGGAAGGATATGAGGGAGACTGGCTCCTTTAAACGAGGAGGGAAGCACTCGTTTCTTCATCCGACTAGGCCATCCATATAGAATCGAATTTTGAGTGACACAAATGGACGTCCTAGCCTCTCCGGTTAACCCACCGGCAGTCCACATGTTAAGCAGCCGAGGAATAAAGCTCGCTCCCGTCGTTGGGCGCTCAAGAACTGTTGAAGGTGAAGACATTGCCGACCAGATGGGGGATGAAAGTCACCTCTGTTGTCAGTCGCCTCGCTCCTTTACTCCCACACTATCTATCTGCTCATCCCTCTCTGCACATTTCTCGTGTTTTCTTTCTCTTTTTGGAAGTTTTGGAGTACCTCGGAGATAAGAAAATTAGGCTTAAGGATTTTTCCTACGCGGAAGTTTTCTGTTTCTTTCAGCTGCCTGGACGCTGCAGAGATTCGCAGCTGACATGCTGCGGCGAATTGGTGTACGGAGAAATTTCCAATTATTTATCAGCACTTTCCTGATTTTTCATTTTAATAATTTAGTTAAAAGTGTCGTGTTAACGAATCAGCGAATCTTAACGTCGTTAATGATAAGGTCATATGTGATAATTATTTAAAATTAAATTTGAGTGTTAATTGCGTGTATAAATGTTTCACTTAATCGAGATTATTTTGAAAAATTTCTGTTTTTTATAGATTCTCGAATTTTAGCAGCATTTTAGGTTAAACACAGTCATAGTTTCATTTTTATTTTTACGGAATCAAGAACATATTTCCCTGCGAAATTATCTCTAATAACTGCATACTTGGTAAATGACAAATTTGAACGTAGTATTTCCACACAATTCATTCCACAATCGTGTGGAAAATACTAATTTTAAATTTCTCATTTATTAAATGGCGTTTCACCAAGGAAGTTATAATCATATTGATTTTATGTATCCTTGGAACAAGTATTTGCGAAATGAAGGTGTTTACGAAAGGTGTTTATATAATTACATTTTGTTTTTTTTTTTTACTGCTTTCGCGGTGACTTCTTTGGAGTGCTCCATAGTTAACCTCTCACATTCATCTCTAAGTCAGATCATAATTAGATCTTTCCCACCGCAGATATGCAACCCGCGAAGATTTTATAATGTCGAAAGATTGCTTCATATTAAGAAAGTCAACCTGATTTTTTGGTTATTCTTTTACGCAGAAAGGAAATTTTGGCAAATAATAAATTCTCTTAAATTTAGTATTTTTTTCATTATAATTCATCCTCCTGTCTAATTCTTCTTTCATAACTAGATTTTTTACCCTAACATAGCATTTTGAGTCTAGAGCAGACCATTTCGGAAATGCTGTCCGAATAACTTACGTTTTCCTATGTGCTTATGTTTCCATATAAACTTCTCTACAACATACCTTATGTTAAATCTCCGGTAATTATTTCTAAAAATATTATTGGCATTATGGCATATTTCTTTTGCTATCTAGATAATCCTGGGCATGTGACACGCACTCTTCACATGACTTCTGAATGCATGAATGAGACCTTGGATGTTTCTCTCTTCCGTGTCTCCAACTATGTGAACCAAATCTTCTCTCCGTACTTTGCCTTATGTGTCTCTAAATTCTCTCCCAATTTGTTTATTTCGTCATTTTATAAGCGTTGTTTCGCGTTTAGTAAACCTTAGAGAGTGAACGAGTACTTCTGTAAGTATTTCCATTAAAAGTACGACCTTAGGCAGAAAACTAAACAGTTTACATTCCAACGCTTAACGAAGTACTCACCATCTGCTGTATAACTTTCGTACGTCGCTTTCCTTGGTAGTTTTCTCCTACAAACTTTTATCACGTCTTGTCCTTCCTAAACAACGTGCGCTTATGGATTCTACTTGTCTTCATTTACCAGCATCTCGTTTTCTCTTCTTGGTCGTTCGTCATCATTCTTACCATTCCTTTCTGGAAGTACTGCATATATTTTGATAAGAATTGACTTTCCAACATAAGTTGATCCAAGCACCCGAATCCAAAGCAAAAATACGGGTTTTCAATCTTAGTTCTCTTACGGTCCTGAAAGAGTTAAACATACCAAATTTATCACTACCTTACCTCCACGTTTTCCAAGCATTTTTCTTTCCGTTACAATTGCTTTTAAAGACGGATAATGCATCTTCGTGCTATTTTTTTGTTTCTTAACAGAAGTGTCTCAATGGAATTGGTACAGGAAAAGCTAACTCAGGTTAACCTAAATTGATAGAGGTTAAGTTAGTCATTACGAAGTTAAAATCAATGGTGAAAGCCTTGTCTTCATGTGAAGTTCGGGACTAGAAAAGATGAAACTCTGTTAAATGAAATCGGTTTAATAATTTTGTGATAAAATTGCGGAAATTTTACAACGTTTAAACTTCTTTAAGTTGTAATTGGTAGATGTTAAGTTTACCATGATAAAATTCTTTCTCTTTCGTTGCCACAAAGGTCGACCCTTAATTTTAGAGTTTTCTTTTGCTTAATGCTCGGTTTTCTGGATGTCTTCCTTTCATCACTCGTGATAATATTTTTTATTTCAACACTCTTACGAATTTGCTTTGTTTACAAAATATCAATCTCGTTTTTCTAATCAGGCCATTAATTCATGATCGGAATCTTTTGAAGACTATTTTATAACAAAATAAGCTCGGGTATGTGATCAAAAGTGATAGCATTAATCTCTTTTTCAGTGTCATGCCCTTGGCAAAGGCTTCAAAAAGACGGGTCAGCACACGTCACCCCAATGCGAAATTCCCTGGCTTAGATTCTAACTGCAGCTTGCACCCCGTCTCTCTCGTATCGAGTGCATACATCAATTCCGACGCCCATTTCTGTGCCTCAATCACCTCTGATATTGACAGGCCCTTGTCCATTTCGATGCACCGGCGTTGCCACGATTCCCGCTCTAATTCCTAGCCGCTACACCGTCGTTCTCGTTAAGTTTGAGTGAGGAATTTCCTTCCGATTTCGGAATCTCCCGCATTCTCCCAAAACTTTTGCTTTAATAACCTATAGGTTTCTTTTCAGCGTCATAATCAGGTAAAAGAAGCATAAGTTTTTCTTTCAACTATGGCTTTCCACGAAGTCACGCCTTCCAATATTGATTTCATAAGTTACAAGTCTTGTACCTAAGCGGTATTTTACACAACTTTTAATTTACGTCTTATTTACCTCATGATATCGCTCATCATCAAATACTTGATCGTTCATTGTAAATTTTAGGTGCATATTAAATCATTAGATGCGTCTTAAAATATATCAGCCCAAAGGCTTGTTGAATCTTTATTGCCCCATCTAGTATGCTTTTATTCAAATTATGCAATCGCAAGATGCAAAATAGTTGTACGAATCCTTATATTATATTTGAGTGTAGTTGATTTTAATTAAAACATTGATAAATAGAGTTATAATAATAATAATTGTCTCTATTTGGGCGAGATTGAGACTAAAAGTTTCCTCTTCCACCCAACTCCAGAGTTGTAGGTAGTACAGAATTTGAGAAACCCTTCAGTTCTTACAAGTAAGAAAGTCTACCGAGACGATGATCTACATCAAGATCGATTTCAAATTTGTCGAATGATTCAGCAATTAAGAAAACGTTTCATTATCAAATATAGGTTTAATAGCGATGCGGAAAAAAATTCCGAAAATTTTGAAGCGTGAGTCGAAGAAGAAGGCTCAAATTGAGACTGCGGAAGTTGTGGCCTCAAGGCGGCCAACCATAGGTATAGACATAGGGGCTTGATCAGTTTGATGAAAAGTGAGGAATTTTGCCCCTGCTTTCCTCAACGATTATTCGAGGATCAAGTCCACTTTTGCAGCACAATGACTGTGTGAACAGCACTTATCGTAGCATTCAATGCAGAGCGACCAGGATGAATGTCATTGCTTAGCGCCGTTAAAAAAACTCACTTCCTTTCATATACCACATCCATGGGCATTCATCCACTCAGTTCGTTTCACTTTTGCCTCGGTCTAACCAGATACATTATCCTCCATTGCGTACCAAAGGCGAAAGAAAAAAAGTCCACTCGGCAAGATATAATTGTATAAACTATTAGTTCTATCTCACGTTAATCGCGAAGAATTCCCGTAAGGTTACGCGGAAACCATCGACTTCTTCATCTCATAATTCTCTATCGGACATATTTTTATCCGCTCAGTGTTTATCACCGTCGATTCAATCTTCAATCCCATCTTCGTTAATGAGGGAGCCATTTCCGGAAGTCGGGATGTAATTTTTTCGGCACCAGTCACCATGGCAACGGGCGTCGAAAAGGTCCCGATCGGAAGAGAGATCTCCGACGTCCGCTGTGGGACGTCGGAGTGTGATGATGTGGGCGGGGAGCCATCCGACGATCTCGTGGGCAGCACTTTTCGGCACTCCGTAAATCGATTGCGGACGTGACGATCACCTCACACTTATGCCCTCAAAGTCTCCTTGCGACCGGCTGATCACGCTCTCTGCGCGAGGAACCTCCCACCGCCTCCCACGCCCCCTCTCGGATATTGGGCCCCAAGGAGCCGGCCCCACGTTTGTGCACCGGCCACCTTTTTTCCCTCATAGGGAGGACCTGGAAGAATTTGAATGCGCCAGCTTCTCCCTTTCACGCTGCGCCGGAATTATGCGAATAACTTAAAAAAAGCGGGCCGTCCCGATTTCGAAGAGAGAGGAGGCTGGCGAAGACCCCGCGCAGCGTCCTCCATCTGTTTCTCGGTCCACACGAGGGCGATTATTTAATGGGGAATTAAAGGACCGTTTTCTTTTTTCCGCGGTTGTGACTCGCCGGATCCCTCAGTTCCCCCTTTGTTTGGAGGACTCGTTTGTGGGGTGGGATTTGTCGAGGGAGGCAAGTTTGGGGTAGTTCTACAGGTAGAGCGAGGGATGCTGTTTGTCTTATAAGCCTGAGTTCTTCGGAGGTTTCTGAAGGATCATGGGGAATGACTACCCTCGTTTGGAGAGTTAGAATTCGAGTATTTTTTCTTCTGCTGTTTTGGTCTATCAGATAGTGACTGCTACAGCGGATACTGTAGTGTCCCAAATAGTGTCCAAATGTGTTAAATGGCATTAAACGCAGTTTTTATTAACTTCCGATAATAAAAATAGATTAGTATAAAATGTATCGAGTTAGTTGAAATGCATATGAGCAGGTAAACAACCTCCAATGAATTATTCAGTACAAAAAATCAATTATTTCTTGCCAGTAGTGACCAAACATTTTTGGAACACCCAGTAAGATCAATTAGAGTACCCTCTGCTAAGAAAATGCCGCTACTATACCGTTCTACGTATATGCACGTATAGTCATAGTGAACATTGTTCCAGATATACTCAGTGTGGGACGGTGTGGCTTCCTCGAACGCCAAATGGAGACAAATTCATCGACCTCCACAGAATATATTTGTGGGTGTACTACTCCAAAGCAGAACTAGTCGGCACTAGTGTGACACAATAGTCATTGTTCGAATTATTCTGTATTATGAATAACATGAGAGCTAAGTACAAATGAAATAGTATGTATGAAAGAAGTGACATTTCAACTCTCGAAGTTTAATCGATGCAGTTTGATTCTGCGTACTCATTCATACTCTCTTATAATGTTATTTTCGAACCCATTGAAAAAATGAATGCCTTCCCTAGTTAGTAAGCCATTTGTCGATATGTATTTAAAAAGTTTCACATCACAAGAAGAAAACATCTCGAGAAGTCTAGATCTTGTCGTTATTTTTGATATTTGGATGATGGATTTGTATTAGTATTCTTAACATTCTCCAAGGAATACTTACACTGATAACCAAGATGATTTTTAATTTGATTTTCTGTTGTTTATATCTCTGAAGTGGAGGTATGCAGTAAGAAAAACTTTTACATTTTGTATTATTTACTACAATGAAGTAGACGGTACGCGAGCATAGCTTTATGTATTCTGTGTTTTTACTCTAAGTGAAGTGATGAATTACATTGAGGATTTTTGTTGTGTAATGTTGGTTCATCAATTAATTGATTTCATTGTCTTTCACCTGCAGTGTGCCAAAGCGTCGACATCCGAAATTCAGTGGAGCATCTGGAAAGGTTGAGAGGTTGCCGGGTTGTCGAGGGGTTCGTGCAGATCCTCCTCATTGACCGGGCCTCCGAAGAGAACTACACGAATATAAGCTTCCCCGAACTTCGCGAAATCACCGGATACCTCTTTCTCTATCGCGTCAATGGTCTCAAGACCCTTGAGCACCTCTTCCCGAACCTGGCAGTCATCCGTGGACACACCCTCTTCTACAACTACGCTCTGGTCGCTTTCGAAGTGCTGAGTCTGCAAAGGATCGGCCTCCACTCCCTAACGGACATCCTCCGTGGTGCGGTCCGCTTCGAGAAGAACCCTCTTTTGTGCTTCGTGCACACTATCGAATGGGACTTGATCGCCAAAAACGGGAAAGGAGAACACTACATTACGGTGAGTACACACTTGTTTCTCTTAAACGCCTTGGATACGTGCCGGGATTTTTGTCTCGACGTAGGCCCCAGGATGCTAACGGGACTTACGCAGTGAATACATTTTTGGAGGAAGATTTTGCTTTCTAATAAGAGAATCTAGATTGGGCTTCAGGTTATATCTTATGGGATACTTTGTGCCCGTATGTATCTAACTTCATTCCGAAATAACTTTTCCCGCCATACAGCGCATCGGAGCATTGTCTTTTGCGGGAACCGTGTACACATATATTCCCTTCTGTAGGATAGAATTATTATTCTGTAGGAAAGAGTCGCAGAGTCTCGAGTTCTCTGTAAGATATTCACTGCTAAAATTTTATATGTTCTAAAAAGGAATGTCATTTGTGGCTCCACTGGATATTTTAATGTTTAAATAAGGAGCATGATGAAGAGATATCAAGACAGCATATCTAGTAAATCGTTATTTGTATTCATGTGTTTTTTTTCATTCCCCTTATATCAGTAGTTTATTAATTTGCGAGGATCATATATTTCTGTAGATTGTTAAACCTTCAAAATTGTGCACAAATTAAGAATTTGGAAATGTTTTGGTAGCCGTGAAGTCATTTTGTTGTCGCAAATGTTTTCAGTCACAAGGAAATGAATTGTAGCAGAAATCGCATTCGTATATGTTATTTTAATTCGCATTGGGTCTAAGAAGAGTTAATCGAAAAAAATTTATCGTACCGTATCGTAAAATACTTTGAAGAAAAGAAACCAGAAAGTTAGAATAGTTAATTGTTCTGGTATCCATGCTTTTGAATCTGAAACACGCGGAACTCCGCAAATTGTGGCAACTCCGTTTCCGGTATATATTTGAGATATCGTCAAAGGTGCCAACCCTGCTACCATCTTATCCAAGGTTTCTTTCTCCAACCTGCATGATCTTTTCCCTTTCGTTTGCATTTTCGCTCTTTCTTCCAGGTGAAAAACTGCTCTCTCTCTCCTTCTCCCAGTTCATCCTCATCCCCCATCCACCCCCGCTTCGTCCCCACCCCGTTTTGTTTGCGATCCGAGGCGCGAGATCAAAAGCGCCTCCATGCGGGCGAGCCGGAAACTACGGGATACGGTGCCCCGAAAATGCGTCTCGACCCACGGTTTTCGGGGCTCATCTCTCTGTGTTTGGCGATCCAATTCGAACGCCTTCCCCGAACCATCCACATTCAAATTTTACCCCTGGTTCTCCACCCTCAATCTCCCAACCCTCCTTTTCTCTCCCTCCCCCTTTTCATTCCCACGCACACACCTTTCTCGAACTCCACGCGCGCAAATATTTAAGGGAAAAATTCATTTTTCGGAAATGACCCCTTTTTCACCACCGTCCGCTCCGTTGGTTTTCGGATTTCAAGGGGTTGTTCCTCTCGTCGACTTTCTGCTTGCTTAACATCAGAGGGGATGAAAATGGCGGAATGTCATCGGGATATTGATCGTGAAATATAATTGGGAAGTGGCGGCAAAAGGGGCCCCCGATTGCGGTTTTGTCAATTAGCTGCGTAACGCGGCGCGCTTTTCGTGTCCGCGACCCGGAGTTCTTCGGTCTCATTTTAAACTCACATAATTTGCGCACTTTCATAAATAAGCGTTTAATGAATGTATTACTGTAAGTGTTGAAGTGCCTCTCCCTTCAGCTTTTCTGCGTCGGTAAAAGGTTTGCGGTTGGCCGTTGCGAGATACGCTTCGGAATTTATTATCCAGTGCACTTATTTATCGAAAATGCTCGAGTACCAATCCGTGTGCTGTTGTTTCGACCGCACGGTGATAATTGAAGTGTCTGTCCCCAGTATTTGTGGTTTTAACTTTTTTCTGTGCGTCGTTACTCATTTATCTGTGAAATGGATTGTTGTCGCGAGAAAATTTTTAACGGTCGTTTTTTAGCACTTAAGTATCCGATC
This sequence comes from Ladona fulva, assembly GCA_000376725.2. Lineage (NCBI taxonomy): Eukaryota > Metazoa > Arthropoda > Insecta > Odonata > Libellulidae > Ladona > Ladona fulva. The sequence goes on along the minus strand of KZ308564.1, from coordinate 199,783 downwards.
GCGGAATGTTAAGCTAAAATGATAATATTTTCGGTTATTTTGAAATTATGAATATTTTTATATTCCGTCTTATTATTTCGCGAGATCTGTTTTGTTGAAAGCAGTAGTATTATCATTCTCAGCGTAACCTTTCTTCCAAGATTAGCTTTAAATAAGAGCAAATAGGATCATCTGTATCCAGGAGAACTTTTTAGCGTTTAGAAATTTGGCTCCCCTTAACTCTAGAAATGGAATAAATGCTTCATTTCATAAGAATTTCTTCCGTTTTTAATTCGATAGCCATGAGTATTTTTATTCAGAGAAGTGTCAGTTGAGACTCCCACCTCAAGTATACCTCCAAAGTACAAGCAACAACTCGGTATGTAACATATCATGGCTCCATAACCATTTTATGTACGCTAGCTAGTTTTAGAATGCTTGAATTTATGATCCATCTATTTAACAGTGAAAATTAGAATCTGATTTCAACGAATATAAAAAAAAATTCGGAGAAGCAACTAAAGCACCAAAATATGGAAATTTTACCAGAAAGATGTTTATCACGGCTGATAGCGTATGAAATTTGTAATATGGTTCAAAAATTGTTTCAAATTAGATTAATGATAATATTTCAATGTAAATCAAAAAAAGAACGATGCTTCACTTCTATGCACCGTAAATATGACAAGCAGGTATGCCTGGCTTGCGGATGAAACACGACGAATACAATTTTATCGAGATTTATAAGTGGAATCGACTAAAATAGTCTCAACTAGACATGACGTTGCGTTGGTCAGGAACCACCTGGAATATGCGTGTAGTGTATGAGACCCTGCAGAAAAATTTTGTATTCGGGAATTAGAAAAAGTACAGCGAAAGGCGATACGTTTTGTAAAGAATTGTTACGACAAGTCAGTGAGTGTTACGCAAATGCTTCAGGACGCGGGATGGGAATCTCTAGAAGATAGAAGGCTTAAACAAAGAATAAATCTATTTAATAAATTTAGAGAAAGCGCGTTCACAGATTATGTAGCTGTCATAATGCGTCTCCCATATATAGGCCGTTCTGATACTGCGAGGAAAATCAGAGAAATAGATGCTAGAACAAGTCGTTTCAAGGATTTATTTTTTCCGTGAACGATACGCGAAAGCAATCGATTAGTGAAGTAGAGTAATGGTGCTTGCATCCCCTGCCACACGCCGAAAGGCGCCTTGCAGTGTACTTATGTAGATGTAGACCGACGAAAAAGAAAAACATTCAAAGACACCGAGCTATCGACTGTTTAAAAACCCCGTCATGCATTTTTCCATCTAATGCCTCTCAAGCGAAAATTGTTATTTTCTATCCATCAATTTAGTACTTTTTTCAGAACATACGCGTTTCTCACTAGAACCTGTCAAGCACACGGTCCACCATAGTAGTAATTTGCGTTTAAACTCCTTCCTCGCTTGCCCTTACTTCTTCGTAATTTCCCCATTGAGTGACAGCTCAAAATACAGTCGCATTCGTCACTCCCGTCGCGGCGGAAAACTTCCCACTTACTCTGTCACATCGACGTCATATGTTTACTCCAGAAATGTCTCCGCTTAGAAACTCGCAGGCTCCTGAGATCAACCTTCCACGCATAATGCTCCCCTTGCGAAAAAAAGCTTTTTCCCCAATACTTCGTCAACGTTATTAGGGCGAGACCTTTCTCACTCTTCCGGTGCAGACGGACGGAAATGACAAGTTTAGTATTTTACCCGTGCGATCCTTTCCACATCTCGATAGGTCGCGCGCGCCCGAGACGGGTTTCTCGTAAGTTTTCAACTGGGACTTCTGCGGGCGGCAAGTGAGGAAATTACACGGCTCTCGCCGTATCTGCCTTCCAGTGTTTTAAGCCTTGCACCCTCCTTTATCCTTACCAATTCCATTACCCCCCGTAGTTCCCCGCTCTCTCGACAGAGGCCGATTCCCTTCCGTGTCCCTCCCCAAAACACCCCTCTCTCTCTCTCCGGAGACCCTTCCTTTCATTCGCCGTCAGAGCAATTTCTACCTCCTCTACTAATTACCGGTGGGATATGAAGGGGATGGGTAGGGTCCAGAAGGTGGCCCTAAGAGAGGAGAGCTTTCGCGGAGATTAATTACCTCACCTCCGCAGGTGGGTAGGTTTACTCATTTTTTACCCGCGTCGCTCGCCTCTCGATACGGGCGAAAAGGGGTGTCCATAGGATTCTTCCGGAATTTTTGTCTTTCCGCCAATATAAAGTGGAACGTCTCTTCCAAACATTTTTTTTCCGCGGTTTACTCGTATATCCTCTTAAATTTCACGTACTAAACGGCACGTTTGTAAGTTTCAGTCAGAATTCAAAGAAGAAAACAACTATGGAGTTAATCAGTGATATCATAATGAACTACAAAATGAAAATATATATCGCAAACTATTTCAATAGTTATTCTTGAGTAGCTATATAGTATCTTCTCCGTCTAAGGGAGTCTAAGGCTCGGTATTATAATGTATACTTAAAATGGACTTTAGCTAATGTTCAGTTGAGGACCTGTATTTATGAGGGTTTCTTAGAGTGAAAGTGAGCATTATAGTTTATACCCATACTAATCTATCATAATAATATCACTATAATCATCACAGTATGTACTATAATTTTCGTGCACGGATAAGTAGAAGCTATTCCGCCGGACGTGTTGGATCTCATATGGTGATTCATTTTTCAAGAATCGTCGCCTTCGTTTATTTATTATATTAGTGGATTTTTATCGTTTGAGAAATTTTAAAAATGACGTCCTTAAAACATGTATTTCCAATATGTTTTACGTTAAGGCTTGGTAGTCCAACTTTCAGGTCTCCGACGGTGTTGATTATGGTGTTAACTAAGACTATGATATCTAACGTGCTTTAATTAATTAAAAAATATGTTATTGTTACCAAAGCGCTTGTGTTAACTGAATATCTTCTCAACAGTTACAAAGGAAAGTATATGTAGTATATGATGTCAAATATCAAAAGGTTTTAATCCCCACCGTGCACGATAATTTCCTTTTTTATAATCTATGGTTTCATTTTCCTTTATTACTTCTAATCTAAATAGATTTTAGTACTTAATTAGCTTGATTTTCTTAATTACATAACAAATTACAGAATTTGCTTCTGAAGTCATGGTAGACATTTCGAATCCATTCATATCTATTATTATGTGTATTTACTAGGAAATCTGCAAATAGATACTTAATCTTGTATTCTTGCCATATTAAGCATAATCATTTCCACTGCACAGACTGAAAAAAAAAATCTCATCAAGTATTCCATACTATCTCGGCTCTCCGAAAATTAAAAACTTTCGACCTCGATTCGTATATCACGGTAATAGCGTAATAACTGAAAATTTGATATTTCTGTCCGTAAAATTTGGCCTACCTTCACCGAGAAACGCTCCCGTTCCGTTTTTCTCGGCATTTCCCCTTTGCGTCTGCCCCGGCGCTCGATCTCGCACGCCCTCGCATTGCGCATTGCGTTTCGTTACTTCCCTTCTCTTCCTCCACGCGTCTCTCCACCTAGTCAGCATCCTTTCGACTCACTACTCCATTATTCTCTTTCTCGTCCTCTTTCGCCCACTTCGTTATCTCCCTTCCCTCTTTTACTCTCCTAATTACCTCTTCGTCTCTTTTCCTCCTTCCCACCGACCTCGATCCCACCCCTTCAACTTCTCTTTCGCCTTTCGTTTCCTCTCTTCTATTTTTCCCCCGAGTCACCTGTTCAAAGTTTTTCCGTAGTTATTTTGCCTCCTCCTTCCCTCTGCGTTTATTACAGCGTTTATGGCCACAAATTTGATTATTTTGAAGAGGCTCTCGTCAAAGACCCCTTTTCAATTTATTATTTACAAGTAAGAATGCCTGTTTACATGTGTAAGGACTCGTAGGAACGTATTGAAAGACGCAATGCGTAAGTGACCCTAGATGAGAAGGAATATGCTGATAAATTCGATTTCCAAACTGATGCAATAAGCAAAACTTCATCTCCGAACTGTGAGTTTATAGGGCATCGTACTTACTACTACTAGTAATTTGATCTTAAGCTTCATAGCTTTCCTAATCCTCCATTATCAAATGAATTGTTTACGCATGTATCAGAGATAATATTTGAGTTAATTCAAATCACTTATTGGCTTAGAGACCGGTTGCTATCGCCTTCTTGTCTATGGAATTCGATTGGTCGACCGAGTTCGTCCAACTGGAAGGATAGGATCGACTCCAAACTTAATTATCCATTTTCACTGATGAAGGTTTATGCCACGTATCTTAATCCTATTTCCCTTCGTGAAAATTAGTATAAATTCAACCACATAAACTGTTTGAGACATTATTAGGATGAAAATGCGGCAGGTTTGCTACTTATGATTTACCTTTTTTTCCATGAAAATGGTTAATTTCCCCATCTCGCTTTACAATTTGTTTCGTTCCCTGTAATTCGGTTTCTCTTAGATGTTTGAGAGAAGTTTAAGCTATTAACATGCGTACCCTCGGATTCGAAAGTAAACTGGGAGAGTGGGAGAATCCAACCTAATAGTAGTCTTTCCTCCTAAGGTTGGGAAAATGAGACCCTTGAACTTAATTCACGTCTCTCACTGAACCCAGACTGGATTTAACGTTTTTTACGACTAATTTTGTATTTGAGACGCAAACTCTCCTATCCTATGATACCTGGTTGAGTAGATACTTGGAAGGTGAATTAATAAATCGGTAAAGCCTATCATAAATGACACGTAAAAAACATTCCAGAAAGACATTTACCTAGGAATTGTTCTAAGAGTTTAGTATCATCACTGAGATAGTGTTTTAATAAGAATTTTCCTATTTAAGAACAGAATTCCCGCGTTAACAAATATTGTTGAAATATTCGTCTTTGTAATCTAAAGAATGCTTATAAAAACTTTCCATTTATTTTCTTAGCGAGCTAAAATGTTTACGAGCTATAAATTAATTTGTAAATTTGAGTAGCTTATTTTGAAAAGGTAATTAAAATTTCTACCACCTATGAACATTGATTTTAGATTGGAATATGTCTTTGAAGTGCAAAATTACAGAAATAAAGGAAAAACCAATTTCAAAAGAGTATTTTATGTAAAATAATAATGTGTTAATTATTAGTATTTAATTAAATTAATTAATTAGTAGTTGATTAAAGTATAACTTAAGTGATTTATAAGGAAAATCCTTAATAGACATCGTTGTTTTGGTCGACGTGCTAACTGAGCAATGCCGTTCTCCGATTTTAATTCCGATTTGTCCGATCCTTTTCGTTATCGTCAAAATTATTGAAATGGCAGTAATTGGAAGAATATATTTCCGTTAAAAATTTACTAATACTCCTTATCCTTCTTGTCGTAATAATCATTAGAACAAATCAGAGTAACTGAAGATCTTCCTTTTAGATGTTTACTATTGTTCCTATTTTAGTTTTATAATCGGAGATTGAGAAGCTTCGGAGTGAAAGAGGCTTGAATAGCCCTTTAAGAAACTCTCAAAGCGATGGAAGTCGTACTCTTCTGAAATCGCGTAGACAAATCTTCCGCCTGTTAAACTTTCGCTGTGTAGCGTATAAGAAGAATGTCCCTTGGCCCAAATAAAGGTTTATGAATTATTATTTGTGTATGATTGTCATGGTGTTATTTTGGGAGCTTAAATTCGAATATGGACGGAAGCAGTACTCGGATTTGAATTCATTGTCATTTGAATGCTGTTGGCCTCGAACTAAACTCGCCCAGAACACGCGATTCCTTCAATCCTTTCATTTTCGACTCTCTCGACTACATTTCCTCTCTCGAAAAAGGCCACGATTTTTAGGCTTACCCATCGACAAACAAGCGAAAGAGCGAGTGGAAGAGTTAAAAAGGAGCCGTTTGAAGAGAAGTGAGACGAGGACTTGAGTTTCGCAGGGATTTCTCCTCTCTCAGGATTCGGCCGCAAACACCGGTTGCTCGCCGTGTTTGCCATTCGCGCTTTCACGTCTTTCTCTCTCTCCTTTCTCTTCACTCCGCTCTTTTCATCATTTCCCTCACTCTCCAAAGTGTCACTTTCATTAGCGGAAGAACTAGCTTTGATCTCCGGAAACGGGATTTTCACGGGGAGTCGTCGTTAGCATTTCGGCGCGATATCTAAAATAACAAGAAGAGGAACCAGGAGGGCCTTTATCTTTTCGGAGGAGTCTCTTCTCCTTTTCATTCCCAATCCTCCACTTTTTCCCCGCGCCATCTCCCTCGGACGAATTACGCCATTCGTGTTTTTTTTCGGTTTCCCTCCAGGGGAGCCACAGTCGAGGGAATGTCTCCGAGTATCACGCGTCGATGGTTATCTTTCGCGGACCTTTTCTTCGTGCTTTTCGTTTATTTTTCGGTGCGGCGGGGTTGACGTTTTTTTCGAAGAAGAGGGTGGATGCTTCTCAAGGTCGCCCGGAAAGTTCCGGGAGATTTCTTTTATTCCTTTACGTGGTTTTTCTTCATAAATTAGGGTCGCTTTTTCTCCGCCTTTCGTCGTTCTTGTTTGTTGCCCTCGCTAAAAATGATTCTTTTTCAATATTTTCGCATCGCCGAACTTCGTTTACTAGATGGGTTTCCTCGTTCCGCCCAAGAGCACCTGTTTGTGTTTTCGCCCGCTCTTTTCGACTTGGGAGTCATTAAAATTCTTTAAGACGACATTCCCGCAATCCGACCGCACTGGAAATCGGCTTCAACGATTCCTTTAAGATTGACGCAGTTTGTATAATGATGCTTGCGGAGGGCTGAACCGATTATGGTTCTTGTTTTATGTCTCATTTTGTGGGCGTCTTAAAAGGAAAAGTACTGTGTTTGAAAGAAGGAAAAACAATCTGATTGTGGTTCTGTGGTGTAAAAAGGAGTATTATTTTAAACGAAATTTTAGAATTATAGAATGCCGTTTATGTTCCAATTGTTTCAGTTCGAAAAATCATCGCCATTCCTCGAAGGGTGGTAAATTAAAATCAATTTCACAAATGCATTCGTTAATTTTTTGTAAATGTTTATGATATTCCCTGGTATTGTAATAATGAGTTGTACACATAAACACATTGAACTGAAATTGGCTGTGTTTATTGGCAGTAACTCTTATTTGAGTTACATCAAAGCGTATTCCTTTTAACTTTTGGAGTACAAATGTGTAAGTCCTAAGTACCAAATGGTACTAAGTTTGGCACTAAGTCCTTAGTACCAAATGAAGCCCGTGCCAATAGTTTTTTTATGCAGTTTCCACGTTTGGTTACTACAGTAGGTTCAAATGTATTGTCTCAGGTGTTTTAAATAAGAAGGATGTGACGTTGGCGAATACTTAAACCGTCTTGTAAATTTCAGCGTCATATCATTTAGAGTGCAAGAAATTTGAAATCAAGGGTCCGAAGCCTTTAACCTGAGTGAGCAGCAAGTGTGAAGACTTCCCGGACCGCAGACATTGTTGTAGTTTGAAATTAACTATTGCTATTGTTTGAAATTAATAATTGCGGTTACAATAATTTGTAAAATGAGTATAAGAGATTAATTTTTTTGGGTAGGACCTTTGCCATATTTGCTTTTTCATTTGACTAATTAAGGGATGAGATAGAAAATGGTTTATAAACTTTAGGAAAAAATAATCTCCTTGGCCGGGGGTTTGGACACCCCAACTCTAAATGTGATAAAGGCAGTCCAGACTCAATTCATTCTCCTGGATCGTACGGGCCTTGAAAAGTGCAGCGACCTTACTAGATTAGAAGTGAAAGGCACATATCATTAAATTTTGAGATTCAGCCTCGTCACTCTCTATGCACACGGCTGCCCTTTCCACGCGCACGCTTCCGAGCTCGTTAAACTTCCCTCTCCACTCAGTGTTACGCATTGCCGGTTCGCCGTACTCTCCTCGGTTGAACTTAGCAAGACACCTTATTTTAGGCGCTTTACCCCCGTACAATCTCCCTCATTCATCCCGCATCTCCCTAATTCACTTTCAAGCCTCTACTGCCCTCTTTTTCATCATCATTCAAGAGGAAGTATTAACACCTTGGTCAGACGGTCGATTTGAGTTCCTTTTGGTGGGTAGATTTTCAGCGGAATTAGCTTCATAAATGAGGGATAGCACGTGGCCGGTTCGCCTTTATCTTCTGAGAGGTCGGGTTGAAAATGAACTCAATTCCTCGGAAATTCTCGAGCATGCGCTGGTTGAATATGTGGTCGATTTCGAAATTCCTTTGGCACTGTATGGAAGTCATTCAATACTTATACGTGTGTGATGTAGTCCGTGTCAAGAAAGAGATCTGCGGAACCACCTTCTCGCTCTCTCAGCTAGAGGAGAATGGAGCATCTTGTTTCTAAGATGCGTATTTTAAGATTTAAAGAGTTATTTGTTTGCTTGATAAACGGGAGCCTAAATTTTAAGCTAATTTAAGGAAGGCTGGTTCTAGAATAGTTTATGTATTACTAGTGGTTAAGTTTCCGCCAAGTCACAGTTAAGGTTCCATTTATTTCTCTACGAATCCTTCTCATTTAAAAACGAAAGCAGTGGGTCAGCTAAAATTTACACGAAGGATTTTTTTACTATTCTTAAAAGATGACTACCACCTGGCCTGGAACCTATCTGTAGTCCAATCGTGCAAATAAAAAAAAAATAAAATAAAAAAAATTTGGATTGAACTAAAGCGTGGTAAATAACTGAAAAGATTTTGAATTCATACATCGATATTTATTTAAACCGGGAGCTCCGCGTTTGACCGACAGCTGGATAAAATGTTTATAACTTATAACATTATTCACGTAGTATACTTGCGCCCTTGATTGGCTTTTGGTAAGTTTTCGTTTTCTGAATTTTTTTGAATAAATAAATAATTTTTGTTTATTCTCCGATTTAAATATATTTTACGGCTAGAGATCTGGATAAATTTGTTCAAGGCTTTATCGCCGTTGTTTAATATCTCTAAGGTGCGCTGTTACCATTAAAACTTCTTCATTCATTTCAGTCAGAGCATTAGCTAAACTCCATCGCTACGTAATAAAACGATCAAATAAACAGCTTTAGTCGGTATGCTGCAAAGAAGCTCCTGATGTACCCGTTAATTAAGGTTTGTTATTTTTTCTTAGTGTTAACGTATTTAAAGAAAGCTCGGATATTTCGAATTAAGGTATGTTTTTATTGTTTAGCGTATCAGGAAAAGACCTTGAATTTTATAGCGCTCGTATTTCGAGTTAAATGAACTAGGAAGAATCCTACAGTGTTACTTATGACCAAATTTATCGATATTTCGAATTCGTGCGTTTTTACCAGATGATTTAGTGCCCTGCTAGGTTTGAATTTAAAGACGCGCCGATCAGTTGAGAGAAACAAAATTATCCTAACCTTATCCATACTAAGAATCAAAACACTCCATAGAGAGTATAAACTATTTTTACTAGACCACAGAGAAATTCTCTGTGGTCTATGGAGTGTTTTGATTCTTTGAATATTAAGAATTACCACAAAGATAATCCTGATTCTGTGTCGCTTATCCATACTGTCGACAGACGTGGTTTAACTAGTTGATACTGAATTTCACATCGGAAGAATTTAACAAGTGTTCACGGAAGTTTTTTTCTTATTTTGCTGAAGAAGAGGAGACGGGAAAGAAGCCCTTAAGTTGTAGGCATGGATTGACCAGATGGGGTCGAGTGTTTCCCTACTGGTTTTGGTTCGCGTGGGCGATTCAGGGGACATGACCGGTTGGCGTAGCGGAGGAAGTGGCGAAAGAAAAGGGAGGTCGGGGGGATTCTTGTTTGAGGGATTTCAACACCTGTCTCTTATGTATTTTTACTCGTCTCTTTACCAACACTGCTTTTCTGAACTGAGATCAAGGTTCGCTGGGACAGAAAAGGAATTTAATACCCTCTTGTCTGTTGACCTCTGGAGTACCAGTTGCGAAATATTTTTGTGTGTTTTGTTGTTGGAACTTACCACTGTATTTGTATTACAACTGCTAAATTCGATCAACCACCAACTGACTTAAATACGTTTTTTATATTTATGTGGTAAAAGAGCATGGGATTTATTCATGGCACATTAGTCGCAACTGCACAATTATTCTGCTTGGTGTGACTAGAAGTTTCATATTTAGAACGTGGATGATTATTTTGGATAGTCAAGTGGGTAGCGCGTTTGCCTCTGGTGAAAGCGGTCCCGGGTTCTATTCCTGGTAGGAGCTATTACGTGCAAAATGACCCCACCTGTCGTAATACCACTACCATTACGGTTTTCTTCCATATTCATTTAGTTCTATATAAATTTTGAGTCTATAACGATGTTGTTTTCGTTAGATTTGTTTGGAATTATTCTCTCTGGAATTTCCGAGGTTTGAAATTTATAAAGGAATAAAAAAATTACATTGTGTATTGAATTCAAGATAATTTTTTTTTTCGGTTGATTTATCTCCACATAAATTGTGTATGTTTCGAAGACGGTTTCATTAAAGAAATTGCGAAAAATTGCGTTTGAACATCAATTCTTGTTTCCTGTTTTGCACCGCTAATTAAATTTTGAATGAAACTTTCTTTAAATTGATATTTCTAAATTACGTTTCCTAGGTATATACCTTAGTATCAAGAGAAGCATTGCCATAGTTTTTTGAAGTAATAATTATTCCGCGAAGGACGACACATTACGATGTACATACTTAGGTCCCATGTCAAAAGATTTACGAGAATGATTTTGCTTTTTATGTGAAGGTTAATCAAGTTATATATTCGTCATTTCCTGTGTTAAACGTCTAACTAAAACGCTAAGTGGCTTTAAAAAAACGTGAAAGGAATTCGGGCTCTCATCCGAAGTCGGAACGGGATTGAATCTCGGAATGCCAAGATTTCCCCCACTGCCATCGCCGCCCGGCTAATGTACTCCACTCTCATAGCAGCATGCCAAAGAGGTCACCTCTCTTTCTCGAGGAGGCGCTCTCTCACCAAGACGAAGCCGTCCTCACGGAAAAAGTCCGACAAAACAATGAGTCTCTCAAAACGAGGAAATAAATCCATCCGACACCGTCGCCCTATAAACCATAACGTCCCGACAAATTAGCCGATAATCTCCGGCTCAACGGTGCGCCATATTTCATCCCGCGAGGACGACATTCGCGCGGATTAAATTTCAACCGTATTAATAAAGAAAGCTCGGATGGAACATTTTCGCAGCCTCTCCGGCGTCGTCTTTGCCGAGGACGGGTTTGTGCAGGTAACAGAATCCAAGGGAGGGAATCTCAAGAACGCGGATTGAATCGTAGCCAAGGCATACGGGAGAGGTGAGTCAGAGGAGATGCATTGTGGAGGAGCGAGGTCAGATAAGCACGGCCGGAAGCTGGACGAATCGCCTAGAGAGAGGGGGGCCGCGGGCTAAATAAAGAGTCCTCTTGGTGACATGCATTGACCAGATGTGCACTCGAGGTGTAGCGATGAGAGCGAATTCACTTTGTTGCGAGGATGCTATGCGCCTAGGAAGGCATGGCTTCTTTATAATAATAATAATACGTCTTTAGTAGAGCTAGATTAAGACACGACAGTCTCTTCTTACATCTAACCCTTCGTCTTACAGAGTATGAAAGAAAGCGACAGCATGAAAAAAGAGCACTGAAGAAAACAACTTAGTGAGTTTAAAAACCTAAGTTTGCGCTTAGAAAGAAATACACTACAGTAGGAAAACACCCACAAGAAGGGAGGTGTGAGAAACCTGCGAAATCTACAGATAGTTAGCTGAATTTAAGGAGAAAGCAGTTTAAACAGATCTGAAAGGCGAAACAAGAACAATTTACATAGCCGGTACAGATAAAAATGCCCTTGTATGATAAGCAGAGCACATTCTGAATTATCTGAAAGGGAAAAACAGAACAATTAGAGGAATTACAATTACAAAAAAAGAATCTTAATTAAAAAGAAAGAGAAAAACAAAACAATAATAGCTTTCATAGTTACTACAGATAGAAATGTGTCGACATAAAGAATATGCAGAAAATATTAAGAGTTATCTGAAATGTAAACAAGAAAAAGCAAAAGTACACTTTACAAGATACAAACAAAAAATAGACGACGGTTCTTTTCATGGATCGTAAAATTTAAAGCTCAACGCTCAGGTGGAAGAGGGGGCGGTTTTACGCGTTTGTTTCAAGTCTTTCCTAATGATTCTTTGCGTGGGAATGCATGTTGGTAGTTCGTTTCCCAAGAAAAGTTGCTGATTCTCGGTAGAGAGTTACGCCATTCGTGGGTGTAAGTAGCGGGGTGGTCGCAGTACAGTGCAGCCAACTGTAAAGAAATATAGGGTCTTCGGGAGGTCTATTATTGATCCTCCTTACTGGTATTCCGTGTAATGTCCGAGGTAAATGCTTTCAAATTCGATATTATTTCGTTCAACGCGAAAATCTTTTACTCCGCGCTTGTTTTCTAGTCTAGTATCGTCTTATTTATTGTACTACGATATTTGTATTCATTGCTCAAGTGATGGGGAAATTGGGAGTTATCAAATGCATTGAAATGGGAAATTCGACATACTAATCATAATGCGACTTTATTAGGGTGAGATTGAGAGTCTCAAGTGTTTTCTTACATCTAACCCTTTGTCACATGAAATTTAAAAGAGATAGTCTGAAATAGTGCACAGAAGAAAACTATTTTGTGGGTTTAAAAACATTAGTTTCCTCTTGGGAAAAATACACCACATCAGGGAAACATCCACCACATCAGGGAAACATCCGCAAGAAGGATGGGAAAAAGACTGCTAAACCTACTGAAATTAACATAAGTTTTAAGGAAACGACCGGTTAAATCACACCTGAAAAGCAAAGAAATTGTACAGACATTATTTCATAACAGCTAGAAATAACTTTTATTAAAAATAATCGGAAAAAGAACATTATGAAATGCAAATATTTCTGTTACAAAAGAGGTCAGTATCAAGTACTAAATGCGAAGCTGAAATAGGGAAATCAATGAGCTCATAACTGATGATCAGGTTTGTCAATGTTATTTGATAGAAGTATGTTCGAGCATCGACATAGTACTAAGAATGTCTGATAGTGAAATACTTTATTTCAACTAACTCTAAACCTTGATAGTAAGTAAACAAAATTCTTCTTCTTCTATCCGACACTACAGTCCTGGCTGGGTCTTGGCCTTCTCCACATTCAGCTTCCATTTCTGTCTGAGCTTTTAGTTCCTCACTTTCATCTTCCTTAGACCCTCCTGCGTGTAATCTAGCCATCCCAGTCTGGGCCTTCCTTTCCTTCTCGTGGCTTACAATCTCCCTCCGAGTACCATTTTTGGCATTGCAGTCTCATGCATCCTTTCCATTTTTCCTTACTCATTCTTATGGATTTTATGACTTTAACAAAATCCTCTCCAAAATTATAAACTGAGCATATTAAAATTTAGAATATAACAAAGATATGTCAACTTGAAGTAATCGAGAACGGTACGGATAAAGATTGTAAATACCAAGACAGAAAGGTGTCTTCACACGCGCCAATGGAATGAAATGTTAGTGAAATAAATTCGATACTTGCGAATGATACCGCACGTTAATGCCATAAAAATAAAGAACTGCTTTTGTATCATCCCGGCACATTCGAAAAAGAGACGCGACAAAAAGAGCAGCAACCAATTAATCGAACACGGCCGACTCGATGCTTTCGTAATGGCGGAGAAGTTAATACATTCCGCGCGATAAAAGCCCAAACGTTTTTGGGTCAGGCGATACAGCGAGTCCGATCTGATTTCCCGACCGCTCCAATTTGTAAAATACAAACCGCGGGGTAAATTTATGCGTATTTGAATGGCGGCGCCACCGAATTCCAGTCGCCGCAATATGTCGGTCGTTAACGGCGAATTATCTCCCCGCCGTACGCTCCGCTTAAACATCCCAAAGCCGCTCTCCGAATCACGCACAAATCGCTTGAACGGTCTGTTCGATTCGCACGGCGGATTGGTTTATCGGCGCAGCAATAACCTAATCGCCCAATGTAAAGCGATCGTTACACGTGTCCTCCGTCGACCCTTTTCTCCGGATCAGCGTTAAATTTTTAACCTGGCCCCGCTGGACATTTGCATCCGGGTCGAAAACCGCGAATCACAGTCGTGTGTCTGACCTTCCTCCTTTCGAATCCTGCGGAGTGTTTCTCCCTTATCTCTCTACCGCCTCTAACCGTTCCCACCACTTGATCGCGGACAGAAATACCGACCAGATCCCGCGCAGCCAAAAGGCCAATACATCCCTTCTCCGCCATTCTGATTCTCAGCTGCGGGCGGAACCAGAGGGGAGGCCAAGGGGACCGTTTGGCCCCTGTCCGAGTTTTTAGAGGTCCCAAAATTTCCTACGAAGTAAAACAAAGTTTCGGTTCAGTTCTCTTGGATGTTGAGAGACATAACTCGACTTTGGCTATTGCTTATTACCCCTGTTTACCAGCAATGCTATATAATCGGAAGGTGAAGTGTATACTTTGGTACGCGGGGTTACGAACTTAATTCGTTCCAGTTCAGAAAGTTTGTATCTCGAAACCCAGTTTTCCGTTATATGTTTTCGTGCTTTTTTCGGCTCGTATCTCGAAACTAAGTTTATGGAATATTTTTTTCAGAAGATTATTTTCTTGAGTGCGATTTACCAACCTAATTCTATCTAAGTTAAGTTTCGTCGTTATTTTCAAAGCAAACATTGCTTATTTGCATAAATATACATTCACATTATGATACACACACACACACATACTCGTATGTGACACATTGCTAATGCACATATCCTACATTTGTGTATGTTTTTCCTGACGTCATATCTTGTCTTGAACTTAACTGAAGTGCATACATTCTTACATATGATACATTTCAAATATACATGTATTGAATTTGTGTATCTTTTCTCAATCTTGTGTTAAACTTTTTATAAAATTCTTATAATTTCATGCAAGTTGTAACCATGCTAGTGTTTCTGAATTCCACAATTTTATTGATTTATTTCGAAGAATGCTTCTTCCTTGATCGCCTTGGTCGCGGTAATTCCGATGCAAAATTGTTCTCCTTGTTAGGAACTTTTTATACGCTATGAAATAATCAGCTCACGTAGGTGGCAGATTAGGACAAAAATTATTATAGCTTTGAGGGGCGTATCATAAAGTGTGGTTTATACGTGAAAACGCGCATTAATATTCTCTTTTGGGGTTGGTAGGATCAGTAGAAGTCCGTCCAATTATTTACTTTATAATCATAGTAGCATAGTTAATATACACATTATAAAAGGAATGTTTTAGAAGTCTATCTGCGCTTCCTCATTCTACGATTTAAACAAATGTTGTACGAGGAAATGGTCATTAATTTCAGCTTTTGATCTTCTTAAGCCTCATTAAAGGGTCCCGACGTGTCATGACCCGGACCCCGGTTTATCTCTGCTATGCCATGGCCCCGGATGGGGTAATCCTACGGCCCATTTCATCTTCGGTTCACTTCCAAGTCCCATTTCAACGAGAAGTCTCCTTTGAATGCTTGAGGTATTAATAAAGACTAATTTTTATCTCTTGTTTTGCCACCGTTGTGTAATTCTGGGGGTTTTCGAACCTTCTGAAAGTGGGATAGGCGAAGGGAATTAAGCAATTGCTTGCTTTAGATGGGTATTCACGGTCTTAATAGCTATTTTTGGTATGGGACGAATGGAAAGGAGGTAGGGATAGTAACGGAATCTTCAGCTTCTGGGTTAAATGTTTTCCAGAGATATATTGATCAGATTTACATGCAAATGATGGTAGCCACCTATTTATATTGAGTTTCTGTTTTTTGTGTTATAATAATAATGGACGACTTTATTTCAAGACGAAATTGATAATTGGTTGATCTTTTCTCACATCTAACATTATGTCATAGAAAGGTTTAAAAATAGGTCTTTGGTAGGAAAATTAAAAAAGCAATGAAGGAAGAAAATAATATACGGGTCTAAATACCCTAAATAAAATACACTACATAAATATTAGAATTACTGAATGGGTTAGTAGAGTATGATAATTTAGTTGGCGAAATTTCTAGAGATTATGTAGACAAGCTAGTCTCAAGTGTTTCTTACAGTTTTCAAATCAGCCTCGGACTGTATCTTTTGTGTGTCTAACTCCTTTTCCGGACCTACATTTTATACTTCTCCACATTTTTCCTCAAAGCCATTTATTTAATTCCATCTCAGACCTGTTGCATTCCTGTAATTATTTTGCAAGGGTCTTCGCAATGCGGAAAATTTAAAATTCTTTTATTCGCGAGGAATTCCTACCTGTTATTATCAACCTCGCGTTTAAATCGCGCCTAATTTATTACACGAGGTTTTTTTTCGCCAAGGAGATAATGATTACGCTCTAAGGCTTTCGAAATACCTGAGTTCGCTAAGTTAAGACTTGACTGCCGAAAGGATATTTAAATTATTTGGGAAGAGGAAGAATGCACAAGTATCTTTTCTAAAAGAAAATTCCTGAGCTGACTTCACAAACCCTATAAAGAACCACGTGAAATTCGATACCAAATATTCTTGTTGTCGAAAGAAATGTTATCGAAGTTTTGAATATTTAAATTCTAACTAAGTTGAAGTTACTTTAAATTGTTGCGATAAATTGAGAATAGGGGTTGCCCGGTTGGGTGATGAACGGTTAGTAGCAGTGGTATTGTTAAATGTGCTTCGATAACTAAGGTCATTACGCACATGTGGGCCCCACTGGGAATTGAACCCAGAACTGCTTCCTTCAAAGGTGAACGCACAACCCAGTTGTTTTAATTCAATTTATTGAATTTTATTCAATGATACTGATTACCAATAGACAGATGAGAAAATAAATATCAGATTTATCTATCACAATTAAAGAAATATTTTAAGCTATATTTTAGTACAGTTGAAAAATATACATCAAGTCAGTCAAATAAATTAGGCTTTAATTACTAATAAAAATACAAAACAACGAATGCAACACTTTTCTGGTCATTCCTTAAAAATCCATCAGGATCGCTGAGAAGACTTCCTTGATCTACTGCGTGTTGTGTAACTATGTAAATGAAAATGGCTTAGGAAACGTTCTTATTAATGTATTAAACTACTCATTCTGTTCCATGAAAAATTGTATTAAAAGGATTGTTTCATTTTTAAAATCCATTTTATACTCTATACTTTATTTCAAATACAGTGAACTCTCTATCATTCGGTCTAATGATGAGGATTGGATTCACAAAGAATCAGAAAACACGGATAATCCGAGGTTTCCGTTTTATTTCTTTTAATGTTCACAATGTATGTAAATAAACAATTTATCATCGTTTACTCTCTTAATCCGTTATTTTTTGTTGTTTTATGTACCCGCGAAGTTTTCTGCACCCGACAGCGGATATTTTAGCAGCGATAATGTAATTCGCACTCCCACTGTTCCATAGAGAAGGTCCTGCTTGTATCAGAACGAAAAAATACTTATCTATTTTTCTTTCAATTTTTTCAAAAAATAACCGCGGAAAATATCTACGAAGAGTAAATAATCATGCCCGGATGATCTGTTGAGTAGATAATTCTGGTACGGATAATCGAGACCTCTCTGTGTATAAATTTATATAATTTATGACACCGCTGCCAGACACAGACCCTGTGTTATAAATTATCCTTGAAATAAACTTAAACAGATGTTCACCTTAGGGCCTTGTACTATTATGTTTTTTTAAGTGAAGGTCTTTCTTAATATCGATGTTAATCCATGATGTATAAAGGAGACTAACTATAAACTTACCTTTAACTCTAACAAAGCATTATAATACCAGGCCCGTAAGTGAACATTACTCCATTTTAAGTAAACCTGATAATACCGGGCCTAAGGGTCTAACTTACTGAATAAAATAACGCTTAAGTTGTCGTTATAGAATTCTTTCATTTTCATCCAAATTAAAACACCGTCTTAGTCCAGTCTCCTTCGTATTCGAAACAACCTATTGTAATGGTATAAATCAATGAAATGGCCAGAGACCACAATTTTTCCTCCTGGCTGTAAAGTATCCATAAATGTCTTGTCATTTTTCATTCCCCACGATTATTCTCTCGGATGTTTTTTTATTCCTCGGGAGGTTGAGGATTCGTTCTCGACTCCGTTTCACTTACGTACGATGTCATGTTTATACCCCTTCCGATCTCCCCATTCTTTCGTGTTCTTTATAGCTCGCTAAATGTATTTCATACCCCTTTCGATTGATATAGGTGCGTACCTTATTGTGCCCGCCTCGGTGCGAGAGCCGTAAGGTTCATATTTGCGCCATCTCTCGCAAGGAGTAGGAAACTGATTTTATTCATCTCTGAGAGTCCTCTTTTATCGCCGCAATTCTACTCATCCTCGGGTTCCATTCACTTTTCCCTGTTCCGTTTCCAGCGATCTTATACCCCGACTATTTATCGGCCATTTAACTTCCCGCTCCATGAATTCCAGCAGAATAACCGGAGGATGATGTAGTTTCCTGCAGAAGTTTTGGTCTCCCACCAGCAGGGTAAGAACTTATATGGCATCCTCTTCAGGTCGCCATTGGAGAAAGGGAATTTTTTCTTCGCAAAAGAGTTTTTTTTTCCCATATCTGACAAGCTCGGCAGGGTTCTTCTTGAACTGTCGGAAGTTGAACGATTTCTGGATTGCTGTGATTTGATTGCCGAGCCGCAGGGGTGATTTTCCTAACGTTATTAATGGCTTCAGTCTCAGGATCATCTTATACAATGGCAAGGAGTGTCCGTCCCTTTTAAATGCTGTCGCATAGATTGGTGGATATTTGACAGAGGTTTCATTCACGGTCGTATAATTAGGTTCCACGAGTCTATTTAATATGATTTTAGTACATTTCTAGTAATTCCTCATCTCCGCCAGTGAAAAACTCTTCACCTTTAGTGGTTTTTCGTGGAATATAATGTGGGAAAGGACTAATTCTGTTATTGTCTTGATGCTTTTCACGAAGTCTCGCCCTTGATTGTCGATTTTGTTAAAAGATCTGCAGTTTTTATTCTAGGTTTTATTTATGTGCGCAAGCTATAGAAAGCTTATTTTCTAGAAAGAAACAGTAACAAAACTGATGGTATTCTTACTACTGGATTGATCAAGCCCGTATTGTTCTAAAGATTATTGTGTTAAAAAATGTATTATTCTCTAAAGTGCGGTCATACTTTATTGTAGATATGTAGGTATATATTCAGCTGGATTTTATTTTTCATCCATCTTTCATCATATGATACACTTCTGCGTATCATAAACAAGCGCTGGACTACATACGCCGTTCTTCCCTCATATTCTATTGGTTTTTAAGTGCATTTACGTGTATACGGTACATTTCTAAAGAAATGGCGTATTTTGTTTCGCAACAGTAATTATTCCACCTCTCTGTCATGGTTGGCAATTCATTCGTAGTGATTTAGTTCCGCAACCTTTCCTCGATTTTGAAACCGAAGTAACCATCGTCTCCTGCAGCTCTTTTCTCATTTCCCGCGAAGCGAGTCGTAAATTTGGGAAACGAGTTAGCCTTCGACTTGTGTGCCTTGTTTCCTTAAAGGAACAGCTTCAGACATTTCGTCGGCTCCAGTACGAGGCGAAATCAAAGGTTATTTGTCACCAAGGCAGTAACTCTTTCTTTCGATTACCAAAATCGGTTCTTTCTTCCCTCAAGAGATTAACTCTGAGAACCGAGTGTACGTCTCTTCCATTGCAGTGGCTCAACCGGTTGAATGGCGACGGATTCTCTCCAATTCGCATTCTTTTTACATGAGCGTTTTCTGCGAAGGCAAAAATGACCAGCGCTCAATATCCTTTTGGGGAAATTTTATAGTCTTGCCGGCTTGCCTTCTTCTTACTTTACTATTTGTTCTTACTTACGAGTCAGCTTCGCGAAATTACCCGGTGTTGGCCAATTACTTCAAAGAATCAACTCTTTAACACCGTTCATTTCTTGCGAGCCTAGTTTTCCAAGTAACCTTACGAAACTTTCGAGAAAATGGCTAAATATTAAAGGACGGATTTGTAACTAGGCACTAGCTGTAAGCCTCATCTGTATGGTAGCTGTGCTAATGAATTCTCAGTAAAATTATTCTGGTTTTTCGCTTCAAAAAATAATTTTATATTTGTTGAGTAAGTCTACAAAATATGTGTATAGAATGTATTAGATCGTAAAATATATCCATCGTTCTTTGTAATTTATAGAAATATATTGGTAGCATTGTAATTCAAAAGTTGTTCATATGAAGCGAATGAGATTTCCATGGGATGTATCTTTATATATGGGATAGGATGGGATATTTTATAGGATGTATATTATATAAAAAATTGAAATTTTTATTCGTAATTCCGAGCTGGGGCCTCGATCTGAGCTTTGCGCCTTGGGCCTCTGATGGCTTAAATTCGCCCCTGCAAATACCAAAACAGTATAGAAATGCCCTCTACGTATAGTAACAGAGGAAGACTTCTTGAAGCAATGGGAACTTACGACATTCATAGGTCCAAAGACAATGATTAGAAGTCAGAGAGATAGGTGAAATTGTTTGTGTGGACTATGTAGTACAGATATGAAATCAGGATCATAAGAAAGAAGAACGTTACAAGTTTGGAGGCCTCTGAGGTATGATTGTTGTGCAGAATTGATAATTTAAGTTGGTTGATTGAGTTGAGATGGCGAAAGAAGGGCGTAATCAGGCGACGGCAGAGTGATTGCGGTGGTCAAATATAGAGAAAGATTGTCGAAGAACTTAGAATTTAGTAGAAGTTAAGATTCAAGGGAATATACATTGGAAGGCTAATGCAATAGACTTATATACTAAATGGCAAAGGGCCAGATTTGTTATCAATAAAAAAGAAAAGGGCATTTAGTATTGAATTTAGGACTCAAAGCCAACGTGTGGTAATTTACAACAAAGAATGAACGAGTTCACCCTCTTCGGTATTTGCTGCATTGAATTCAGCCTTCATCCTTCATACTCTCGAAAGGAGGTAGAGCTGTGAAAGGAGAAGATGAAAATAAAATTTCTGGGAATGCCACTTTGAAAGGAAGCGCAGATGCATTTCCTGTCGTCGGCGAAGTTTTCGCGACCGGCGTTAAAAAAATCTTTTTAACTTCAGTCCGTCGAACTTTAAGGACGCGTCTCCAAGTTCGATTCTTTTAAGATGTGACGTCGCGTTCCCTCCCTCTTTTGTTTTTTGGCGAAGACGGAAAAAAGACGGCTGCTCGTGTAAAGCCCGGAGTTCATCGGCCTATGCATAAATATTCGATATGTCGGCGCCTTCCGTGTGTCGGACGCTGCTTCCCACACACACACACACCCCCTCTCTCCTGCTCTGGAATTTCCGCTGAAGGGGTGGAATCCAACATCGATGGACTCATTGCTTGTCAGTCATTCATTGGTGGTCTAGCAATATGTCCCTAGCGTAAATAGATTGGATCAATTCGATAGTCTCTGTGCCGATTTAATTTTTCCTACGTTAAATTTAAATGTAAGTTCAATGCTCCTCTGCTCCTTTTAGACTGAATTCTACGTATAGGTGCTATTACTTCCAGTATGAGGAGAATTTTTTGTAATCGGATATCCGCGTTTTAGGAATTTTCAGTTATTTCATAGATGTTTGTATTTAAAGTTGTTTTACAAAATGTTTTTGATGCAAGGATGAATGACGAAAAATGGCCTACGTTACGACTTTAGTGAAACATTTTCAAATTTGTTTTATTAAGTACTCAACGGACTTAAATCTGCGCCTAATGTAACCACGTGTCAAACGGACAGTTAGATAATCATTTTGTAAGAGACTTAGACCCGTTCTGCAAATTAGGCTCTTTTTCCTGCTAGATCTGGAGGAATTTTTTGTCACTCAGTAGGCAAAATTATCACTTGGCGGTTTCACAGAGCCATGATGATATACTCCTGTGATTAGAAGTAATCGCTGCGAAATCAAAATTCCAAAAAATGCTTTTTCCAAATTTTGGGTGATATCTAAGAAAACTGGTGTGAATTCGGTACATTTAATCGTTATACGATTGCGTCTTTAAAGTACATCGTTCATAGCTCTCTTGTAAGATCCATTTCATTTCACTAATTATGATTCAACTTTCTATGCCTTTTTGCGTAGCTTGAACTTTTTCATATAAAATTGTGAGGTTTCAGCAGACCTCCTATCTCTTTTTTTTCCTTGCAAAATCGTTCTCAAATGCGATCGCTCTTTAAAACACGCTCTGTAGCCACTATTTTTTTAACCGCTGTGTTAATCCCTAACTCTCCAAAGAAAAAGAAAAACCTTTTCAGGCCTGAAAGTTGCTGATTTGTTCGAATGTAATTCAATTTGTGCAACACCGTGCGTGAAACCGACGGGTTTCATGTCAACGTCCCCTGGATTATGAAGGTGTCCAATGCTCCCCTTCTACTCCTTGGATTTCCTTGTCACGTAATGACGAATGATATTATATGCCCGTTACTACGCTAAAAGTTATTTCGCCAAAATTATGTTATAATCTGTCCGTAGGCTTCGATTGCTTTTCAAGCCTCGCTTCTCGTAGATGTTTTCCTGCAGGGTTATAATTTTTTCCAAAGTGAGGACTTAGGTTTTTTTAACTCGTATATTGTTTCTTTCTTTTTATTACTTTTCTTTAGTTCAACTCCCAATACCTCTTTCTTTACATCTTTAATGGCAAAGAATTAGATCTAAGAAGAGAGTAACGTAAGTAAGAGAGTAAAGTCTCAATCTCGCCCTTAAATAAAGATGCATCATCATTATTATTTGATATTTTGATAGATCGATTGACTCAATATTGGCGAGGTTAGGCCCATGTGATGCTCTTTTTCACCTAATCTCGTATTTCGCTATTAAAAACAACTAGTATTGGAAAAAATGATGCGCCTAAAGAACTTAGAAAAACCCCTGATGCTGGAAAGAACCCACATGAGGGCTGAAAAAAATCGCGAAAGCACATTAATTTATGTCAGCTTTAATGGGCATGGTACGTTGGGTTCCAAATATTCTAGAGGATGGGGGTACAATTGAAACGAAACCCGAATGGTTCTCAGATACCATTGAAAATTGAATGCATTTGAAGCTTTTTTTTACTGTAAGTAGCATTTTACGACAAAAATCTATCACCGTGAATATTTAATTTGTCATTCAAATCCAATGGATTCAACTCTAACTCCGTCGTTTGCATGGAAAAGCAAGCGTGGTTCGGCAACTCTCAAGAAGCACTTAGTCTAGTGAACGTTGACGTAAGTTTCAAGTCGAATTTATTTCCTCTTTAAACTGAGGATGATTATTTTCCTTCAAATCTCCTCCCGTTTCCGTCCGTCGCAACAAATACATCCTTTTAAACGCCTGGCATCTCAGACATCCGAGTGATAACGAGGCAAGAAACTTCCGATGAAATTAGTCCAATTAAAACGATTACTTTTTTCCTTTCCCAATCCCCACTTTCGGAGCCATCTGCCAGTTGGCTCCATTCTTAATTGAAAACTTCTGCTGCAACGCTTCTTCTCTTATATAAAAAGGGAAATTCCGCCCTTTCCTTTCTCTTTTCTTTATCCTCGCCTCTCTCCATTCCTCTCGTGACACCGTCTCAGCTTCTCTTTTTCTGCCTTCACGTTCAACTCTTCCGGACTGCCATCTCTTTCTCTGCCTTTCACTTTTTCGACGCTTATCACCTCTACGCTCTTCGCCGCTGCTTCTTACCTCTCCCGCGCTCTTTCTATAAGCATCCTCTCCGTCTGCGAAGGTTTGGATCCTTCTTCCCTCCGGTCGTGAAATTTTGTTTTCCTCGAGAAAATAAGGATCCGTTTCATTCGGTGCTTCCTCGGTATTCTTTGCTTTCGTTATGCGTCTCGTCATCATGGAATTGCGCTTTTCGCGTATTTGTGATTATAATTTGCTGTTATTCATAGTTTTTTTATTATCTTTGGGTTATCGTTTATTTATTTTCGATTAGATTTTAGATTGGTATACTCCGTACAACGTTGTAAAGGCAATTTAAATCTTGTGGCCCCGTGTATTTCTTACGGGAGAACGGCGCGCGTTGTTGCAACTTTTGCATAAAAAAAGTTGGCAAAAATGGATTTGAAATACTTTTATCATACAGCAAAAGTGATTCCGCACGGCATGATGCGATTTCATAAAGGTTAAATACTATCATAATCGAAGGAAAAATAAGAAAGTGACACTTTCGAGAGAACCGGGAATTACTTGCGGTCTTCTTTGAACCGATATAATTAGGGCTAGTTTTCGAGAAACACGGTATTTCTTGGTATCACAATTTGTCTCACTTTATTCACTTCCCACCAATGGTATTACTTTTCCAGCTAAAAATTTTGGAGACAAATGTTATGGGGAAATCTACAGGAATGCCGAGAGTTTTTGGCAAAAAGCATTGAGAAATGTAGTCGCCAGCTACTTTTCGTTATATATCCGTAGAAAAACTTTAAGTAAGGAAGTGTTTAAGAAAACACTGAATTTATTTTCTGTGAAAATTAAAATCCTCTAACTTTATTGATAACGTTAAAAAACGAATTTTTATTTCGGAGGTAACGCAGACGTCGGCGCGCACGCCAAGCTCCAGCTAAGGTGGTTATGAAGCGATTCGCCTATTTCTCCGATTATTTGTAAGTACCAGCTTGTCCGATAATTTACAAATGTAAATTAACGCCGATATTGAGTTGCATCTTTGGTCCCGCGTACTTCGACGTTAGGGTGAGTTTTCAGCTGACGCACGATTTTGTTTCCTTAATACTTGAAAGTTCTGCTGCTAATCGAATGAAAATGCCTTATTAGGAAGCAGTGCATTTCAGCTACGTTATTTATTTATTCTTTATTGTCATCTTTAGGGGCACGAGGGAAACTTACTTTTTGAATGCCCCTCGTAGGTTACTCTCGTTACCTCTATTATCTCTCTCTTCTCCGCCAAATTCTATTGTTTTTGTACTCAAAAATGGTTCGTTTGAGCATCACGTACACATCATATGCTCTCACTGTTTCCTTAGCTAACGAAGATGATTTGATGTGGAATACGGGCTTCGACTATGAGCCAAAAGTATTGTTATTCGATGTGCCGATTCCTATAAGTTTCCAATTCCTGGCTAACAATACCGTTTGCAACAAGCAACAATAGGCCGCATTCATTTTGCTCGCGTAATATATGACATTTTTGTGCACGCGCTAATTTTTGAGAACCCTTCAAAACATTCGTCTCAATGGTTTCCATATTTTAAAGTCATACCCGTAAAATGGATGGATAAATAAAATAATGTTACTCTACCGAAAAAAATTCATTTGTTGAGTCATTCGCAGGCTGTGTTATTTTGTTGTCAATTTCCTTCAAATTCACGAATGCGTACGTTAGGTATAAATTTCAACAAGGTATAGTCTCGTTATCTTTATATAAACTCATATAACAGTGAAACTTGCGGAATAGCATTGTGCCATAAACTTTTTTACATAATGGACAGTTTTCCTTCATATACAGGTTTGAATCACTTATATTCAAATTCCAATGACACAGATCAGGACCAAGGACTTATTCGTTACTGGACAATTTCCGCTGTGTTTTATACTATACTTATTAAATGCTGCAACAAGTATCATTGCTATCTCTTCTTTCACCCATCCAGCTCAGGTAACATTAATTGCCTGCAGGAATGTTGAATATCTCACTATGGTGGAAGAGTACTTGCTTCCTTGAAAATGACTATCTTCTCGTCCGAAATTGAAATTGAGAAAAGTGGTGAACAATTCAATAAGGGTCTGTGGCTTCTTCCTTTCTTTAGCGCGATAAATACCATTCATCCATTTCCTCTCTGTAAGAAGCAGAAATGTCCAGTTTTCTTCTTTCCGATACTTCTGCGACGGTGAATTAATTATTCTTCTTTAGTCGGGTACAGGTGGTGCTGGAGTTCCAAACGCTTTACCGATGTAAAATTACAGTAACTACAGATGGCTACCATTCAGTGGGAGCCAAATAGAGACTGTCTTCTTTTCCTTTCGTAGGTTTTCCTGAAAGGAGTTCCATTAAAAGAAATCGCTTTTAATTTGAAAGTACTATTCTCTATAACGAGTTAGAGCGAAAAGGACTTTTTCGCTCTTTTAGAAAGCGATGTAATTTCATCCTTCCCTTTACGTGTAATTGCTTTTTTTCTAAATTTTTGTGATTCGTTCATTTCACTTGCATTAGGGAATGAAAAAATTGTGGATAAGAAAATGAACTCAGTTCAGATTGTAAAGGAGCAAGTATTACGTTGAGGATAAAACTAGAACGTTACCTTGGGAGTCTGTGTAACTATATAGAATGTATTCGTTTAGAAATTATAATAAATGTGGAATGTATTTCGCTAGTTTTCCGGTATCAACATTGAGATAATAATTGTCAGTTCTATTGTGAGAAGTGTCTTTTATCTTATATTATCTTGATTTGATTACTGAAGCTAATAATAACAGAAAGCGAATCATTCCTTATATGGAAGTTATTAGTGACTTTCTGACAAAGTTAGCACATTAGAGAATAAAATCGCTGGTCCTCTGAACTTTATTAGCACCGTAATTAATACTTAGGCTGTAAAATTACCCACCCAAGGAAGGGAAATAAATTCCCCTGTTGTAAAAATATATTTCGGATAATATATTAAAAAACTCATTCTATACACTAATGGCAAACAGTGTTTTATTGTTATTAGCTACATATGCTTAAGTATCGTAGCTGATACCTACATCAAAGCCAAGAGAATAATTAGGTAGAAATTCAAGTACCCCTCATTAGTGATTAAATATTACGAAGACTAAACATTTTATCGCACTATGTTTTCATTCCACGATGACTCGAATAAAAATAGAAGAAACCGCTTCAAATATTTTGGTTCTCGGATATTTCAATCTTCCTACAGAATTCGCAAAACAAATATCCCTCTCGAAGTGGGAAAATCACCATAAAATGTGTTTCGGGAATATGTAAAAGAACGAGCCTTCTCGTACCCGCGGCATAAACTTCTGTTTTCTGCATCATAACTTAGGAAGTACGCCGTGGGCGTTATTCTTCTCAGTCCTCCCTTCCTTTTTCGATTCTCATTTTTCTCGCGTGCGCGTCTCCCCTTCATCTTTTCCATTCCCCCGCCCTTTCTCCAGTATTATCGCGGAAAACCGCTCTATCATCGGGGCATTAAAGAATCCTATCTGCACTTCCTTTACCTGCTTGCCATTCCCCACCGCAGCCATTCATTTCTCCGGACTAAGTACTTAAGAAGGGCGGAATTGAGTGAGAAGGTGAAGAGAAGGTATTGCGGCGGAGGGGATTGAGAATAGGGGGCCGGAGGAGAGGGGCTTAGCATGTGAGGGAGCTTATCAACATTGCGGCCACCTTAATCTTAAAAGGTCCAGAATGCGTGTGCGTCAAGGTTTCCTTTCTTGCGACAAAAGCTGGATGCTTCCGGGACGGTATTTTTGGCGTGGTTGTACTATTTAGATGGAAGATTGCCTCTATTCTTGATAAGGCTCATGAGAGGCGAGGATTTCTCTGGCAGAGCAATATTTCTAGTATGAGAATCCTCTCTCTTGGTCTTGTATTAAAATCATAGTATTTATTTCATGTTTTTAAATTACACGGAAGGATTAATTTAAAGGTTATGAAATGAAAAATTTAATTTTGTTACGCACAGTGCACAAAATCGACTTAATATTCTGTCGAATCCCGTATATTGCAACCTGCGGCACTCATCTACAATTATTCCTAGTTGTATTTAATCGATTACATTTTAACTGTACTAAAGGGTAAGAATTGTGTTAAAGCATTTCTTGTCACCAGAATTGCAACACTTAGCCTTTTTGTCAAGTTTATCGCTATGTAACTTTGTTTAAAATTTAAAATTGTATGTTATCAAATATTCTAAAATCTGTTACGCACAGTGTACTTAGACTCATCTCATCCTTTATTTATATAATCATCACATATCTTGTTTACATCTTAATAGACACAGTTGTGTCTCTGTCAGGTTAAATTTTTCTTAAAATTTCGTTGTATATTCATTTTATTTTCAGTTTCCGAATGTTTACATAGTAAAACCTTTACATTCTTCCAGAAAACTATTTATTTTACTAATATGTGAGAATGAGCAGATTCATTTTGATTTGGTCATTTCTGAATTTTCAATTTTCAATTTACCTCTCTATTGCCCATTTCAGCTGAACTTCCATTGTAGGCGCTCATACGTGTAAAGCAATTGTTATTTAAATGGGGCTGCCAAATAGCCAAAAGAGTTGTGCGTTGGTAATAGCGGTCTCGGATTCGATTCTCGGTTTGGGCGCGTACGTGACAAATTACCACTCCTTTCTATGGACTTTTAACAATACTAATACTGTTAGTCAAATCTGTACTCGTAACTTAGGTCCGAAGCCTAGGGATCAAAACCTTCGTTAGCCATAAAACGGGGGCAGTTACTCGTTGTTCGTGGTATCGCTGTTGTAAGCACACGATTCGCGTAATATTCGACTCAGTTTGAGAGAAGTCAGTTTCCAAATTGCGTAGTAAACCTATAACATAAGTATGATCTCGACTGTGAGTTAAAAATTCTAATTGCGACCATTCTTAATTTTCTAAATAAGACCGAATGTAAACGTTACCATTATTTTCATGGTGCAAACAGTCACTATTTTAGGACGACCCTTTTCGCGCCGTATTTAACCAGGGCGATTTCGTAAGTCATGATTAAAGCTTGTATTTTCGTCTAGGACTTGAAGAATGACTTAAAGAGGCATAAACAGCTCTTGAGACATTCTGAGAGTCAAAACAAGGCTCCATCCAAAGTTTCAAGGTCGTCTTCTCCGTTTGTTTGGCCCGTGAAATGTTTATTTGGGTTTGCCTAAGCGGATTATTCGTGACGAGTGGATTTTGAATAGGCAGATAGTGATCATTAGTCTTTTTTTTATAAACACCTCTCATGCCAGCAAACTAGCTATAATGGTGATGTGATTCGCCTACTATTATTTCGAGGGTCTCGCTGAGCTCTTTAATAGCTGGCGCTGATTTCATTGATGGCTATCTTCATCTACTAATGCGATTTAGGCCGAATGCTTCATCCAAACTGCGCATTTTACTCTCACCTTCTATTTTTTTTTTATTTCGCACTATTGTGGTATTTCATGCTACATTTCCGGGAATTTATCGCACCTTTTCCTTAATATTTTTAGTGATCGATTTCATTTAACCTATACATATAGGTTTGAATACTTAACTTAAATCGAACATGTTACGCAAAATTTACTTCGATCAATTTCAACTCCCCATTACATTCAGTTCTTTGGCCCCATCTACATTAGATTGCTGTATTGTATTATTAAAGGTTTTTGGAGTTTTAAAAGTATAGTTTTTACTGTTATTTATCATAAGATGTCCTAAATTAGAAGAATGGATTGCCCATGTATTATCTCATAGCTACGCGGATATGGGGTTTTCATTAGTCTTGCATAGTGGCTTAATAAATGGCTTAGACATTTCAATGCGTCATTAAATTATTATAATTTAATTATTATCATCGAATTATTCCCATAATGTAGGTTGCTAATATCCTTGTAAGTTAATTATATCATCGTAGTTGTCCTTGTAATGGATGTTTGGAATTAACTGGCAATATTATGCAATACACTTTTATTATGTTGAATGTGATTGTTATTATGGTAGTCATAATGGAATAAAAAGTTAATATTATAAGCGATTCGGTTCTTCATTGCGATACACAATTACCAGTTACCCTTTGTTTATCGATTGTTAATTAAAATATTTGTTTTTTTCATAGTAATTATTTTTCTATTAATATAACAAATCAATGGGCGATAATCGCCGTAATCATTTCTCGCAAACGCCGACAAAATCTCGCTAATTGAAAGATCGATATTGAAATTAATAATTATTTTCAGCACATATCCATTCTGGAAACGATTTTCTGGCTTGGAAGTTAACACATTCCTGTTTTCTTCGTTGCTTCTAGCGACGCCTTTAGGAGTAAAATAATAAGTGGAGCTTCAAATCTCTCAGTGCGCGCAAGGCATTTCCGCCCCGCTCAGGAAATCATAAATAGGGATTAACCCCTGTATATTCATAGGGTTATGAAAAGCACCCCCTTTGCTTCATCTGCCTCTTCGTGTTTACCGTTCTACGGGTAGAGTTTCCTCACTTTCTCGCAATCTTGTTGTATGTGTTTCGTGCACACACCGCTTTCACCCTCAAGGGCCGCCGCCCTCGACGTCTGTCGGGCTTTCAGGCGTCGTCTTCTTTTCCATTCGGGAAATTTCGGCGTCTCACGAGCTTCCGTTTCCGCCGTCTTCGGAGACAAAGAGAAAGTCGGCTCATGAAGACGATCAGAAATGTGTGCAGAAATTAGTGCCTCTGGGAATTTGATATCGTAAGATACTCTTCCACGAGAAGAATCACAGAAATTGTCGATTAACTCGAATCTGTTCTTATCTCGCCTAGAATCAATCGTTTTACTCCAAAATCAAGTATCAAAAGAGTCCAAATATATTTGGATGTATGGCTAGATGTTATTGAGAATAATCCATGCAAATTTTCTTCTAATTATATGCATTCGATATCAAAACTACTCGGTCTCTTTAAGCGATAGGAAAATTATGTTATCAGCTGCTCCTTACCGTTGTTGAATTAAATACATATGTAGCATAAGAAAAGACCATTTAAAGATCCTATTTAAGGATTTTCTCATCCCTCTTATCCTGGTGTTATTAGTTTAATAAAGACTTAGCTTAAAATTAAACGTAGGTAAATTTGATATTTCTATTTTTAAAGCCTTTCTCTGAGATCTTCAGTCTCAGGAAAATTTATAAGCTAAAATCAAGTAAGAATATCTTTTCTTAATTAATAATAACATAATCTGTTGCCTACATAATATAGAATCAATATCGTCCTTTAGATTATAGTCGACCGTATGGATTGATTGTCGACGATATCGTGGTCAAATTCATAACTTTCCAGTAATTTCAATGAAACGTTGTCATTAAAGAGAAGTTTAAAGGGAATTAAAATTTATAAGTATATCGTAACTATTTACACATCAACATAAAGCAGTTACGAGGAACTCAGTGATTTATGTTTTCAAGATTAAAAATTATTCTTGGATTATTTTTTCCCACTGATTCACATCGGTTAGAGAAAATAAGGCTGCAAACTGATTAGGTAGAAAACAGTGCTGACTTTTCGCCTTCTGTATTTATTTTGATCATTTCAGTATTTAAAGCACCTTTAGCTTGAAACTCATGATACTTGAAGAAACATAAGGAGCAAGTGAGAAAAATGAAGTCGGTAGTTCCAAAATAGATGCTGGGAAGCTATTTCTTATTATTATTAAGTAAAATTCAAACGAGAGTGTATACCAGTTCGTGTGTTGGTTATGTAGTTCTGCATACCTTTGGCATTCCTCAGCAATAATATTTACGTCTCATTCCTTCACATTTCTGCCGACATTTTCCACCTTTGGCGCCTAGAGGTGTAAACGTGGGGATGAACTTCCAAGAATCCAAATATTCTCTACTGAGGCGGATCATGTGTGTTAGGTTTCAATTTCAAATCAGTAATAAACCTAATATTTTTATGCAGTGAGTTTTGAACTTCATTCGATGTAAAGCGAAGCGCGGTGAATATTAGATAGGAACCAAGGGAGTTGATGTGGAGATCAAGAATTGCAGGGCTGAGGAAACTGAAATGTAACGTATACTCAATAAGAGACTGTTCTGGTAGTCTTGCGAGGTGATCTTCAATATAATGGAAGGGTAAGGGGTCATATTTTAAGCTTGCACCGAAGGGGTTGTGGTGTAAGGGTATTAAGGGTTCGGTTTGCAAGGGACGGAAAACAAACACCTGTCCCACCACCAGATAAAGGAGAGGGAGAAATTAGGAGAAGGGTGTAGAGAGGGATTTATTTGATTACTTTCGAAGCAGCATCGTCCTTGCATAACGAAGTTTGGAAAGATTCGAAAAGACATCTGTAGCCTCCATATCTATTTAATGTAAATTTAACATAATAGGACGTGACGTATTAAAAAGCAGTTCTAAATTGATTTATTCATAATTGTATAACTTTCACGTGGTTATTATTGGAGAGTAATTTCGCTAATGCGTTAGGATCCTCAGGTCAGAAATTTCGCAATATCCGGTCCACGAGTTGTGAAAGGTCGGGATATCCTGAGTTAATCCATCTCGTTTACAAGACGTGCTCATTTATAACTCCGCATGAAATTTTCGAAACAGTGAATGTTCAGTTTAATTTTTGGGGAAGTTGCCATACATGTCGTTGTTGATGAAATCGAATTTTTAAGTTATTTAAAATATTTTAAATTCTATTTTTTTGTTAATATCGTTACTATATTTAGTTTAACCTATTCACAGTTTTGAATCGTGGGTGGAAAGAAAACTCGGATGAACGCTTCAATAACGTACGTTTGCATGAGGATGCAGTTCGCGAATTTATGATTTCCGTTTGTTAAAAGGTAAGACAATAACAAATATCATTATAACAGTTGTGATGACGTTTGCTAATTTTCTCTAGAAATGATATGCTCACGTGAAATCGGTTTGCCGGTGTTTAATAATTGTCGGGCTCCTACTTAGGTGGCCAGCGCAGAGGAAGCCGTGAAAGTAGTGCGCCATAGCCATGTGATATTTTACCAGTCACGTCAAGAATTACAGTCGCGGGCATTTTAGGGTCAATTTCCTTCGCAAGTAATCTTTTGCGCCGAAGTATTTCAGGGAAATTGCTCGAGAGGCGTACGGCGCGCCTTCTCTCGCGTCTATTTGAATCTTGACCGAAGTTCTCCGAGAAATATGAAGGGAGGGCGAAAGAGAGGGATGATAAAAATCATTAGGGACGTAAGAAGGTAAAAAAGTATGCTCCTTACGTGAGGAAATTTCTCCTCGGAGATGATCCCGTCCTAATGGAACTCGGAGAGGGAGTTTGTGAACCCATCAACGCTCAAAGTGGGTGATTTCTTGCGCGCGTGGCGCCCCTTTTAACATATCCCTTCGCTCTCTCGGTTGGGGGAAAAATAGCTGCGTGACTCGGCGCAGTCTGAGTGCTGAGTGATGGTGACGGTGGACGTGATCGATATGTCTAGCGTGCCTCGAAAGGGTCGAGACTTTCCGTGATGTGCACGGACACGCTTTCAGAGCAGTTTTTATTTGATAGGAAAGCGCCGGAGTGGAGTGGAGAAGATGTGATTGAATTTTCCGTTATGGAGGCAGCGTTGATTGGTGATGAGGGGGTGAACATGTATATACCGGTCGTGATTTTCGTTTCGAAATTGGAAATGAATCATTTCGTGGCGTGTTTTTCACTATGGGGTATTGGATCGGCTCTGACTTTACTAGGTGGTGATCAATTTTGCAATCAACGGTCACTATTGACGCTAAACTCGTTAAAACTTCCAACATATATAGTAATTTAATTAAACGTTATCAATTTACACGGATCTTTTTTAAATTATAAATATTAACGTGTTAATCACATATAGTCTTAAAATGTGCATTAATTAAGCTGTGTTTTAGGTCATTGATGATTTTCTTCTCCTCAAATCATATTTAAAGACAAGTTAATTTACTTTGACGTTAATTAACTTTGCAATTCGGCCACCTGGAAACTACCAAACTCGAGACTACGAAAGTGGGCATGAATTAATAAGTAATAACTTTGGAAAACGGGTAAGGGTGACTTTGCGCAAGATGGTGCGCACCCAGGAAAAAGTAGTAACTTTGCTGGATATTGTTTTGCTTTGTTGTTGGCACTTGTCAGATTCAGTAACCAGGTATTTATCATCATATTGCTGATTATTCTTTCTCCTATTTTACTGGTCAAGACGTATTAATAATTTAAGAGGCGTAACAATCTTGCATATCTTTTTATTTAGATTGAGGAAGCGGTCAGATTTAATTATCAATAAATAAGTTGATAATTTGTATTCGATTTGGGTAGAAATTAGTTTCCATTCCCCGAAGATAAAAATTATATTAAGAAAGTAAGGGTTTTCGGACCGAATTTGAACTATCCTCATTTTCATAAATTATGCAATCCCATCATTTACATCGAGTAAAAACTAGGTTTCAAATGTAATAATCCATGGTTAATTCGCAAGTTACCTTAATAAAAGTCTGGAGGAATATAATAAAAGGCCGGAGTGATATTCCCGAAAATATCTTTGGATTAAGCGAAGGTAACTCCTGATAAATTGTCAGTACATCGGTGTTTGAATGTTTGAGTTTTTTGTAAACGTCACTATAAATATTTTCTTTCCTCGCTCCAAAACCGAAAATTAACGACCGCTCAAATTTACTCATTTTACTCCATATTTTGAGAAAGATGAGGAAACAAGGTTCTTTTTTCCCCTTCTTAGGCCAGATAAGCGGGATTTAACATATTTCAAAGCGCTTTGAAATCGTTCCCCTCCATTTAATAACCCCGAGGGCAGTGGATGTATCAGGTGGCGCGCAATATTTCATTTACTACGGCAAAATGCTTGGGTATCTTCCTTTCGGGGCACCACCTCTTGAAACTAAGCGAGATATATGATCTGGGAAGGAAGAGTGAGAGTACCTCTTTCTGCCCTTTTAAACTAAGCATATGCAAACATGCCTAAATCCAGCATTCCGTACTGCGGTCATATTTATCCTGGAAAACCTCGTAGTAGATCACTTTAAATCCTTGGAGAAACATTGCGGGAGGCTGACACGGCAACTAATACGTCTTAGTGTTATTACTTTTGCTAACGACGCCCCGGTAGGAAAGAGTTTATCTTCCACTTTTTCGAACTCTTCATTAAAAGGCACCGAAGGGAGTGTCCAAGTAATATTTTGGGATAATGACTCCCAAGAGCAGGAATGGGGAAGTCGGCTCGCTAGTTTAAATTCGACGAATCTCTGGGTCCTCTAACCTGATGTTAGGGATTACACCCTGAGTCGTCAGCTGTAATACGTAGGCAGTTTCTGGGAAGATATATGTTGGCAGAGTTGGAAGTGGGATGTTCTAAACAGGTGAATCAGGGCTAAAATCAGGCGTGTGTCATTCGCGAAAGTAGCACTTCTTTAAATATTACAGGCCGAAAAATCTTCTCGAGATTTTTTATTCTTATACTGTGAGACTGTGTGAGCACGTTAAGGTGAAATTTAACCACTCTTTTAAACTTGAAAATAGTTTCAAAGATTCTGTTTGTGTTATTCTCCGATTGTGCTGGGTCTGAAATGTGAAGCATGCCACAATATTTGGAGATGTTAGATAGTTTTGTACCGTGAGTAAACCAGCGTCATGACTTGTAAAGCGCGCTCAAAATGACATTTGGTCTTTATCAAGAAGTGTATTTTGGAACTTTCTTTCCTTAACCACGATTACTTCATAATGAGACAATGTCTGCATTTGTTAAGGGGTTTTGATCGCTTGCTATCGTCAGTGCGGCGTAAACCGCTAAATCGTACCCTTCATTAAAAACCTTTACCCTTGAAAAAGATAATAACAGAATTTTTAAATCGAAGTAATAAATGTCCAATAAGAGGACTAAATTTGATTCTTTTACTTAATCTATTAATGTAGCATTTAAATGCATGGTCAGTAGTTATTATATAATCTAGATATTCAAACCGGCGAAATAAACTGTATCGGCAATGAATTTGGATGTTGAATAGATTGTCGGAAAATCGAATGGGAATTTCCACCAGCGTATGATGCAGCAAAACCATTCTCTTGTTTAATATGTGGAGCTTTTCGAAAGATGTTTCATATGCTTGTCACTCATATCCCATGGAAAATAATTCATATTATTACTTCTTAATTATATTCGGCAATTTTATCATTTATATTAGTTCTATTTCTATTCTTCTTTACTCATCAAAAATTTATAATTATTATTGCAAACTCCGAATTTTCCCTAAACTTCAGGAAAAGCATTTTGCATCCCTCAAGGTATTTGAGTCGTTGCTAAGGGCAGCAGCGAAGGTCCGTTTAAATTCAGCCAGCATGAGATTTCCGGGGACATTTTACGTGAAAATAAATTCGCCCCTTTGAAATCAGCGCAGTTAGGATACAGTCAACGTAGCACAGTGCGACTATCAATGGTGCGTGCGTTAATGTGTCATGGTGCGCGATTATAAATTATTACCGCCACGCCTAGAAATGAAATCGAGGATGCTCGGACTGTGTAAACAAAATTCAAAGAAGGAAATAAATATTTAAAACGAACATTGTATGAGAAAACATTGATTTAGGTTTCTTTGCGCATTTACTGTCTTACTTCGTACTTAAATCTTATAACTCCCTAGATTTTATAAGTTTGTGTTGAATGTAGGTGATTGTCACATAGTTTGAATGTTAAATATAGGTGAAGAGAATCAGTTCCTTTCGGATGGTAATAAGCGAGATGCTTTTGACAGGGGTTTCTCTGTGGCTCCTTAAGTAAAGATCTCCGGACAAAAGGAGTTAAACAAGGGTAGTTTTCAAGGATAAGCTAAGTGATTAACTGTTCGTAAATGCGGTAGTACACTGCATTGCTAGAGGAATGGGCGTTTGTGGGATTAGAAATGGATTATTATTAAATGATTTAGATCTTAGCGATTGATGTGAAGCAGTTTTCTAATAAAGTAGAAGTTAAAGAAATGGAACTGTTAATTTAAGTTTGAAACCCTAGGTGATAAAATGAACTTGGAATTGGAATGTGAGGTTAGGCATTACGCTTTTATGAGAACTGGTAAAATATCTCAAGAAGTTTTTGTTATACCTTTCCTTACCATCGAGGTAATATCTACTCCAGACAAGCTTCGGTGTAGTTAACGGGATCAAGGACAAAATGTTGGCTCCTCTCGTAGTTTGAAAAACGATGCATTTTGTCAGCAATATTCTTCGTGGCCTTGCTCTATATTTCGGAGCCACTTTTTTCTCCTGAATTTTTTTCAACTCTCCGTTCTGCACGAACGACCTGCTTTCGGAGAATATTGCTGAAATGCATTATTAGGATGACCCGCCAAGAGTTTCTGCCGACTTACTACAGTGACAGCTTATAGGAAAAAATGAAATATTTTAGATTTTATTTTATGGGAGGCGATTAGCTTGATTACATCTTGATACCTCTGGACCAGATATGTTTTCTGGTGATTGGAATGATAATATTTAAAGTAATTAATAATCTTTGATATAAATGTATCTGCACGCTAAAGTACGTGCCATGAATGTAACTATGGTGCATAGCCGTGTATTTGAACCCTACAGGCGGTCATGTCTATTTCTCTTCGCAATGTACATATTCGGGTTTCCACATCTCTGGTACATCCTGAACATTTTCACGAGAGCACTATGGAATTTTAAAGTATTGATAATTTAATAAATATGATTAATTCAAGATTTTTAGCATTAATACGTGTTTTCCATGTAGAATTGCGCATTATTTATTCCAAATACCTCCCGAAGTAAACTTTACGTCTTAGTATGAAACGTAATATGACTGGCTGACTGACTTCGTTGCTGAGATTGACTTTGTTGATTCTCTTTTTCCATCTAGTCCAGTGGTATTGAATGGTGACATCAATATTTCATGTGCAAATAGATGTAGAGAAGGAAAATTTTAGATGAGGTAGTGCACAGATAAACCTGGGTTTAACTTAGGGAAAAGGGTCCACTGCAAAGGAAACCCTCAAGCAACCCTCGAAAAATCTTCGCTAACCTATTAATAGCATTTGCTGAGAGTTATAATGAAAAGTTGTGCTTGATATAAAGGAAAAAAAGAATAAAATAGGCCATACCTTACGTCGAATGTTACATCGAAACGAAATATTTAAATCCCGCGTAATAGCGTGCACACATCGATAGTAAAATATCTCCGCGTGTATAATCAGGGGCTGATAGCGATGATTCCAGTGTCAGATGACGAGCAATCCGGAGCACATGTGGTCGGAGGCGAAAGGCATCCCCTGGTGCGTGTGCGTCCCAGACGGTCCATCACGTGCCATAGAGATTCCACGTTCGGTGGGATAGTCATCCTCCTGACATCAATCTCGCATTCATATTCATCAGAGAAATTCGCCCGCCTCGCGCACCGCCCCGGATAATTAACGGACCGCATTCTATTCCGAATCCATTCTCCCGAAGCAGGAATGCGACAAGCGGGAAAGATTATTTTTCTTCGCCGTCGCCGTGAGGGTGCCTTCGACGCCTTCTATTTATCGACGCCTTTCCTCCATTTTATTTCTCTCCCGTCTCGTTAAATCGTCCGGGGAAAAATGCGGTGTAAACGGGGGCCGCTGTTGAATAGCGTATCCGTGGAGATGAATGGATAGGAGCCAAGGCGCGGGGATTGAAATTTCTCGTGTGGTTGGTTCTCTCGCTTTATCCAAACCGTCGCCTGTGTTGTCGACGGGGGGTTATCGTGCGTGGATGGATCTTGGTGTTTCAATTTATGTGCGAAGACTATTTAAGGTTCTAAAAGTTGGGCCAACGCGCGCTAGAAGTGGTGAAATAATAAGAACATGCCGACTGCTGCCAACGTGCTTTGGTGGATGGAAGGTTTTTTCATTCGGCTTCTGAAGGACACAGAAAAGTGGTGGTTTATATTAGTATAAAAATGTATTAGTCGATATATTACTCTTACGTTTACCTAGGTTCATATCTGCAATAATACGAGACAATGATACTGGACGTCCCGAACGATGTTCATTTTTTGTGGATGTACGGCCACGTTTAAACTCTATTACCCAATTGTAAACAGTTACAAACACAGGAGCAGATGTGCCATGAACTTCATCCAACTCAGCTGTAATCTCTTTTGGTGTTCAGCTTTTTAAATATAAGTGTTTAATCACCGCTTGAAACTCACTTTTTTCCATTTTTCTAAATAAAGAAAAGTTTGTAGTTTCAGTCGACAATAAAAATGGAACCATGTGATGGATGTAGCTGATACCTTAACAGCTATCTAGTGAGTAATGATGCTTACTAAAAACAACCCATTTATGGTATTTCGAGCGCCAACTCTTGGATTTTCTAAGGAATTATTGAACGAACCTCGTATGAAAATTAGTGAGGTATGAGTGATGCTGATTAATCCATTCATTCAGTCATAATATGGTATGGAAAATGTGTTTCGTAGGGTTCTTGTGTTGTGCTTGCGTGTTTTTTTCCAATCGTAGCATTCTGACCTGTTTAGGGAAGCCCGGACAAATATCTTTCTGGCCGCGGTGGCGAAATGGTTAGCGTTCTTGAGCTCCAACCTATCGGTCCCGGGTTCGTTCCCTGGCTAATAGGAGTTTTCAGGTTAGGGAATGGTTGTTTGTTTTTGTAAATAATAGTTATTATTAGGATAGCTGTTATTCTGGTCTTCCTGTTTCTTAAACAGAAGTAACTATTATTATCACCACCTCATTTTGCATTATAACCCTCATTCCTTCTTCAAGGACTATTTAAGCTTATGGTGCAGGGGTTGGTGTTCAAACCAGCCCACGGGCTAAATACTTAAAACTTAAGGCCGAGATATGACTGAAGTATAAGATGCGAGTAGAGATACTGCTGTTTTATTTAATACTTTGTCCTTTTACTCCTTAGCCCTTTTCCCTTTATTTTCGTAGTTATTGGTCCTAAGCGCTGGCATGACTTATCGCTCA
Source organism: Ladona fulva (assembly GCA_000376725.2). Classification (NCBI taxonomy): domain Eukaryota; kingdom Metazoa; phylum Arthropoda; class Insecta; order Odonata; family Libellulidae; genus Ladona; species Ladona fulva. The sequence continues at coordinate 160,174 of KZ308564.1, read as the reverse complement.
CTCAAATGTTACTTTTCCGTTCCGCACTTGGTACAGAGCGAGTGCGTAAACAACTCCACGTAAATAGTTCTTTCGCAAGCGAATGTTTTCCCTTGAGTGATTAAAATACCAAGTTCCAGCCGAAATTCCCTACGACGCGAAGCATTATCTTGAATCATGAACGTACTGTGAGGACAGCGCATTAGAATAAGTGAGGTACAGCCGCATCTCATTCTTGTCTCGCTGAGGAGGGAAAAAGGAGGTGTAAACAAGTGATGCGAAAAGATTAGCGTTTTGCATTTACTCGTCGACGCCTGTGAATAAATGCATGTTTTATAGAAAGTTAACTCTCCTTCTCGGCTCCTCCGATCTCTTTTTCGTTACTATTTTAAATCAGTTGAACGAGGTGTGCGTAAATTGTTTTCAAGTTGTTGTCAAATCACTTTCAGGTGTTAGGCGTGATACTAATCCCGTATATTCTCTCTCTTACCGCCCACTACATTATGCAGTGGATGTTGGAAATAAATCGAAACTGGTCTATAGCGGAATCGCATAGTGCCTGAAAACTTTTCCGATATGGACAGGTATCCATAATATATAGGTTTGAAGTACTGGATAGAGATTCCTATCTCGCAGTTCGGGACCGAGGAATTTTTCCGTTATGGACAAGTTTCTATTATGTACAGATTACGCTATAGAAAAGTTTCGCCGAACAAAGAATGCACTGGTAGAATTTAACCTTCAATTTAATTAATTTAATTTTAAGAATTTGATTTCAAGATAATAAATGTCTCACTAGCATTTATTGCAAGTTAGGCATGAGTACCTATATTGATAAAAATCCGTTTCTTCCTAGTTCAAAGATTGGAATGTCAAATTCATCTCAGGAACCATAAGTTATTCTCTACCACCATTATCATTTAAGGTTTTGATAACTATTGTTATATAAAACCAAAGTATTTCACAAATATTTTAAACGTATTCGCCATCTTCTTTATAGTCTTTTCATTATTATTGTGTGAATATTTTACAGGAGTTCCGCTTTATAGTGAAAAATAAGGAAGAATAAATATTTGCCAGTTCATAATTTGTTGTATCAACATGATTTCTCGATAATTTAAGATGATGGCCAAAGTGATGAACTGACAGGCTTTCAAGCTGTCCAACGTAAACGTCGCTTTCTTATAAATACGCATACCCTTCACACAGCTTAATTTATCAATGAGTTGAGTCGCCTGGCTCTCCAAAGCCATTAGCGATGGCGCTCATAGTTACAAACCCACGCTCAATTCATTCCGATCACGGAAACGTCACATCTCCTTCTCTACTCCACTAGATTGGAGATACATATATAATATCCGAGTCCCGTCGCTGTTAGCCGCGTCTCACCCTGCGATACAACTCTTCAACAAAGCATCTCCTCCATTGTATCTGAGAGGGGGAGAGATATTCCTCAATAGACTCCACACCATTTGGTATGCGCACGGGGTGGACGTTTTTTCTCTCCCCGACTTGTAAACGTTCTCCATGATATACTCGGGGATTGTATTAAAATGGCTTGCCCGCGCAGAATGTTATCTGCTCGTCCGGACGTTGGGAACGTAACAAAGAAATCCTGCGGAGGAAAGGAATGCGGGAGGCATCCCACTCGAATCCTTTGGCTAGATACTATTGCCGTGAGAAACGCGTGCGCCAGCGACGCCGACAATGACTGGCATTGCGACTCCTCATGACCATCTACGGTCCCCGCGCTCAGATGCGCACAACGTCAATTCGAACATATTTCTTCGGCCGATGGGATCGCGAGATCCGCCTGCGACGCCGCTCCCGGCTTCAGCCGTGGGTGCGCTTGTGTCTCACGGCCTGGAATTCTCGGATCCTAATCTCCCTCCGTCGCGATACACGGGGTTACAAATTGCTCCAGGAGGACTTTAGGCGGTGCACGCGGATGTCTTGACGGGTTTTTGCCCGCCGTCGTTTGCATATGACGTTCGCAGAAGCTGCGTCGTAGATGTCGCCGCTATCTTCCGGGTTTTTTCAACGACGTCGCGGTGCGGAGCCAAAAGGAAATTTGCCGTCGCAAATGATTTTCCCCCGTCTTGTTCTTCTTCTGGGAGTATGCTGGAAGTACAGCTTGGAGTTATTGGTACTCCATCCATTTACGCCTCGAAACCCCGAAATTTTTCCTTTCAATTGAGAAGAAATCGTCAATGTGGTAAAAAGGGGGTTCTGCGATTACTTCGGGTGCTTAACGTGACACCTAACGGATAGAGAGAAAAGTAAAAAATACATCAGTGGTATTGTATGAAGTAGAGCAGAATGCTCTACCTCATGCGGTACTACAATAACCCATTAAAGTTATTCTTGTTTAGGGTGAAACCTTAGTCTTTTTGCGAACTGAATAGCTTCTATATCTGTTTCCATGCTGCATTTAAACACGTTTACCTGGATGAGCTTGTTGGTATTAGCGACCGAAATCGTGGCAGCCCCTGAGAGTCAGGCAACTTCATAAACATGTACCCCTGGGACAATTCTCTCGCAACCCGCAAAACACTTTCCTAAATTTTCGGCATCTCGGAGTGAAGCTCTGAACTGCGGCAATTCAATTGGTCAGAGTACCCACCTGGAAAGAAGGAGATCCAGGTTCGATTCCCGTTCTCATCGAACGTTGTCACCTCCATTTATAATTTCGGTTCACAGCAGGAAATAGAACTCTACCGCGAATTAAATTGTCTTTTTTTTTCATCCAAACGCTTAAATTTGTCGTGTTCTTCGTCTTCGAGAGAGCTCTCCAATTTTAGCATACCTGTTGTTAATCGGGGTCAAACTTAATGTTCACTCGGAAGACTAGATCTCCCGCGGCCAAGAAAAATCTTAATCGCATATCTCCGCTAAAATAAGTGCTATAATTTGACTCGAAAATACGCACCCCCTCATCCTGCACCTGAGCCATAACTCTTTTTACCTTGGCTCCGTCTACCCCCGCTGCTTTAACAAGCAAACAACACTCAGCTATGCGCACGTACCCGCTTCGAACCCCAGCCTTTGAATCGTTTTCACTCCCCTCTTATCACCTGCTGATTAAGTTAATTCCTCGTGCTTTTGTCTCACGAGAATTGTAACTCAATTTGGCCGTTCAAGATACGCGTCCGTACATTGTTTCATCTTATCCCCCGCACTCTTATCTGCCTTTCTCCCCTTGTTCGCATTTATCTCCGTCGTTACTTTGTTTCTCTTCCCTATGTTCGCCTTCATCTCTTACGCATTCCACCAGGTGCTGCGTACCCTCGCCTCTTCCAAGATTTCTTTCCCGTCGCACCTCTTAACCTCTCTCGACCTCTTTCATTTCTTTCTTTCCTTCCTCATTCTCCTTCTTTTTTGTTAGTTTCTGTCTAGAATTCGTCCTGTCACAATCTCAGGTTCATCGATTCTTCCCTGTTCGCCCAGGGTAATTTTTCCGGCAGTTTGTTGAAGGAAGGGTGGGTTAGAGCATTCACTTAATAGGCTGAAAGTTTAAAACGCTATTAATTTAATTCTTAGTTAACTTATTTCGTTTTCTTCATAAAATTCACAAATATACATACCCAAGAAATATAAGTCGCTTCACTACGGAAATTATAAAGAAGTTTTGAATTACAGTTCTTAGTATTTGTATGTAAATTAAAATGAATGGTGGATAGACTTATTTAGAAAATATAAGATTCTTTCTTGAAGCGAAAAATCAGAACAATTTTTTTCGAGTGTTTATAAGCACAGTCTTATTGAATGATGAGGCCCTCAACTAGCAGCTATTGCGTCTAATTATAAATCCGCCCCCGTTCTAACCTAAAAATATCATTGAGACAAATGTCTGTTTTCATTGTTGCAAATAAAAGCGTTTAATTCACGAAAATAATTTCCATTTTCCCGATAGATTTGCCTCGATTACTTTTTAAAACATTAAATGGCTTAGAAAAATTTTTATAATATAAGGGTATAAAACACGATCGTAGTGTCGAGGCTTAATATCACCATTCCTTCCTAAGATCCGGATATAACACTCCATCCCATTGAGGCTGGTTTAAGGGTAGGATGCGGTGCTCCTTCTGATTCCAATACTCCTTCTCTATCTCTTCCACTTCCATTTATCCCGTCGTCTTCCTCCAGACACCTCCTGTGCATCTCTCAACCAGTCTCAACCCCTTGCATTACCCCGAATTCAAGACGACCTCAAGTGTAATTTCCAGCCCGAAATTGGAGACACCGCCTCCTTATAAACATACACAGACTTGTAAGTACGAGCTCGGGTGGAGACTGTGGGTCAGCTTCCCAAGACACCACTCCTCTCGCCGGCAACTTGATGGACGAGTCTCACCGCCGCGCTGCGTTCCAACCGTTGCAAGGCAGGGAATGCGTTTCCTCGATTTAAAACACGCGGTAAAGCAAAGAGAGTTCGGGGACTATTTTTTTCAGAAAGAATCCCGCCGACGTTCCCTCGCGTTTCAAGTGCCGCGAAGATTTCGCGATTGCGTTGACCGCACGGCGACGGCCGCAGGAGATTTTTTCGGTCGCCAGTCTCGCGGGCACATTTTTATTTTCAGGGTCAAAAATCCGGGAAAATAAAGGAGGAAGATGGGGCTAGAATCTCGTTCCGTGATTCAGATGCATTTGGGGATGGAGGCTGCGCCGCCGTGCACTTTCGAGGTTGCTTTGGAGAGGCTCGGTTTCGCCGTCACCAGAGAGACAGATGGACGCGAACACTGCGGATGCTGTGGCCTGTTGTTTTTGCTCCGTCGTCTTTGTTACATTGTCTCGAGACGAAGCACCGTGGTTTTGTGGTCGTAAGGAAGAGGTCGGCCTCGTCAAAGGAGCTATTTTTGTCCACGATATTATTCCGCGGAGGTATCTCTGGTTGATCGATTAATGGGGTGGATCGGCTGCAGAAGACGGTCTTTCGATATCTAGGAAAACGGTATATGTGAGTGTGTGGGAAAAGATTCGCTGGAAGCGAAAAGCTTCGCTGAAGTTTGGTTGTGTATTCCATAGTTGGCAGCTGCAGTTGCTTATAGATACAGAAATTGTTCCCTATATAAGGGAATCGAAATCAGTATGAACGGTTCATGCGATATTGACGAAAAAGCACTGCAAATTGGAAAATATTTTTGGCCCACTACGTTATTATACCGTTGAGGAATTTTTGCACAAAATGCACAATTTTTATGTTTCTTATTCAGTAAAGTTTATGGACATTTTAAGCCTGACTCATATGAACGTAATTACTGGTGATGCCTCCACGTGTAGCTAACGGAATAATTAAGAATTTATTCAAATGAGGCAATTATTTGTTAGTTAAATCTAGTATTATAAATTATTTCTAAAGCAATGGAACGAAGGTAATGCATGGCGGAATGCATACTTGGTTGTGTGAATTTGTAAACTCTTTATTTCTCGTGATTCTCTTTTCATAGAGAATGTGTCCTCTGCGCATAAAGTAGATAAATGTAATTTGAGTAATTTCGTACATTTATCAAATCTGCTATAATTCTGAAATGTGCGAAGTGTATTCCAATTTGAACGGAATGCGTATTTGACACATGAAGTCCATTGAAGGTCAAGTTCAGTTTCAACTTTCTGACGTATCTGAAGAAAACCATATGGGCTTACCTTAATGCTGATATATCATGTACTTAATATAGCCATAATACATCATTTAACTAGTTTTTAGTGAAGTAAATTTCAAGTGGGGTTATGTTTTTTTAATGCTTCAGTACCCCCAAATGCTATATCTCTTCAAAATTCCGCCCCAATTGTTGGTTTGTATTCTCTAGTACCTCATTGACACAATGAGACTTCATGTTATTAAGATGACCCAGCTTTTACTTGAAGATCCAAAAATGCCATCCTAAAAAGGCTTTTTTCTCATATCTGCAAGGAAGACTCGTCAATGGAACGATTCTATAAGTTCATAAATTAGTGATCGAAATTGAATTGCCTTCTTAACCACGGTTTATGCGGATGACAAATCCACCTTCTCCTGTAAATAGCTTTACAGAATCGAATGGAATTTTCCGTAGGACTCCGGGATTTGAGAATTAGATCCCCGTGTTTTCCCCTTCTCCACCAGCCGGTATTATTGCTTCACTCGGTGGCGCCGTGTTCGGAATTCATAGCGCATAAGTCGCGCTGGAATCGATCACAAGGCCTTTCTCTGGTGACCATAGCCTTGGAAGGAAATGTGTTTTCCGCGAGTCCATTCATCGCCGAGATCTATGAGGCAATCTGTATTGATCTGCATAGTATCTATCTTCTTAGTGAAAGCAGAGAGGATTGCATCGTCAAACTCAGCCACGATAAATTTCGAAATATGCTTACTTTTTTAATTTGTATGGCGATACAAATGCATAATCTCGTTGGGAACCAGAGAAGAATCCTACTGCACTGAAATCGTTACGGGAAAGAAGGAAGATGACCGAATTTTTCCAGAGAGAATATGGTTCAAAGGACGGGAAGATTTTCTTTGGAAACGTAACTGAATTTCATTATTACTGACTTACCCAAGATAACGAGTATATTTTTATCGCAAGAAAGATTTTTCGCTGTTTTGGCACTATTTTTCATTCTAACTTACTTTTTTAATTTGTTAACGAGATACGGTTTTATAATGCTTAGTTAAAACCAGGCATGCATTCATACATTCTATGTACCTATTCATTACGATTTATTATATAATTATATTTATTTTGCTTTTTTACAAAATATCGTTACCATGATTTGGGTACTCTTTGGGCGAAACACAATTCCGTTTCCCATTTCTTCTTACTAGGAAATTTCTCATTCCTTCTATCAGGAATGAAGTAGTAATTTTAGCTCCTACATCATTACGAATCCGGATAATTTTTGCGAGATGCAACGCGTTCGACGTCTTTTCTCCTACCCAGTCAACACGTCGCACCCTCCCTATAAAGATCACCTCTTCATCCCATCACTTATCCCTAATATGAATACTTTGTAGTCGAGTTGTAATCACAGAGGCAAAAAGAAAAGACGAATGCCTTCTCCGCGCTTTACGATGCAAAAAAAAGGCTGCGAGGAAAGCCACTCGGCATCGCGAGTGCGTGAGTTACTTCTACTTGTTGGCACAACTTCCCGCAAACAAATCTAATTTATACTCCCGTTCGTTTGGCCACCTCGTTGATGGCTTTTTCAATAGTTTCTTGCGAGCGATCCAGTCGACTCGGGCGAAATGAGAGCTCTCGGATCCGATTTACAACAGTCGTTAACCTCTTCCATCGCTTTTGTCGTCGAAGATTTCTCCTCAAACGGAAGGTTGACTGACGATAAGGTTTTTTGCGCTCCATTTCGAGATTGTTCTTGTCAATCCAACGTCGTTCTTTCCGTTTTACACTCCGCCCGTCGGCGTCGCTTTCGCTTTTCTCTTGCCACCGTCTCGAAATCTCTCCTACATGATCGCTGATCAAAACGGCTTCCCCTAATAGCCTTCATCCGCTCGCTTGGTAAACCATTTGAAGAAACCGATGAATAGATTGGTGTAAGTGCATGATGACGCTGCATCCAAATTGCACTTAGTTTTTCAACGCCATTACCGAGACCGTTATACGGATTGCGCGTAGAAAGGTCGGTCTTTAGTCTTTTGTTACCGGGAACAGTATTACGTGTCGGATTTGTCAAGGCTGTCCATAAAAATGGCGTCTTAATGTTGTTCGAGCTTTGTGAATGTGTCTCTCTGACGATGTAAACAACGCTGACTTTCGTTTCTCGTTGCGCTAAATTAGGTCAAAATTACGTCGCTGAAAGTTTTCGTATGTTATTTATTAACAGTATACTTTGAATTTCAAGCGGTTGTCGTTATAATTTCGTGCAGGTATTAGTGCTTAGTCTATCCATTGTTAATTTTACTGCTATTGTGAAGAATAACTTCTATGAAGTGGCACGGAAGTTATGCATACATTTAAGAGGTGACATTCCAGTCAAATTTACTGCACAGGTGTTTCAAATAAGGAAGTTCTCTGAATACTGTGAAGGTTATTTCGTGTCTAAAATTAAAATTCATTCCCGTAAATAGTAAGTATAGTTCATAATTCTCGTTCTTATGAGCGACCGCAGAACGTGCTTAGTTGATTTTTACTATCCAGCACCTTTAGGCTCTGAAAGAATCGTACCAGCTTCTGAATTCTGTGGAATTTATTGTTTTTGCTCTGTCCATCTTCGTATCATTTTCGGATTACCTTACTATTATTATTAGACCATTTAATGGCGAGGTTAGGCCCGAGTGGGCCTCTCTTCCACCTAACCTCGTATATTATTTGACATAATTACCTATTTAATATCTCTAAAAAATTTTACAACAAATGTAAAGTTCACAAAAAACAAAGAAAGATTTCGTTAGTGGGGAAAAATCTGTACATCTGAAGGTGGTAGAGAAAAAACCCATGTAGCGGGGAAAAAACCATACAAGAAGGGGGTGAGAAAAATCCGCGAAAACACAGCGAGAAATAGAAATTGAAATTAAAAAAACAAAAATGCATAAAAAGCAAATGTGTTTTTTTAAAAGTTGAAAACTTTAGAGCAGTATTGTATAGAAAAAATCATTACAACCTTCCCAATGTCATTCATTTTGTTTCATGAGAAACGCATGATATCGTATATTCATTTTCTGTATATACCTTGAGGAATTTAAATCGAGGGTGTTTACGTGCGTTTCTATTTCCTTTTTAAATTTTAGTTCACCTACCCTTAGGTCCTTCGGGATGCCTTTTTATGGGTATATTCCTTTTGAGGTATTTTTTCAGAGAATGAAGTTTTTTCACCTTCAAAATCGTTTTAATCCACATTTCCTGCCTCTAGCAGTTACTCTCTCTTGAAATCCTCTAAGACGTTGGTTTAGTTGTAAGTAGAGGCTCATTGACCTCAATCACGCCCAAGTAAAGACGCTATTTTAATAATAACCCCATCTAACATTGCTGGGATAAATGGAAAAGGTGGCAGAATGAAAAGCGGACGAGAAGAATATTATGTACGGGATTTCAGTGGAGGGATATATACTCGCTAACAGTGATGATATCTACGACGTAGGTCGGTGCAGAATCCGGCTGAGATTTCCTCCAACTATTTCAGCTCTTGACATCCCCAGAATCCTCACTTTCAGTATTTGAACAACTCTTGTTTCCGTCGCTCTCTCCAGCAGTTGGCTTGCACGTTAATTTCCCACGTGACCTGTTCGCCAGCCTTCCAACGCGTCCGCCGCAAGTTCAGGAAAGCCAAAGAGGATTCTAAAATTAGTACTTAAAACGCTCGCCTCAAGTGTGCTTGCATGTCGTTTATTCGCGCTAGATGTCTGCCTTAAGGGAAAATATAACCGGAACGCGTGAAATCTCGTCAAAGAAGCTGCTACAATTTAATTGTTAAATGACTTTGGAGAAACAATTTGTCAGTGCCTGAGACGATTAAGAACGCATCGCATTACTCTGGTTTTAATCTGATAAACGTCAACTTGAGTATAAATTCCCTTTTATCGCATTCTGCTGAAGCCTTTCATTGCCTTTGTGGTAAATAAGCCGTTGGATTAAAAAATTGTTACTTTTGAGTGTTTAAAAGTTTACGCAAAGGTCCTACTTTAGTAAGTAGCACATATCAATTTATGAAATACTGTTACGTCTTCTCATTGCTTAATTTCAATGAGTATATTTTCATGGAAATATTTTTAGTAAAAGAACGTCTATTTACATTCACCTTAGAGCAGGGTTGGCGACCATTTTGCGGCAAGAGGGCCTTTTTTATAAATATAATGGACTTCAGTACCAATGCGGTGCCAAATCATGTAATATGCTGTTATTACATATTTTACTATGCCAACGATGGGATTAAATATTGTGTCACTGACGTAAATAATCATCAATCATAATTACTAATAAGTAGAATGTATACTTATTTACTCTCGGGCTTCATTTTCTAAATGAAAATATATAACGACGATAGTCCCGTCGGAGTTCCGCGTCCCAAAAACGTTCATTTGCGTACCACTTTAGGCACCCATGCCATAGATTCGCCATCCCTACATTAGGGTATTTAATGTATGTACTTGAGCATAACCACTCAGCCATTGGTCTTAATGTAGATGAGACTCTCGATTTAGCCCAGTAAATTCGTTAGTTTTGTATTGAATTGCCCGTAAGTCACTAAGTAAAGTAAAAAAAATAAGAAAAGAATACAGTTTATGCTAAGCTAAAATACTATGATAATGTGTGATTAAAGAAAAAGGATTTTCTTGCCGTTAAAAAACTCACAAAGAGAAGGTGTGCAAGAAAAACCCGCGAACATAATGGGAAAGAATAGCGGAGAGAATTATTGTAACTTGGATTTGGGATTGTGATATTTATTAAACTAGCTGTATACAATACGTAGTAGAGCATTGTCATTATCAGTATTCATTGTCTCGGCTGTAAAAAGCAAAAATTAATACATGTGGAAGCAAGTTTTGCTGATGCAAATTTATGCGTGAAGGTAAAGAAATCAAAAAGACAATTCTACAAATCATCTCTTTGAAAATTGAATGAACTTCGACTAGAGAACATAAGCACAGTCCCACTAGAAAAAAACACTTTAGAAAATTAATTTCAAGGACCTGCGTTCCGCTGGCATTCGCGGATTTATCGTATACTCCCCTTTTTTCTCTTCCCGTTTCTCCTAACGCTCTTTCATCGTCCTCCGAAAAACCCTCCCCTTTTTCTCTCTTTCCCGAGGAAAAACACTGAGGAAATGAGGAGATTTACGGGCAAAGTAACGAAGCAAGCGGAGAAAAGATGGGGAAAATGTTTCTCTTACTCGCGCGTGAGGAAGAGTGGGGAATAAAGTGATAGGAGGATGCCAAGAGGGGAGGCTTTCGAAGGGGTGGAGATGGGGATGATTTGGAGCCGAGAGAAAGGGTTGCCGGTAGAGAACGCGCGGGACTACTGAGCCTACTGGAGACCTCCTTGGAACAGGATGCGTTCTTATAATCCAAGGCATAAATCAGTCGCTTCCACAGCCACGTACTTCTCTTCTCTCTCTCTCGCCTCCCATTCTCTCGCATCTGCATCTCACTCCTGTTCCTCCGAGAGGAGGGATGGCGCTAAAAATCACTTCTTCTCTCCGCCCTTTGTCCAAGCTATTCCTTAAGATAGGTGGGTTCGGAAACGAAGCTTTCAAGAGAGGAAGGATTTAAGTCCTCCAACTTTTAACCCTTTCAGGGTCCTTGTTTGATTTTACTTTGTCGTCGCGTACTCCGTATGCTTTTTGCCTTGAAACAGAGGTTCGAGAAGTTGTGAGTTCGTCGACCCCTTTTGAAGATCGTAAAATTGCCCTCCTTTTAAAATGTTTCACTTTGGACAAAACGCATTTCCATATTGTCACCATAAATGTTTAAAGTTAATAAGAACAAATCAATGGTTTTAAAGTACCAAGAAAAGGTTCTATTAATTTGAATAAAAGATAAGCACTAAAGGTAAAATTAATATAATTTTTTATCGAAAAGTCATGAGGTTGAATTCGGATTTAACCATCTTAAAACTAGGGAATGCCGACAGAAATGGTTCGGCAGCTCCATGTAGGTTAGAGTATTTGACTTTTATATTGTCGTTGCTTCATTACTCAGTTTTTACATTAAAAGAAATTTTTTTCGAAATCCTCCCTCTTTATAAACAGTCGTTTATGTACATTGGGGTCTTTGTATCTCATTGCTGAATATAAGAAATTGACGTACCCCTGAATCTGTATCGTTTCTCCTCCCAAGTGTAACGAACGGATCTCTGATAGTCTGTGGATCACCGGTTAAAAACCACTCTACTATATAAGTGTTTTATTTACGAATATTACAAATCTATATACGTATTTTCTCCGCAGACACTAGCTCTAGACCGAATTTTTACCTTTATTACTTATTTTCTATTCAATCAGAAAAGACATATTCCCCTACAACCTAATTTGATCGAGTAATTTACACACTTAGCACAAATTACGGTCGCCAACAATTATTCTATTCAATGATATCTCTTCCATCCTACGTTTCAGTCACAGCGTGATTATCTTGCATACTTTATGGGAAAGGAATATCGCATAAAATTCCACGATAATTAGAAAGAAGATAGATTAAAGAAACATCTTGGAAAGGAGTCACGCGGGAAAAGCTCTGCATATTTTTCTTATACTGTATTCATAGCTTTTTTACTGCAATCGATTCGCTGCTGCAGAAACATAACGTCATCGCCTTACGAATCGAGGAAGTCTTCGTGTCGTAGTAAATATTAGCAGGAAAGCGGATAATGCTGCGTTCTCTGTCGATGACAAGCGATTCATGGAAGCCTTCGCTGTTCCATTCGCGGAAAAGAGCCATTTGTTGACGGAACCGTTACTATTAAACACGGCTCGTCCTTGATATGGGCGAAGGAATTTCTCGTCCGCCCCCATATAGCTCGCAAGGCCGCGCGTTTACGTAAATCCACTCTTTCGTAGAATTGCAGCCGCGCGTGGTCGCCGAGAAAGTTTATCACGTTGCACTTCAGAGATATTCTATCACGGCTTTGGTTTATAATAATTATTTATGCGTATACTGCCCAAAAACACCCGAGATAAATTGGTATGTGAAGTATTTAACTATTTGGCTTCTCTGGCTTAATTTTTCCAACATTAGCTTCAGATATCAATGGGAATGAACGTTGTCAACGTTGAGAAACTCATCTCATTGGTTCTTATAGAAAGATGCATGATATTGATTATATATAGCCTCGTGAAAGCTGACGTTAATAAAGTTCCTTCATTCTTAAATATATTGGGTATAATTGTAACAAATAGCGCATAAAAAATGAGAGACGATTTAAGAAGATACTAGATAATCTCAATCTCACCCGAATAAAGTCGCATTATTATTGTTATAATTATTATTGTTACTATCGTTATTATTATTGTTTCTATTGTTATTATTATAAAAAATGTCGAGATTATTTGCCATGGTTGTGAGGCTAATAATCTCGACGTGATCCAAAATGATTACTTATATCACCGTTCTTTGACTCGACTGGGCGTGTACATTTTAAGCTCGGAAATTAAAATGGGAACCCGTTGAGCACTCAGGAGCTTAAAAGGATGTATTTCCTCTGGTTGATGTATGATTTACTTGCTTGATTGCTCCGAAGCCTACGCTTTTCAAGAAAGTTGTCTGTGGGCGGATGAACTTTCACCGGTAAGGGATTGATTCCACCTATTTGTTGCTAAAACCTGTAGATTAAAACCACGCATTTTGAAAGTCAAAAGTTTCTTTTCGTTCCCCAAAAAAGTTAGTGGCATTTTGAAATTCGCAACGGCAAATGTTTGAGTATTAATTATTAAAGGTAGCGTAAAATTAGAGCGACCAGTGACCTTTTGGTAGAAATTCGTCGCTACCGCATTACCAGAAATTCAAGACGGCTTTCTTTTCTTACAAATCTTTTGAACACGAATGATCCATTACTCTGACTTTCGTATAATTGTTCATTCGAAGTATAGCTTTGTTAGTCCTCATCTCGGAATAAAACCATTATGACTGTAATGGAAAGTAAAAAGATGCTAAGGAAAATAATGAATGTAGCATGGTCTTACTTTGTAAAACGCCTTCGTGGAATTTCAAAGTAAAAAATATAATTTCGAATATTTACGAGTTCATCAAGCGTAATCTAAATAAATCGTTAAGAAAAGCAGGGCTATTCCAGTATCACAGGTAATAACGTAATGTGCAACATGCCTCTAATCAGTATGAATTAATCATACATCTTGGAACGCCATACAGAATTCAATTAAAATTAATAGGTAGTTTAGGCTACAAATTTTTTATAACAGGTCACCCATCGGACGATTAGCCGAAACCGGTCGTTCGTCATATTTTTTCTGGAATTTTTTAATTGATTTTGAATTAATTCTTTTTCATGACATTCCTAATCGCTCAATTACCAATTATGAATTGCGCTTATAATATCTTAGCGATCTGCTTGAAGTTATGCGGCTCCCGCTTCTCAGGTTGTGTCGATCGAATCAAACTAATGACTTCGGTACTCGCTGCGGGTTTGACCCGCCTCCCCTTAGCTTTCCATGCGGCATCTCGTATACTTTATTGTGTTTGTTACTTCCGACGTCACAGTTAACCAAAGCAAGTGCTCACGAAGAACTAAAAGCTCCTCTCAATTTTGCCTCTTTGCTTGGACACGTTCCAAAACCGACGCGCTGAGCCATTTTCTGTGTTCTTCCTCTCCTGGCAACTGATATCCTTGCGATATTAGCTTTTCATCTTCCCCTCCGTCGTTTATCTCACGATTTTGACGACTTTTGGGTGTAAGGTGACGGCATCAAGTGCGGAGGAACCTATTTCACGTCGGCGCGGGTCTCTTTTCTCTCCCGCGGCTATTTAGCCCTTTCACTTAATTACGGAAGCTTCTGGGATTTCTAGAGAGGTCTTTTGGCCCTATAATGCCGCCGAAATTTTTTCTCGCCGTCCCGATCGTCTCTTGTCTAAGAAAGCTAACGTTTCGTACTTCTTCCCCTTGAAGGGCTTCTGAGGATGAGGCGTTTATGAGGCTAATTTATGGGTCGTAGTACAATTTTCTCATCAGGGAAATCAGAAAAGGGTGATTTCTTATGTTTCTCATACATTTCTCATTTATATGTCTCATAGTTTCTACATAATAATAATAATAATAAACGTCTTTATTGGGCGAAATTGGGACTAAAAAGTCCCATCTTTCATTTAACCCTTATTGCTCGTATTGTTTTCCGTATTAGCCCTTATTGCTCGTATTGTTATTTTGTCTGGATTTTATGTAGCTAAACCTTTCTCCGATTCATCTTAACTCGAGCTGATCGATGTCTGTATAGTCAGCAGCTTATAGGCTGGTTGTATCCTCATCCCCTCCACTATTAGCTTCCAGCTTAGGGGAGGATTGATGCTTACCAGGACAGATGGGGAGTTATTATTATCTCTCTTCGCTTAACCAGAATTTTGGAAGTCTACTGAGTCTCAATTTTGCCTTTTAATAAAGAAGATATTATTATTATTATTTTATCATTACGTAAATGAATAACAATGATATAATAAGTAATAATTTGCTATTCATTATTGTTAATATTTAGCAATCTCCTTTTATTTACTCTGTATTCTTTGTAGTAACTGTTTAGGTATACATACGTCTTAACAGTATGGAATATTTTATTTCTTTTCATGTATTCGATTAGACCATAATTAATTATCTAAGTGTGTGTTTAAATACGTTGACGTGAATTTAAGATATTATCCTGACATACCGGCTTTTTTTGTGTTTACAGGGGAGCAAAGTAATCAACCAGTGTCCGATATGCGCTCCGAACAGCAAATGTCCTACGTCGCCCACTACCAATACGTCGCTATGCTGGAATGGAACAAAATGCCAAAAAGGTAAGCATCATTTTTTCTCCGTCTATTCCAAATGTTTTCACCGAGTCGATATCAGATGATGGAATGTTATTGGTGTACTTCTTATCTCAGTTTCGTTGATCCCTCGTTGTATCACGTTATAAATTTCAAATTAATAGTAATTTTACCTTGTTTATTTTCTCTACGATGACTTATTAAAATCATTGTTTATAAAACTCGAAAGATTTGACACCGTAAATTCTAGTATTAAGTTAGGGCTGGGTTAGGATCTCGAAGAATACTATATAATCAGGGTGCAGCTATCAATAAATCGTTTACACATGGGTGTAGGAAAACCACGTGATTGTCTTAAAAATGAACGATTTACACAGTAGTATAGTGTAGTTACTCTTGTGCAGATATGCACAGTTGGAACTGTTTCCGTCTGGTCATCGATATAATCAACATGAGTACTGAAGGAGAAGACAAATGGGACGCGGCTGTTAATGAATAAAAAGTTTAATGTTCTCATTGTGGAACTCTTGTGAATGGAAGCTGTTTCCGAAATGCACATAGGGTAATTCCTAGAAATCGGCAGCCCGGAACTTCCCGTTTGCTTCCCAACGCAACATACGACTTACGGAGTATTTTTAAACCTCTAGCGTAAGCGCTACTTTATCTATCGATGGCTAAACGAAAGTACTCTCCCAAGATTATTTCTTCATTTGAAGAATATCGTTATTAAGTTCGCTGTTCAGTTTATTCTCGCGGAGATGGAATTCCACGTTATCAAAGCCCGCTCATCCGACTGCTTTCATTTCCTCCGAATCGGTCCTCAGATTACGCCTCAGTTCGAAAGATTAAGTGAAATCTGAGCCTTTCTCTTCTCAAACTCTCGTCATCAATTTTTCTTCGGAAGAGGAGATTACGAGCGTGATGTCATTTAATTCTTATTGAATGCTCAATGTTGTTTTCGCCGTCTCGGAAAGAAATCTCGTTGGCACGACTCGTATTGAAAATAGGAACATCGATAAATTAATTTCATGCGGAACTCCTTCGTTGGCTGAGTCATAGGTGTGAAGAAAGAGCTAAAAGCAGCCTCCTGATGAGTAATCCATTGGAGCTTTTTCTCGAACTGTAACAGATCTTTTATGGAATTAAACTTTCTATTTACTATCTAAGCTACGTGTAATATTTATTAGGTTCATTTTCACATAAAATTAAGGTATTTCCTTTTTAGCATTTTAGAAAGGCGATTTTTGAATTCCTGAACTTAATTTTCAGCGACCTTTACCGTAATGAATTCCCTTTTTTGAGGAATTTGGTTGAAGTGAACAGTTCTATTTTCGCAGAAGTCTCAAGTGACTTTGAGAACCTCTCAGTTGGGGGTACATAAAATGAAGGGGAAAGATTGGTTCTTTAAACCTTAAAGACGTACTGGTATTGGTGATCAGTCACCCAAACCGGTCGTGTGTTTATATTTAAGTATCATTCCTTTTTTATTTTACGCGATGAAATTCCTAAGGAAAAAGTACCTTATCTGTGAGTTTCACATTCTCCATGTTTCATCAGAAATCTTGCCAAACTCCGAGGTACTTGATGAATGGGAACACTACAGTACTCAATCGAATATTTTTAAAATTATTTGATTCGGTTTGTTTCCTTAGCAACCGCGAAATTTTCATTAATCCTCCTCTTAAATTACACAGATTTTCTCTAAGGTTGGGAGAAAATTGTGTTGAGGTCTCTTCCGTTATCTGATCCTCGCATGGGGTTGCAAAAGGCCTCCCCAATCCCCTCTGCTTTCGAGATACGTTCCCGAAAGAGGAGTATAATTCTTTGCGGAGCGTGTTGCTCGAGGCGCGGCGATAAAGATGGGAGCATTTGTCGCTTTAAGATTCGCGAGGGAAACTAAAGTCCCTATTTTCATTTCCATTCAAATGAGCATGTTCCACTCCCCCAGCACCTACCCGTCTTCCGATTCTAGCTTCTCATCCCCTACTCATTTCCTATCCTTCCCAGTTTCTTTTCTCTCTTTCACCACCGAAGCAATGGGTATTCTTTCAGGAGTGCGCAGTCGAGAGAAGCTGTGGTACTTTTTATTAGAATCGGTTCACCTTTTCATCTCTCTTGGATGCTTTTTACCGCGGGATTATTAGTGGAGTATAGCAGGGTGGTTGCAGATATCGCTTAACTTTTGCAAGAATGTTCCCTAATCTGAAATCAGTCTCAGAACATTAGTTAGCCCAAGGTCTTTCTATCTGCCAACAGCTAAGCGTTGCTCAGAGGTCCCTATATTCTTGTTAAATTGTTCGAGCATCTGGGTCAACTATTATCTGTCTTTCCTTACTTCTCTCTTGGTGTTAAATTGTATTTTTTACTGAAATAAAAACTGCGTCTTCTTGCTTAGAATTTTCGTTGGTAGTGACGGTGTGATTTTTGAAACCTGTATGAGCTCCTCCTTCTATCCTCACACATATCGGAGTTAGTTCCTATCTGTAGTATTTGGATAATACTATGGAAACATACTGAAACCTATGGGAATTTACGCATGGAAAATTATTGAATAGCGTGTTATTCTTCAGTAAGAATAGACTATACAAAAATGTGTTTTCACGATATATTGATAGGATTTATGAAAAGGAACGGGATGAGGATTACATTGAACTATTAGGCGTGTGGCTAGGAATATTCTCAAGGAGAAATGGACATGGGTAGTAGGGGATCTCCTGGTAGGGTGATGTACGGTGGGGACTTCGTGGGCCCGGTGACCGCTACGGTAGCCGTGAAGGCCTATCAGGAACCCTGAAAAATCTTACGTGATAAGTGTTATCGACAAGTTGCTATAATGCTGTTTAGGGGTAATTTTCAGTTAATGTGTATGTATTGTATATATTGTAATGTATATATTTTAGTGTTTGTAGTGGTTGTGATGTAAAAGTATAATTGAAGTTGTAATTGTGATTAGAGTAGTTTTTAAACAGTTGTAGTTAATTGACGGGTAGACAGATACCAACTTTCTGTATTTGTTTATGTGTAACTAAGCCATATTGTATGTAATTGTTCTCTAATGCACGGTAACTAAACGTCGCCACCGGACGAAATGTCTAACTGCGGCGGTATTGACTATAAAAAAATATATTTTCATTAATATATATTTTCATTATAATAATAATAATAATAATGAAAAATATCTTCCAGTTTTTGGGACTCAGAGAAACCATTTTGGTAGACGTATAGGCCATTGCCTACAATTTACTCTGAACTTTCCGGAAATATTCCTCTCTGAACTTTCTTGAAAGATAGCTTAATTGGTTTGAGCAGTTACCTGTAAAGTGGAACATCCGGGCTCGAGTCCTGTTCGATCCTGTCGAACTTTTTTCGTGTCCGTTTCTCCTTTATTAAAAGGGTTACCGTCGCGAATGGAAATCGTTGGTAGAAATATCTCTAAATTTTTGGTTTAAGTCGCTTGTTAGTTTTAGAGATAAGTCGTCTTCCAAATACTAAGTGGAGATATACGTCCACCCGGCATGGTTGTTTACTCAGGGTGACCATCTATCATGGCAGTGTTAGCGGGTCGATATGATGGCCCCCTGGAGTATAAGAAACGCTCAGGGTCCATTTACTCAATTCTGTCCATTACATGTTAGAAAATATTTATGCAACATGCTTGACCTTAAACAGAGGAACCTTTGGGAGAATGTGAACTGCTAGATTACTTTAAATGTTAAGAGCGATGGGTAGTTCATCATTCGGTGACACATGGCACAAGGCCGAGATGACGTCTTCGCGAAACTGTCAACGATAGAGATTGTCACTGTATTTTATAATCTGGTGGTCCCTAAGAACTCTTCTCGTGTTCCTGTGGTACTGGGAAGTTTAAATGGACCCCAAAAGCTCGTTATCTCCCGCATAATTTCCGGTAACAATTCAAATTGGCAATGCTGAAATGTGTCTGTGCATGTATTCTTGTGGTGTTGTACAGTGACGGTTGTGAACTTTTCTTTTCGCAGAGAATTTTTTTTTTTTCAAATTTTGAATCCGACTTTAAGAGGCATATGGATCAGTCTACCGGTTGGATGCGTAACTGCTCCTTTCAGGAAAAGGTCGAGAATAGGTACCCTATCGGATTTTCCGAATGGATATAAAGTAAGAAACTTCGCGAATGAAAAAGCCGGATCTAGGGGACTCAAAGGTTAGATCAGGGCAAGGGTTGGGAACGATTTAAGAAAAGTGGAGATGTCTAGATAGATAACGGGGATCGGAAATAGTGCTTTTCTCTTTTGTGCCTCTCTCTTGGAGGAAAATTTCGTCCATGCCCAGAATCCATATGAGAAGGAGGAATACCTTATTGCTCGTTCTTCCCCTCCTCCCCTTCCGTTTCCCTCCATTCATTCAGTCCTTCCTGTTATTTCCTCTCTCCCCTTATCCTCTTCCTCCCCACCCCCTCTCCCCGTTCTTTTTCTCCATTTTCGCTCTTCTCTTGTTATTGGTCCCGTGCTCGGGAAGTCGGCAACTTGGAGGCGCATTTGTTAAGAAGGGAAGGCGTCAAATTGCGAGGAATGAGAGTAACTCGAGAGAAGGAAATGAAAAATAACGCTACACAAATACGTAAGGGCTGGCAGGGTTAACAGTCGATTTCTCGATTAAATTGGTGTCGAATACCGAGGCCCTTACGTAATTTCTTTCGCCGTGCGAATTTCCAACTCAGTGAAATTTTGAGCGTTTTTCTGTCCGAAATCGGTTAGCGCGCGGAAAAAGGTTATTATTATTCAACAGGATTCTGTAAGTATTGTTGAACTTGAGAGCTGTCATTGGTGAACCGTTAGGTACCAAACTTTGTTAAAGATAGTAATATCGGTTGTTAGATACTATGGTGAGCGATTATAGCGCCTGGTTTTGGTAACCTTTGATTCTTTCTCAGTGTAGGGAAACTTCAAATTTGTGTATAATGCAATATTTAAATATAATTGTATTTGCTTTTGCTGGTCTTTCTCAGGAACTTCCATTCACCAGTGAGCGAGTAACGATGTAAACTTGGAATTATATGTTGTTAAATGGAATTACCGAAATCTTTCGATCTGAGTTGTTTCGTCGCATTAAAGGGTATTAGTTAAATAATATTCTTGAAAACTGAACCCTTAAAAGAAATTAATCGAAATTTTCTTTGGTTAAATAGGTTTGGTTTGGATATTTTTCTTTGGTTTCCTGTATATAACCCTTATCTTTGACGTCTTCAGTTTAGTGTTATGATAAATTTAAAAAACGTATATCGATTAATACTGACAAAGCTGGTCATCATAATGAACACATTAATTTCCCTTATTTTATCTTCGCATTTAGTAATTTTCCTATCTATTGCTATCGTGAAAATGACATAATTTGGAACCGTATTATTTGTATTTTATAATGTTAATTTTCTCTTTTTTATGAAAATGCATTCCTTGTTGTTATGTCTATGGATGTATTTGTGCCATTTTATTTGCTTTTTGCATCTAAACACTTCCTCCTTCATTCATACATTGTAACACTTTGACAGTGAATCAGTTGATGCACCGACAAGCAGCTTTCCATACGGTAGGAGTAATAGTTACACTTAATCTAAACTCACCGTAGCCTCACCGCCAGTCCAATTAACTGTCAGTTGGTTTCGCAGGTTTTCCACACCCCCTTCTTGTGAGTGTTTTCCTGCTGTGGTTTATTTTTCCCAAGTGGAAATATGTTTTTTAACCCACAAAGTAATTTTCTACTGTGCACTACTTCAGGATATCTCTTCTAAATTTCATGTGACGAAGGTTTAGATCTAAGAAGAAAATTTATAGTATAAATTTCGCCCGAATAAAGTCGCATCATTATTATTATGTTATTATTATTTTCGTCCTAAGATTCGGCCAGCGATGTGTCCAAGAAAAATGATCCCGCTGTACTTAGTTTTTCAAGCACCGTTGCTTGAGTAAATTTATCAAACATAAAATACAATGCGTAACTGTTTCGAATTCTAAACAATTGCTTTCGCTCTATCTCGGTTTCTGCGAGATGAACTATTTCCAGTGCGTTCAAAGACATTCCCCATTACGCCTTCCCTGAACTGCATGCAGAGTTCATTTAGATACTCAAAAGATATCCGCGAATGTAGTTTCGTTGTTACTTCACGCCACAAATTAGCTCAATGAAGTCGACAAATGAAATTAAAATCCGAGATCTGGAAGGAAAGGTCAGCACAGTTTCCATTTCACGTTTTCCGAGCATTTATAAGGGAAGTGTGGTGAAATACGCGAATAGCTTTAAGGCGAGGGTGAAAGTTTGAAATTTTATCCCGATTGAATCGCCCTTTAAGAAACGATTAATTCCCTTTCCTTTGGATTCGGGGAAGATATCGAGGGCGTTGGGTCTTTAATTCCTCTCCGGGTCCCTTCCTCCCGCGGCCCCTGTTTCGACCTCTCCTTATCTCCCGATCCAATTCCCACCTCTCTCCTCGTTACTTCTTATTTATCCCGAGAGAGGGCCTTTTCTCTCGGACCCCGCCTTTATTAATTTTCCTTGTGGTGCAATTAGGGTGCGCGTGTGCGGGGTGGCGATGATGGTTTCTTCGGAACAACGGGGTTAAATGAGAAGGAAGGGAATGAGGTTGGCTAAGATTCGCCGGGGTTGATACGAAAGGGTATATTTGGAGCCAAAATAGCTGTTTTTATAAAATTTCGAATTTTTTATATTTTGGTAGCGAAGAGATTAAGTTTTGTGGTTACCTGATTCGGAATGGTTTATCTAAGATTACTCATTGCAACCTGAAAATTAAATTTCGCGAATAAAAAGCCCTGTCAACTCTCATTTAAAGAATTTTGCGAAAATTGTTGATTTTCTGGCGTATTTTCTTACGTAATACTGATTTTTTCAAATTTGTAAACTTAACCGTATTTTTTACGAAACTTTATTCTTATATTAAATTAAAGGTTTTTTAAGATGTAGCCAATATTAACAATTCTTACAACACTACGCACTTAGCGATGTTTTCAAAATTATGAATTAGGGAGCGCTATTGAAACTACGGGTTTTTATGCAAAGAATTTCGTCCAGATTTTCTCACCTAATTTCGGTTTTAGTGAAATTTTAGTTCGTTCATCCATTTCCTGAAATCACATCGAATCGCATTTCGTGCGAATCATGTTTGAAGTCTTCGTGTACGCGTATATCTGTATTTCTTATGGTAATAAGATCATGGAGCGATCATCCTAACATTCTCGGCTCAGTCGGTTCCAATTCTATACCTCGAAATACTAGGTTTTCCAATTAAGTTGAAAATGGGCGATAATTTACGAGGCTCCTTTTATAACATCACAACGATAGCCACGCAACGTCAGTAAGCAAGTGCTCGCGGATGGCGAGCGACTCTCTCCAGAACGGGGAAATTAGCGGGAGAAATTAAGGAGGCGCAAGAGAAGGGCTCGCGACGGAATGAATTTAAAAACGGCGGAAAGGGTCGCTGGTGGAGGGATATTTATTTCTCAAATAATATAGCGTAAATTGCTGTGGAGGTGGGCGTAGGGAAGGGAAGAGGTTTGACAGGCGTGACGCGTCCGTTTGCATGCCGCGGTGCATGGTGGGGGAGGGAGTGCGTGAGCGGAGGTGGTAAGTTGGCAAAAGTGGATAAGATGGGGTTGGGAGGGTATGCAAATGCTTACAAGTAATTACGCCTCCTTTAAAGCTCTCCTTTACGACCCTTTCTCTCCATATCCGCCTCCCCATGCACCGCTTCATATCTTTGCCTTTTCCCCTCCTGTGCCTTCGTTTCTCTCCCTCACCCCAATTTATCTCCTTCCTTTTTCCATAACCAATCTGTTTGGCTTTTTCCGCTCTCCTTCTCTTTGATCTGTTTGCGTTTCTCTCAGAACTCTCATTTCTCTGTTTGTCCTCCTGTTGTTATTTCCTCATTCCCCTCTTCTGCATTAAATTTTAACTTTCGAGTTCCACCTTTTACTCAACTATTCATTTCAAGTTGTATTTCTCTCTTTTAGCGTTATCCGTCTATTGTTTCTCATGCGTGATCCTTTATTTTTTCCTCATATTCTTCTTTCCATTCCCCTCGACTTTCGTTTTGGTCTTTCGTTTGGGTCCGTCTCTGCTTTTGCGTAAAATTCCGATAGCAAAATGTTCTGGTTTTTCGCTTTAAGAAAGAGTTCCATATTTGTCGAGTAAGTCTACATAATATCTTTATAGAATATATCACATTCATTGTGTCACTATATATTGATAAAAAAGGCTATCTGTCATTCATTGTAATGCATGGAAATAATATGTATTGTAATTCAATATTTTTTCTTTCCGTATCGAAGCGACTGTGATTTCTAAGGGATTTATGTTTGTGTATTTCATATTTGTGTATGTCGCCTGCATGCCGCCTTTCGGCATGTGGCAGGGGATGCATTCACCATGACTCTTTCCCTAATGGATTGCATTCGCGTATCGCTCCCGGAAAAAATGAGTTCTCGAATCGATTTTTTCTAGTATCTATTTTCCTGATCTTTCTCGCAGTATTGGAACGGCCTATGTAACATGTTGAACACATTATATCGGCTACATCATCTCTGAATTGTATGAAAAAAATCGAATTTTTACTCGTAATTCATAGTTTTACTCGTAATTCATTTAATCTGATCTCTGTGCATAGGGCTTCTGATACTTTTAATCCTTCCCTGTCTACATCGGTATTCACTCTCTATTTCCTATTGTGTGCGCCTGTTTCATCCCACGATTCTTGCTCTTCCTAATTTCGCTTCCCCATTCTCCCCCTTTTGCGTTCGTTTTCTCTCAATTTCCCATTTCCTCGATCTCTCTCCTCACCTCATTTCCCTCCTTCCCGGTCCATACTCCATTTCCATCCTCTTTCCTTTAACCCGTCAGCCTCATTAGCATCCAGAGTGATGGCGGCGGCGTGAAGTGTGGTAGGGGAAGGTGTGGGTGGATGTGGGAGTTATGGAGATGCCGTCCTCCGCTTTCTTAGAGACTCCCACGCGGGCGGGAGGTAGGAAGTTAGCGTGTGTGGATATGGTATGTGGGTGGATGGGGAGTCCGGAATCGAACGTGTCTGCATGTTACAGGCTCGCACGCACCCGCTAAAGTGCTGGTGAAGATGTCTGTAGTTATTGGACTAAAGGGAGGCCGGTATATCAACGCGCATCTCAATACCGTTTGCGTAATCGTACATCCACCCCCTCATCTAGTTGCTTCATGTCGATATAAACGCATTTTTACTTACTGTAGTGTTTTGCGTTGGTTTATTCATATGCAATGATTCGTGACGATTGGATTTTCGGTGGTACCTCGACTTACGAACTCTATTACGAATGGATCTCTACATGGATCGTTTGAATTCAGTTGGTACTAAATACTTTCCTCCGGGAACTCGGCTACTAGTTCAAGATCTTGTGCCTAATTAGTAAACTCTTCCGTCCAGTATGATGGTACATTAATAATTCAGTCATTGTATACTGTTTCTCTCAAGTTAGGTGTCAAATGTAAGTCTATAAAATGTTTATATATTTGTGACCGGTAGAGAGTTTAATACTGGGTAAATTTCGAACAAACCAGCTCATTAAATCAGCACGAGTAGTTTCCTTAGCTGAATTAAATGATCCTTAAGTCTGTGAGATCAGCGATGATAGAAAATATATTGGTTGTACCTTTATCGTAACGATCGTTAAATTTGAATAATTTATTTCTATGAGTATGCCGAAGGATTATTTTCGTCTTCGTGGTGCAAAAAGTCGTTCATCACCGAGTCAGACCCCAAGAGTTAATAGTTGATGTTTAGAAGTGACCTTTCTTAGCAGGTTTGTGTTACGTAACCGCGGTTCTGCGAGGGCGTTCTCCGCTTTTGTTTTGACCTGTTTGCGCTCTCGCTCAAAAACAACTTGTGTTTCGCCCTAATTCATCCGCTAATTTCTGCCGCGGCGCTAAAAAATGCTGGCGTCGGTTCTGTGCTACGGCACCACTTTCACCGTCGGTTCCAGGTCCCTGTTAAATTTACTTCGTTTGCGCCTCTCAGTTCCGGCGGGAACTCTCTGCCTCCTCCATTACGCTTCTCCGCTCTTTTCTTGTTTCTCGTTCTCTTTCGTAGTCAGTAGCTCCAACGGTTAAAAGGGAAAAATAAGAGGGGCGCTGAAAATAAGGGGAGTACCCGGAGAGGGTAGGGTGTACGTGGTCTGAATGGTCATCCGAGTTTATTAATCGGACGAGGGCTTTCTTAGGGCCCAGAGGGGACACGAAGACGCCCATAAACTATCTCTAGAGGGTTTGAGAAGCGGTGGACGGAAAAAGATTGGGTATAGAGTTCAATCGTCGAAGATTAATTTTTAGAAAATGTGGCAGGCGACGCTCCGGTTTGTCTTGTTTTCGAGTATTTTTGTTGTAGCCCTGAGTTTATTTTTCGATGGGGTGCTTGATATTTACTCCGAGATTTTGTGGTGTAAGGAAGACCTCAGAGAGAAGATTTTCTTGCGCATTCTTCTTTGAGGAGTACCTTAAGCTTTCAAGGAACTCATAAGTCATCTAATAAAAATTGAATTTTGGTAAGGTAACTACAACTATAACATACGGAATACGTTGGGGACGGAGTCTTACTCTGTTATGTGTTGCTGTCGTTCGCTGGATGTCAATAACTTGATTATATGACTTTTTGGTGCCTTAAAAAACTCATGGCCTTTGGATGCGCAGAACGGTGGAAAATGCAGTTTTGGAGTAATTTCAGCGGAAGTGAGCCTTTGGTTAAACGAGAACGTCGTGAAATAGTTCCCAAACCCTTATCAGGTATTTCTTTTTATGAAGTGCTATCTTTTTAACTAAAAACCGATTTTCGTCTACTCCGTATTTACTACCCGCGTCCACATTTTCATTTAATAAAGCCATTTATTTTTCGTGAATTGGAGAGTACTGTAATTTTAGACAGGATATTTTGCTATCGCACTTTGATTATGTCGTTCAATATGTCGTTTAGGCCATTTTATAACTATGCTTTTCCAGTGCCGTCATAAATCTTACAAAAGTCACAGGTCACGTAAGATGTCGTCAATGAAGTGGAATATACCTCATCCTTGTACTTTTATAGATCGATCTAAAGTTTTTGCCGGACGTTGTTGCAGGAAGTGTACAAACAAGGCTGAAATCTACGAGGCGATGCAATTTATATGCAATTTTCAGGGGACAAATGACTTGCAATATCTTTTTACAAATCAGAGGCGCAGTTATTTGCTTTTCGACATCATATTCTAACTCATTTTTCGACTTCATTTCCCAAAACTTCTCGTCGATTCTCCCCAACTCTGTGGTTTTCCATCTCCTCTTGGTATGGGCTCTACTAAATCCTTTATACTTGCTAGCTCAAGTTGATTCTACTTAAGCATACCTCTTTTTGTTCAGTATCCAGGCTAGAGCGCATGTTACATCTTTTCTTGTTTCTATTCTAAGGTGTCTTCAAATCGTGTCTTGCATTTTCCAGGAAAATTCTTAAAACATAGTGCATAGTACTTTTACTCTTGTGAATAGTAGAAATGATTAAAAAATAAACCTTGATTAACTGTAAACATAAAGAACAATAGCAAAGCAAAGTAGTTTTCGCTGGTAACGTGATTATAAGTCTGCCTCATTTGCCATTTTTTATTGTTTTTTTTAATGCTGGGTTTGGTTATAATTTTTTTGGTATTGCAGAATGCTGTGGTTGGGTTTACAAAGTGATTGATTACTTTCCATTATTAGGGCACGGTTTCCCATTGTTGGTTGGATTGTGGTCCGAATATTAACTATTAATTCTTTCTATCAATTTGAACAACATTACATGTTACTTTGATTTCAAGGGTTGGCATGGTAAAGCTCTAAATATTGAACTCAGTTGTCGGGATGAGAAGTAGAATCCTGATTCACTCCTTTCCAACAAAATAGTACCTACGTTGTTAGTATTATTGCGTCTTTTTAATAAAAAAATATATTTTTCTTATGCGAATTTATTGTAGTATGTATTATGCATGAATAATATTACTAGTGCAACTATACATAAATTACATGTACACTACAATAATACATTTCTAAGTTACTTTCCATACCTATATAATTCTCTGTTAGCCTTCCATAATATCTCATCCTTCTTTCGAATCCAGTCCTCCGCAAGCGTGGCCACCCCTTCACTTCCAATTCTCCCATTCCCATCTGCCGCCCCAATCTATAATTACACCACTCGCTTCGTGTATTGCCTTTTGCGCGCACAATTCAAACTTACTCAATCGACCTCCGTTGACCTTCGCTTCGGAAGCCTGAGAGAGTGACCACAAAGCAATCGATGGCTGTGGTCTACGGGGAAACGCCATAATATACGACTCGCTGGAGTCGTTTGTTACCCGTCGTCGTGCCCTCGGAGTTAATCATTTCTATTTTCTATTGTTCTAGCCTTTTATGAGCGGGGGTGTGTTGATGATTGTGTCCCTAGATGAGAAACGCCAACCCCTCCTTCATCCATCATCCCTTTAAACCGGTAGCTGATTCACGACTCTTTAAGACTTGTCGCATTTGCATGCTAACAATAAAGGCCCTTTGAGAGGAGTGGGATCCCGCGACCTCAGCGCTCATTCCCCGTTGCATTATCCTGGGAGAGTTTCCCCGCTAGATTTCCTGTTTAAGTTTTCCGTTCGAGTGACTCTTTGCGCGGCGCTTTTCTTGCGGTGATGCATGCGCGGTCATTGCGGTTTTTTAATATCATCATGATGATATGGTGTGTGGTTGATTTGGGTGATATCCCGGGAAACTTATGGGTGGAAATCCGGGAAACTTTGAGCCGAGACCTGGATTAGGTTGCAGTTTGTAATGTTTAAGGGTGGACCATTATTCCGAATTGATAACCCAAAATAACTGACTCTTTGTTGGCGTCTCTTCCGGAATCTGTTTATAATTGTTCTTCTATCGGACTAACATATTTCACATTTAGTATTACTTAAGATTGAGTACTCAATGTAGTTATGTTAGCAACCAATGTGGCAGCAGGCACATGGAAATCAAATGATAGATAAATTGTAAAAATAGTATCAATATCTTGTAATTTAAAATAAGAAAAGTCATACACAGCTATTAGCGTAAATATCCTCGGTAACTACTGCCTTCTTAATGTTGCAAAAGAGTTCAGCATATGAAAACGAATATAGAAATAGTTGCAAAAGCAATCATCGCAAATCATCGACAGTTATTCATATATGCATCTCAGATATCCTCTGTATCCTTTACATTCGGAATGAGTTTGATACTAACCGTGCAAAAAGTGCTAAAATCAAATTAAAAATCGATAAAAGTTATATGTGCAAATGGAATAGTACATACACCATAAATATGAAAATTTACGAGAGGAAGATAAGTGGATGATATTACATGAACTACCTCACAAGGTATCGCATTCGCCAAAAGCCTTACGTTCGTATTTGATTGCGATTAGGTAACTTGATTAATTTAAGCAAGATGACTTTAGAGTGAGCAATGTTTAGAAGTGCTTTATTAAATGATTTTGTTTATTCTTAAGGTATACGTCTGCAATTGATTTTCTAATGTCAGTAGTATTCTCAAGATTCCTTTATTAAAAGTGTCTGTTAATTAGAAGTATTAGTAGAGGATTTTAGATACCTGTGATGGATTCTCTATTCTGTCTGTATGATTTTCAACAAGTAAAGGATTTGTCTGTACAGTTTCAATCGAAGATTTATATATGTGGTCATCCCGCCTTAATACCAGATAATGGATACGTATGACAGAGGTATTCCTTGGTCCATACGTTTCTTTCCCACGTCGATTTTCTGACGGCAGCCTATTATCTACCTTCTTTCTCTCATCCACCCCTGTCGCTTATAACCATTTTTCATTGCAATGTTATCGGTTCAATTACGGATACCACACTTCCATTTCCTGCGTTGCCATCTATCGGGAAGGGGAGAGACTAAACCAACACCCTCGCTCTATTCCTCCTTTGTCTTCCCAAGACATATCCAAACTCGACGCACAGGTCCCATGCTTCGTCTAACCCCTTATCGTCGAACGCACTTCCCCAAAATCACTTTAAGGTGTGTGCCTAAGGTTAGGTCTTCGTCACCTTATGGTCCAATATTGTCTCGACCCGATCGTTGAGGTTTAACTTATTTGACGCCGTTATGGATACCCTTATCGTTTTAAGAGACCAAACAAATCGGTTCTCTGGTTGGGTAAACTCCTGTTGGGAAAAGTAACTATGTTTTCTCTCTCTATCTCCCCCTTTTTCTCTCCTCTCTCGTGATCGCTAATGGGAACTGCTTAAGGATCTTTTAAATGATGAGTTTTTGTGGCGTAGAGTGTTAGCGTCAACTTTGAGATGAAACAAATCAACAACTCTCCTCTCAGAGGCTATGAAATCCAAAATCCATGCATGAGAACATTTCCATCTCGCTTCTCCCGAGTGAGCATTAATGGTTTATCAAAAAACTCCTCTATCCATGCCTGTGTTCGTGTGCGTCGTTCACTTGATACGTAACCGTTCTCCACACTGTTTCTCTTTCATCTTGCCCACCAAAGTCAAGCAATATTTTTCAATATGCTTCTATTTTTATTATCGCTAGCTCTCTGATCATGCGTCTTTTTTTCTTTAAGATTCAACCCAATTTTAGATCCTAAATATAGCAGTATTTATATCACGTGTTTACCAGATAGGTGAGTCATTTTTAATTGAAATAAATCCAAAAAACGGGAAATCTACTGAGAGAATTCTTTCATTTATCATAATGTATCATCAGAAAATGGCCATTTTCGGCGTAGTTAAATTGTTAAAAGCGGAAGCATTTTTGGTGAAAAATTCTAGAATAGTAATAGCAGGAGTAACTTTTTCCAATACGATTTAACGCACTTTTTGAATGCTTTCGTTTGACTCTATTTAGTATATTTGTCTATTTTTCTGCTGAGAAGTTTTGAATTTTGCTTTTGAACCTACTGGGTTTTGTGTGTGATGAAATGGAAACTCTCCAAAGATGCTCGAGACCACAATATGCCCATGTCATGCTAAGTTAAGATCATGTTCCTTAACGCGACATGAATATCTTTCTGCTTTGCTAGCGACATTGCATGAAATCATTCCCAGGCATGCATTCCGTAAATGTTAGGGTCAGTCGCAGTCGTCGATGCATCTCAAAGAAAATCATATTCTATTTCGGACTTATACCGCCGGATCCAAATCAGCGT
This sequence comes from Ladona fulva, assembly GCA_000376725.2. Classification (NCBI taxonomy): domain Eukaryota; kingdom Metazoa; phylum Arthropoda; class Insecta; order Odonata; family Libellulidae; genus Ladona; species Ladona fulva. The sequence continues at coordinate 129,579 of KZ308564.1, read as the reverse complement.
GACAAATTCCTCACAAGTTACCGCTGCGGAGGTATTTTCGAGAGATTGCGCCTCGACGCATTCTTTTTCATCTCTTAGACATTTTACGATCTTCTAGACCCGCCGGGGACGCGAAGAATACGGCGACGGATAAAAGAAAAGCCGCTCGGAATGTCGCAACGATGTCACAGAACTAATCATGTCCGCTCTGAAAGGTCAGCTTCCAATTTAGTCCGCTAGGGGCGCGCCTGCGGTCTGAATCGTTCTAGGAATAGCGGAACCCACCTCTTGTGAGATTCTTCTTCTTTATTTCCGCCTCTCCTTCACTCAAGTTCGATTACCTTTCCGTCTCATTAGGTTATTGCCCAGGAATCTTAATAAAGACGGGCGATAGATGTAATCTCCCGCTCCGACGCCCGTTTTGCTCGCTAGGAAATTACTTAGCGTCAATTAATACGGTTTTCTCGATTAATCCGCTTAATGGGTTATTAATATAGATAAAAAGCAGTGTTGCCTGTCTCTGGATTTGGTTCTGAGATAAACGTTTGCGCATGCGCTTTCTCAGCACAGGTTATTAATTCCTTTACGATTCAGGTCGTTTCCAACATAAGTTTGAGGAGAAGGAGATCCTAATGTGTATTTCTAAGTAAAATAATAGGTGTACTGATTGATTATACCTTCGGATGAGAAAACCCCGTTAATTAAATAAATAAAGTAATCCTCCAACAACTATTTCCATCTTGTAAAGAAGGATACTGAGAAATTTTATGAAGGGATAAGTAAATATATACACGTATCTTATCTTCAAAACACGTAGTATTCTCATCGTTATGTTCTAAATTTAATTTTAAAGTATTGATGGCATCTCTGTGATTAAACCCCGACAGTATCACCGCTGTTATATTGCAATATTCAATGACTACTGTCTTATTTCTATTAATGGACCTACTTTCGCCGTGTACTTTAAAGTTTAACCCTCGGCTAAACATAAAGGAACTTAATTTACTAGAAATTAATTTAGATTCATTGTCGAAAGCCAAACTTGCTCATAAAAAGGTAAATAAATCCCTTCATCTGGTATAACAGAACAAGATTTCGTTAAGTGAGGTAGGTGTACTTTACGTCGTGAAGATAAACATTCTTGCTGTGAATTCAAATGTAGTTTCCGCCCCCTATTCTATACGAGGTTGAAGATCACGTCTCCAACTTTTACGGTTATCTAAGGTCATCTCATCACTTTTAATGAATTGAAGTTTACATATAAATCCTCGGAAACTCCTTTCGGAGCAACTTTCCTCGATAACTAATAAATAGAGAATGCTTTCGCTCCATCCCAGCAATTTGGTTATTCAGGAAGGATCACATTGATGCATGGGCCTCCATTCCCGGCGCCATACTTCGCCATTATCTCAATTTGTCCAGGGATAATTAATTTAAAAACAGCATGAATACATAATTATTCATTCAGCGTAGGCTCCGCGTTTCCTCCATTTCCTCAACGTCCCGATGGTAATTTATTTAAAATAAATCTCATCTCGGTATTTCTCTTTCATTTTCTGAGCTCTCCGCGACTATTACTTACTTTTTCTCGTTTCCCTTTTGATTTATAACCTTTTTATGCATCCTCCGCTACTTCCCTTAAGTTTAGCATCTCTGTCCTCCTCCTCCTCGTAATACGCTTCTTTCCCACGCCTCTTGCGTATACGTTTCCTCTCAGCCGAAGGTGTTCATTAAACTCTCCCGAGTTACCATCTCTAATTTCCAGGAAACAAAACAAAAGAGGCGAGACGTCCGCAGAAACCGTTTGCCGTCCCACTCCGAATATTTCCCGGCGACACAACCCCCACTCTCCGAAACAGTCCATCAATGCCAAAAGAAATACTCTCAAGTCATCCTTTTTTTCCTCTCCCTCCTCGAAAATGTAAATTCTCCGCGGTCGCCCTTTCGCTTCTTATTAAGCTTTTTCTATTTCCTCGGAGATTTATTGCTCGCAGCCGAAACTAATCGTGGAAGTTGTTAAGAGCAGTGCGTTCGTCACCTTCTTGTAATTTATGCTCGATTAATTTTTTTCTGGCTCTAGCTGTCGTTTTTGTGAGAAGCTCCCGCGGATTCCTAGACTTTAATGGAAGAACATGTTCAAAACGTAATGTTTTCCGTCTATATTACGTGATCGTACTTGAGGACCGGAGTGGGAACATTCTTTTATCCGAGGGCTGCTTTTCAAAGAAGCAGGCTGTCTTTGAGTTGCTTGCTGCGTACAATCCAAAAGTCCACTGTCGAAATCTCACTAGAGTAAGGAAAGGCAGAGAGACAAAGAAAAAGTTTTAGGTGATATCTTTACGGAGGCACAAGTTGTTTAGTTGGAAATGAAAAGAAGTTAAGTTGGGAATTTGAGGCAACGAACCCACTGATTCGGTGGAAGAATCATGATGGTGGAAATCCGAATTCAATCCTTAAGTCAACTTTAAGAAAATGGTTACAATTTAATTTTCGTTAAGTCTTGTAGAAACTGTATTTTGTGTATCGGAGGTCGTATTGATCTTATAAAAGGCTTCTTGTGCCCTGAATGCCCTAGGATCCTTTTCGTTATCGTAAGGGGCCTACGATAGGATCGTTGGAGGCTCCTGGGACCTCCGTAGTGGCTCTGCAAATCTTCGTTTCTGTTATCTGATAGGTATACATTTCATTAATAATCTAAAATTTTTGCTCTCTATTTTTCTAGTTCAGTTCTAGAAATAATTTGATTTCCCTCTGAAGTAGAAATTCATTAGTCTTATTTAATGGTTGGATATTTTTAATATTAGTTCACGAAACTCCGATAGACTTAAGGTTATTTGGTTAATTTTCACCTTGAGTAAGGGGTATTAAGAATTGAATTCATACTTTGAGTAAATATACTTTGGAAATTTTTTATGGCATTCCCAGAATTCTGTGTCGAATATCAGCGATAATAACCTTTAATTGTGAGATCGAAGACTATTACAATAGTAAGTAATATGCAAGAGTGAAAGTTTGACACATTCATGATATCGTACCATAATAATCGTAGTTCTATGTAACCATAATTAGATAATCTATGTTTAGGTTCTTAATTTAATCTTGGAAATAACAACCTATGCTATAAATATATGCATGCCATTAATAATTTTAAATAATTCGATTTAATTTTTATCCTCGCCAGAACAGGATTTGGTTTTATGCAAGTTGTTTGTATTAGTTTTAGCTTAAATTTAGATGAGATATGAAATTTGGTGCAAAGTTCACGTCTTTCAGGGATATATTCCGATAACGGTCATCAGAGGTCGATTTTCACGTTATCTAGCAGGAATCCTGTAAAATCAGCGTCAGTTTGGAGTGAAAGAGGATCAAAGAGCGGAAAAATAATTTTAGAAGCGTGAGATGGGTCTCTCACCTCGCATTCATTTTCAAAGGTTACACACCTCTTTAAAAATTGCGCGTCGAGGAGTTCACGAAAACGGCGCTTTAGGGCTTAGTTTTTCCGACGTCAACATATTATCGCGCGAAACTCTCGCGAGAGAGATTTGTTACTTTTTCATAGTTTTCTTTCTGTTGACCCTCGAAGAGCCTTTTTCATCTCCAGAAAGTGTATCAGTCAAGGAGCCCGGACTTATTTTCGAAGCTTTTCTTTTTTTCGTTTTGTTTTCCATCCACTGTTCACGATTCGATACGGAAGAAAGGCGGAACTGAGTGGAAAAACAAGCGATAAATCAATTCCGAAGTGCATCGCGGGATACAGGGGAAGAGAGAGGAGGGGAATTCAATGGGATGAGGAGGAAGCGGGTGTGGAAGGGAATGGTAAAAAAACAATAATAAGCATGACTCGCATCTGATGGAGACATTGTTGTCTTCGTATATTTAAAGAGAAGATATCTCACAAAGTAAATGATATGTGACCTCCGCCGAAACATTCCTGAATGCGAAATGCGATTGGAGTTTGATATCCCATTCGCTCCCTAATGCCTCCTGAAATGTTTCATAATGTCGTGGAAAGCAGTTTTACCTCTAGCAGAAATACTGTTGCCGCAATATCAAGTTGAATTGTTAAACTTCAATTGGTAATCAGCAGCGAGCATTTTTGCCAACTTTGCGGTTTTAAGACAAATTTGTGGATTAGAAACCAAGTGATAGTTAAAGGAAAGGGATATACATCCTAAGAACTATTGTTAATGATCTTAGACATAGTGTTTGTCAACGATTTCCTTATAATCATATTATATTCGTTAAATATAGTAATTTTCTGATTGAAAATCGTCGTATTTGAGTTCTCAGACGATTCTAGCTGTAAACATTTTACCTATTTTTCAAGAATTAGGTTTTTTTGGTGTGAATGTCTATTCAGCGTATGTTGTTGGTATTTTCTTTAAATAAAACAAGCAACAGTTTCGCGTAATTTTTCATAACAAAGGATTGTAAATTTACTTATTTTAGCTTAATTGGAATAGCACATTCCAAATTCAAGGAAAAGCGTTTTTGTGGTAGCATGATAAGCAAAATCAATTTTTTGCAGTTTTTCTGGTTTATTATACATATTTAACACAATTATGTATGTATAATGATGACAACTACTCATTATTTTATAATGATGAGTTGTCCTGGCAGAAGAGTCTTCCAAAAGAAGCTGATACAATAATCCAATAAACTTCACCAAACAGAAGACCTATCTATTTAATGCCCTTTCAATTTCCTGTAATATTTACATTTCAACCATTCATTTTCTCGCCTGTTATATCGCGTTGTCTGCTTCATTTTTTTCAAGTATCAAATGTTGCTATCCCCGTTTGTAAATCCACCTAATTGGTGTTGGAACCTCTTTTAATGTAGGCTCTAAGCAGAAAATCTTCCGTGCTCGCCTCCCCCTCTCCTTTGCCATCGTGACGATGATTTATCTCATTACGGCGTGACGCACGCGTCCCGTGACCGACTTTGAAGACTCGCTGCAGCCGTTGGTAAATATTCCCCTTCATCGCCTCGCTTCACGGTCCATTCCACTTCTTTCGTGATGCTCTGGAATTTTCCGTCAGCGCCGTGGGAAAGACACAGCAATATATGTCCCAGCTTGCGACCACGCCCGCAGTATTCTTCCTATGTATTCTTCACGTAATCCTCAAACTCGCCGCCGCTCTGTTTTGCGCTCCCCAATCTTCCCTCGGGCGAAATTTAGAATTTATCGCGCAAGAAGTACCGCTCTTCTGTTCGTTCTCGATATTCGGTTTGGTCTGTTGGAAATCACTGTGATGTTCCGGCTGAGGATTAGCCCTGCCGATGAATGATTTTCTCTTTTTGGTTCCTAATGTTTTGATGGGAGACCATATATAAAATGAATTCAAAGTGGCAAAGTGAATTGGATACCGCACGGCTTTGCCGTGCAAAGGTATTACACCTTTTCTTAATCCTTGCGGATGCTGTCAGTTTTTAATTTTAGCTTTCATTTTTGGGAAAATATTAAGATGCAAATTAAAACTTGCAGATTCATTAAGACGGTTCTAAATCTCATATTTTTGCTCGTTATCTTTTTATAAGCGTTTAGAGAAAGGGATATTAGAATTGGATTTCCATTTTTAGTACTAATGCGATACGTATTTTCCCTGCACAGATCGTTATATCTTATGTTTGTTTCCATCTTTGAAATCACTTGCTCAAAAGAATCGAAAAGTTAGAAATTAGCATCTCATGTAATCGATCACTTGGGAACTCATTTGAAAACGAACATACAATACAATACAAATGTCACAATTTGGCGATATTTTTATCTTACTTTATACATCGGGGTATTAGAAATCGTTACCTACGTAAATATTTTTCTACGGCCTTAATTGTATTTCTAGAAAGTTCTATCAGATATTTTTGGAGTATAGAGTTAGAAGTAATTTTTAAAGTAGTCCTCTACGGATTGCCGGAATACCTAGCGAAAAATGTTCTTTTGAAGAATTAATTAAGAGGAATTCATTCTCTCCGAGTTTTATGTGATACCATGCCGTTGAAATCTTATCCCACATCTTCTCTGGTTCGGAATCCAATATTTCCGCGATTGGTCTTCAAAAGTAAACAAATAAGTAGATACAGGTGAGGTTTGAGTTTCTTTTTAATAAGGTGGGCTCTCTGAAAGCGGCTAAAACACGAATGGTGGCTTTCTTCAATGTTATTGCGTAGAGATATTTGCGTTTCGGCCACCAACAGCCCCCCGAAGGCTGGTTTCCTCGTTGACCCAGTTTTCAGATGCTTTATTGCTGGATTCTTTCAGGAACGTTTTATGCGTGTTTTTTAAAAGATATAAATCTTTCGATATAACCAAACCAATTTCCGCATACTGCAACCCCGTTATGAAAAAATATTTGAGTAGGTCAGTTTCTTCCTCGGGTTGAAAGCGGCGACTTTGGTTGCGAAATTTTAATTTCCCGCCTCCACGTTGTTTTGTTTTCGTTCTCGTTTCACGCCTGTGGTGCTTTTTGCAAGGAAGTTCGGTCCAGCGATATATCATTGTATTCCGATGCGGAGTAGGGTAGGGCGTAGTTGTTTTGGAAGTAGCGATCAGAGAAATTTGGATCTTATGATTGGTGTGGAATGATGAACGCATGGGCGGATTTAAAATTATGCCCAATTGGCACTGGTTGAGGGCATCATCCGCATGGGGGCCTCTATAAGACTGTGCTAATAAACTTTGTAGAATTTTTCTGGTTTTCCGCCTCAAGAGATAATTTTGTTTTTGTTAAGTAAGTCTACAGAATATGTTTAAATGGCTTCTTAGATTATAAAGCCTATCCATCATTCATTGTAATTTATAGAAACACTATGAATTGTAATTCAAGAGTTGTGTATTTATTCTTGCATTCGAAGAAACTATCTATGGGATGTTTATGTGTAATTAATGAAAAAATTCGAAATTTCACTATAAGACAGTGCTAGTAAATTCTCAGCAACCAATTGTTCTGATTTTTTGCACCAAGAAAGGATTTTATATATGTTGAGTAAGTCTACATAATGTTTTATAGGATATATTACATTGTTTAGGTCACTATATAAAGTACCATATCTATCCATAATTCAGTGAAATGTTTAGAAATATTACGCATTGTAATTCAATGCTTAATCATTTGTACTTTCCTTAGTGAGGCGACTGAGGTTTCTATGGGTATCTTTTTGAAAAAATTCGAATTTTTACTCATAATTCTTAGTGAGGGCCTAAAGCTGATCTTTGCGCCGTAGGCCTCTGATACCTTATATCCGTCCCTGAATGAACGAAAGGAGGGCAACGGAGGAATAACACTTAAAGCTATCCAAACCGCTGTTGAGTACTTTTCTTATAAAGTGGCCTATTACAAACCTAATTTCACCTACCGCGCAAGTGCCTGTGGTATCTTGGAGGTGCTTTATTTTACGTATGTTTTCCGAACACGGAGAAATCTTTTGAATTGCGCGCAGTGTTTTTTTCGTTGACCAAAAAAATGGGAAATGAATCTCAAATACCTCGCTCATTAGTTGCGATACATTGAACGAGGATCGGCGGGCTAATAATGAAGGAGATGGGCGAAATCTCGATTCCTCAATACGACGCAGATTGAGAAACTTTCAGGAGAGGACCTCCGCGCGGGTTCGTCGACCCGAAAGGGAAAGAGCCCTCCGATGAGGTCACGCGGTTGGCAAAAAATATTCCGCGCTTATATAATAACAAGTTTTCGAATCCCCGAAAGATTGGAACTCGCTCCGATCACGTTTCTTATTTAATGGAATGCCTTTCGGTTCTTCCGCAAGGAGGAAAATGTTATCTATGCTTCGGTGGTGCAGCGTGATGGGTCGATCGCTAGCTTCGCATTGGTCACCGAGTCTCAGTTTTTTTGCGGACGTTCCATTCAGTGCGCGTCCCTTCAGGATTTTTCCATTAATCCCCACCCGGCGATTCCCCAAATTAAAGAAAGATGAAGAGCGGGATCCGTCAGCCTAGGTCAACGACATTCGAAAATCCGAAGGCCATGAACGACCTCGAAAAAGTGTCCATTTTTTCCTCTCCCGGCTTCCCTCCCTTACGGATTTCCAGTTTGTCTTCATTCCCATCCCCCTCTCAACCCTTTTACATTTTCCACATGTGGAGGAGTACCTTTCCATCGAAATGCGACGTGGAGGTCGTTCTCTCCTTTCTCCGCGCTATTATCTATCTCCATGCGTTTTTCCCTTTCTCTCAAATAGCCGAGGAAACCGCCGATGTATTCTCACATTCTTCCATATCTCTCTCACCTTTCCCCGTTTACCTAAGTTGCCCATGAGGGAGTTGCACCTCCACTCGCTGATATCTCTATCACCGTTCCATTTCTGCACTTATTCCATGATAGACCTGGGCTGTCTCCATGTCTTTTTTTCCTTACCTCTCCCACCCTTTTTCCCTACATCTGTTAATCGCTTTCCCGATAGTCATTGACATTTGGGTTTCTATCATTACGGTTTATTTCTCAGCTTGTTTATATTTATTAGTTAACCAAAATGGGAAGAATTTCTTCTCGCGGAATTGCCTATCCTTCCGTCGTGCCCTTTCACACAAATCAGGGCTACCCAATCGTTGTTCACACCTGAATTGTTCGATCACCGGAGTGACCTCGTGATCTACTCGTGAACGAGGGAAAGCCAAGGTAATTATAAATTGAGTTCAATTTTTAGTGGACGTATAAAGGGAGGAGTTAAATTAGAATACGAAAATAAGCAGGAAAATGGGGGATTCCAGTTATGAAAAATTAGTCATACGAAAATAATTATCGAACTTGTGAACATTTAGATTCTGTTAATTTTGATAGAGGTCGTACAAACGGTTTCTAAATACAGGTTAAAATGCGGGTAGATATTTCTGTTTAGTGGTAATAACACGAATGCTGCAGGTTTCATTTCTTTTCTCCCTCTTTGTTTGTTTTTCCCCGTAAAATAATGACTCCAAAAACACGCAAGAATAGGGAAGGATCCGGAAAATACACTTCCTGATCAGCAACAAGATCTTGACTGTCTGTTTGGGAAACTGTGGCATAAAACATTACAGCTTGATAGGATAAACTTTTTGTTTTTCTCATATATCTAATATTTTTTGTTTTTAGGCGTGTGGGTTTAAGGTATTTAGCGTGGTATTTTTTCGAAATTCATCCTCTATAATTCATTTCTTTTTCAATCTACCCGTCGCATCTTTTTCTCCTAATAAAAATTAAGTCTCAGTTCTCCTCAAATATATCAATACTCCTCACCTTAAAGAATGTCCTACTTATACATTGCAACATCTGACCAACTTCGATGAAGAAATTACGCGTATAAAAGTAATGGTCCTTTCTATAGGACCTCTTACCTTCCCTCGCTATAGGGTTCCTCCTACGCCATATTCTTAAAACTAACCTTTTCGCGCGTAATCATTGTTTATTGTATTATTTTTTACATAGTTTTCTCCTATCCGATTCATATTCTTTAGTACTGACATGCTCTTGTAATTTTTAGTCATTTTCTTTCTCCCTTACTTGACTTTAATAGAACTCGCAGTCTCGTCCGTGTAGAACGTTCACTCAGGACTTTCTCCAATGTTCTATCGAATTTTCACGCTTGCTTTTCTCGCCGTTGAATCTCTTATCGTAAAAGCGATAAACTCTCGTGTAATTATTCTTTTTTCGATCTTCTGCTCGTCGCCACAGCCTCTCCCGAGACCCTTTTAATGTATTCCGAACCCGAACAGAGCATCCGTTTTAAAATTTAACGCCGCGAAGTGTATAATAGCTCCGATGGTTCGTGTACGGTAACGACGTAACCACGCCCAGTTTTTGCTCTTTTTTCATCGGCACGCTTGCTTTTTACGTTTTAGGGCTTTTCATCCCTATGTTTTCACCGCTTTGGGTTTCCGTTGAACATCCACTCGAAAGATCCCTTTACTTATTGGTCAGAGGTATTTGTTGCCAATAAGTGTTGATAATATTTAATTAGCTTTTGTTTTTTTTTTCAGATGAAGTTCGTGTGTTCACAAGTGCGCTTATGAAACAAAGTCAGAACATCTATTAAACCTTGTAACTTTGTTGTAACGATTCGTATTGTATGATTTTCTCAATTTTCTATCGCTACCTATCATTATCATTCTGAATTGAAAGTGACTTCTTACCACCCACATTATTCTCAGTCGTTAATCTTGTGGCTCAATGCATAAGGTTATATCATTTCTATAATCCGCAAAAGAAAAAATCGTGCTATTGACAGTTAACAAGCGAAAGGCATTGATAAAAAGATTCATAATTGCTCCTTTCAGCGAAAATTCCTTCCAGCTTTCAGCGAAGATAAAACATTTTACGAAGTCAACATTTTTAGAATGTCCATAGCCCATAGATTCTTTTTAGATTCCCATATTTAATCCTACTTATATTCCTTATAGACTCCGATGAAAGTGGTCCCGGGCTCGATTCCCGCTGGGAGCCCGTATGTGCGAAATGGCCTGAGCTGTCGATTACTTTTAACAAAATACTACTGTTGATCAACAGAATGAAAATTTTTAAGGAAGTGTTATTAAGAACTTTTCTTCTCTTATCCTGTTCTCGCAATATAATATACGATAATTCTTATGTTTCGAAGTTCATCGCTAACAGATTGGCTTTTTACGCTCCAGTACAGCTAATGCTATCATTCTTGCATCGAAAGACTAATTTTTATATTTCAATGAAAATATCTCACGTTTTTATTGAAATGAAGTAAGTGTGGAAATGAGATAAAAGTTTATTCTCCGCGGCGAATGTCCTCGAGGCGCCGTTTTGAGATTTTTCAATGAAGGAATTTTCTCCGCTGTTTTCTGGCCGGTCGTTGATCTTTCTCGGAATCTCTTAAAACTGCGGAGATATCCGACGATAAAAAGGGTTTATCTTCCCCTTAACATAAGTTTTGGAACACCAACGAACTCCTTCGCCGTTTCCCCTTTCATCCACCAGAGGGCAGGCATAGTCCGTTTCTCTATTCGCTTCATTTTTCGGTCCAACGGCCCTTCAACTCTTGCTCTCATTCAGAGAAATCTTTTCGTTGCAACGTTTCTAGGACACAAAAGGGAAACCTATCGCGGGGGCGGAACTTAGGAAGCCGGCGTTAGAGAAAGGTTCGCTATATTATTCCACTGCCTTTATCGATGCCACTGCTAACGTCTCTCTTTCATTACCATTTTCATTAACCATCCTTTCCTTTGCGTTTAATACTTCCATCTTATACTCTCCTTTTAAATTACTTGCATTCTTGCATTCAGTGCGAATGCTCTAGTTCCTTGTCGAAATATTGAATATAGATATAATAAATAGAAGGCGAAAGCAAAAAATCCACCAGTGTTGCGCAGTTTTTGTATATTTCTGTTTATGTAAGTTCTACTATAACCACCTCGACTTATAAGTTTTTGACACTCAGTCAGACCACTGTACTGTATATCCTCCCATCGAAGTCAATAAGAAAGGTAAATTTTTCAATTCTCTAATCTGTTCAAATAAGTACAGAGGCAAGGTAAAATTTCGCTAAGAGTAATCTCTTTTTTCTAATAAATTTTCTATTTCCGAGGTTTTTTATAAATACAAACGAGATGTCTATGTATATATATGATGTTAATCTCTCAGTTCTTTTAGCCTTAGAAAGAACGTTGCCCTGCAACGATCGTCCATGGACTAATGCAATTGATTCTCATTTTTCTTACCTAATTATTTTTTTAGTCTAAAGAAATCGATACACACTTGTAAGTAATGAAATTACTTAAAACACTAATAAATACGTTAAAGGTCATTACCGTTTATGATTAAATTTCCTTCTACATTGCTGTTTCATTTTCGTATTCTTTTTTGGATTCACCTTCCATTTTCTTACTTCGATTTATACTTACGGTAATAATACTCGCTGAAGGTATGCGGGTTCTTAACAAGTAATTGTCCATTTTACTTCCCGCAAACACCATTACTCAACTCCTGCTAACATGATTTCTTAGTTCAATAATAATAGTTAACACGATCAACTACCATTTAATAAAATTGTGAATTAATACGAGTACATATCTGTTAATTCTTTATATAAAGGTGTGAACAAACACACAAAACAAACTCGGGTTCACCCGAATCGCTGATAGACTTAAAACTGTCTGAGCTTTCCTAATGAAGTTCCTTCAGCTACATTAGATCAGTCCCCGGAGATTTTATCGTAGAGAATGGGGTTAGCGATGTGGGAAGAGGAACGGTGGGATAAAGGAGAAAAAATTGCGGATGTAAAAGAGGAAGAATCGGCCTCTTCTTATTGGGCGTGGGTTGCATTCCTGTGTATCAGAGGTTCTCGGCCTCAACCCGGTCGTGATTCGAGGGTGGGTAGCCTCTACGACGATGGAGGTTGCTGACATTCTTCTCTTCTCCCCTCCGCCCCCTTTCTCTCCGCCCGTTTTATGGCCGTTTATGTATTGACTACAATTCCACGAATTGTGCTATCTTATTGTCATGATAAGCAGCTTGTTTGCCGAATCGGAATGGGCTGTCGCCGGTTCTGCCATCTTGTTTATATTCCATCGGGGAGAAAGTTTTTAGTGCTATCTAAACGCTTAACGTCGGTTGTTTTATGATTCTAATACGTCAGTTTACGAATAAAAGATGCGGCTCACGGCGTGCCGATGCTGTTGTCGATAACGGTAGATTATGGGCCGCGTCTAATTCAATCACGAGTTTAAATCGATGCGGGACGTCCATTCGACGAAGTACATGTCCATTATTATGAGGATTTGAAATTTATCGCGGAATCTTAAGTGCTACAATGTAACTGCTAAATAAATGTTTCAGTAGTGTTCCTAATGGAGAACAGGTTAACATCAGGTTTAGTTGTTTTTTATGTCCTCGATAAGAAGCCATTTTCGTAAATTTCGACCAGTTAACGCTGCATTTTAACTCTATTTTTGTTTTAATTCCTTAGAAAGAAGGTATTCTACTGATTGGTATCCTTAAAAGGGATCAGGGGTATTTGGGTATAGGTAATTTCATGATTCGGCCGTTGTCCGCTGCTAATGTCGCTTTTGACGTAGTTAAGCATCTTTTACTTTTGGCGAATTGTTAAACCAAATATTTTCTTTTCTACTTCTTAAAATGATTATTTTTTTTCCTTTTCCCTACCTTTATTTTGTATCTAATGCGGTAAATATATTTTCAATAAGTATAATTTTAAAATGTTTTGACTTTTATGCTTAGCCAATTTCTCGCTTCCGTTCATCTTGTGAAATCCTGGATGTTGACGACGTTTTACGAAATCATAAACCTTCGCATAATTTAACGACATTGTGATACTTTTTATGACATCCTTAATATTTACAAATTTATGTGTTTCCTCCAGAATGTCGGCGCTAAATGCAGTTTACGAAATTTCGAATCTTTACAGTGATGTTTCACCGAGTGGTAATTATTGTAGTTTCAACGTTTTTCACGAAAATGATAGTGGTTTCCAGATAACTAATAACAAGAAAAATATCACCCCAGAAAATAAGTAACAACTCCTTTTCTGCTAAGCTTTATTCATTTACCTCTCCCTTTCCTATCGGAATTGCCAAACCAAGTGTCGATATCCGCAAAGAATTACGCGACCATAAAGTGTGACGAAAGAGTCGTGCAAACATCCCCTCTTTGCCTGGGATTTCCACGTCGCTAACTGACTGAGCTCAGGTACAGTCGTGAGTCTCTCCTCGGCTCCGTTCTTCTTCTCTTCAAGTTGCCTTCTTAATATGCACTAATTTATATGCTGATATCCGTTCGTAGCTTCGCCGATATCAATCCGCGGTCATTTTCTTTCGTATGAGGTAAACTTCTTGCTTTCGTTCGTCGTTTCCTCCAGTGCAGGCGATTTGAAGGCACACAGGATGATAAAAGAGACCTGATTTTATGTAGTTAATATGCTGTCATTCTTCCAAACCCAAAACTTCGAGTAACTTGTCTCTGTGGGCAATTAATATCGAGGAATTAGAATTAAACGCACTCAAAAAATGCAGAGTTTGTAAGTTTGAAAGCTTGTTTTATATCAAGATGTAAAAGCAAATTTCTTTCGGTTGTAATTAATTGACGCCTAGCAACATCTTCTCGAGCTGAAGGGTGGACAAACAACATTCTTACGAAGGGAATGGGACATTTACTGTGAGATAAAATTTTTAAAATCTTTCGAATAATCAAAGAAAATAACACAATGTTTTCAACAGCGCAGAAATAGTTTTTTCTTATGGATGTATTGATTTTCGTGTATTATTGTAGCATCGCGTTATCGCAGTTTTTATTTCTCGTTCTCAATCTCTGTTATTATGCGAGTGAAAAATGCTTGAATGGGTTAATTACTTTCCTTACACTTTTGTGAATATCTTGCACTTTCTTCGAACTCCGTTGCTTGTAATTGATAGTGAGTTTGCTCCTAATCAACGAAATGGTTTATTTATATTGAATCATGGTATTGGAAGAATTTTTTTGAGTTAAAATGTATCTATCATTTCAATGAAAATGAGCGTTGTCCAATTCCGTATTCGTTATCCGAGTTCGAAAAACAGCGGAAAGATGCAATAGTGTTTCGACAGTTTCGACATACAAAGTGCTTCGACAGCTAAGGTAATTTTGTAAGGGAGCCTTCAACGGGAATCGAACCCGGAACCTTTTTTACGGAAGTCGAACGCTTCACCCACATGAATATTCGGAGGCCCAACTTACAAATAGTTTAATAATTCGTTGTCATGGCCACTCGTTGTTCGTGTTATCCGTTTATTTATGGTCAAGTTTTATTCATTTGTTTGTTCGGTTCTTTTCTAGCTTTGTTACAACGGACAACCCCCTTATGCGTCTCCTTTCGTCATTAATTCTAGTCGTAGATGTTTAACTTGGCTCACGGATGCCATACTTTAAAAGGAGCAAAAGAAACACTCTCGGAGAAAGCAGTTGTTATGTAATCCGAGTGATTCATGCCGTCGAAACGTCGAATTCGTGATTCATCTATTATGGTCAATTAACATCGCTAATCGACCGTGACGTTTTCATCAATGCGAATGAGATTAATCGTTAGCTATGCGAATCTGTCGTTCCATTCCTTTTCCTTTGGAAAGTCCGCGATCTTCTGGAGGAATGTCTTGCGGAAGGTCCGGCAGCCAAAGGCATCCGCCTCGCTGAGCAATGCCATTGGAGGGCTTTTTCGGAAGTTACCTTCGCAATAGCCCATGTTTCGAGGAAGGGAGGGAGAGAGAAAGGGTTGGTGAGAGAGGCGAGTGCCTTTCAGGTCCTTGATCCCCGGGCAGCAGATGTTTATGGGCTGGCCTCTGTCATCCGCCGTTAGTAGCGCTGTAGAGGAAAAGGTGGATCGTCAATGGAGGGGAGGTTTTCTTTCTAAGAGGTTTTAGAAAAAAAATAACGTAGCGCTCTCGCAGCTTGATGCGTATTAATGCGTTATGGATGGGTTCATTCAGGTAGATCTTGCTGCGTTATATATTTTATGCTTTGCCTTTGCACCTCCGGGCCGGGACAACCTTTTTAAACCCGAAAATTAGTTCCTTCGAGAACCTCTTTGTGTTTTGCTCGTAAATCTTATCAGTGGTCACGTCGGCAAGATGTTATCGCAATATCGTGTTAGCCTCCAAGGGAGTGTAGGGTTCGAATTAACTTCTTAGTTGGTAGGATGTTTGGAGAACGAATTGTTATTCGTAGTTAAACGATTGAGCGCGTGAGAAAATGCGGATGTTACTGTTTTGAAATTCCTAGATGTCCTAGAAATAGTAGACAGAAAGCAAATAGAGGGTTAGAGAAATCTTGTTGTGCTCAATTTAGAAGCAAATCATGTCAGTCAAATTTCTTAAACTGTCTTCTGCGTCAGTATTTTAGTTATTATTGGAAGTATTGTAATTGTATATTTTTGTATGTAGATGAAGTTCTGTAATAGCCAATAACTTTTTGTTACTGCATTTAGTCGTGAAATCATACTTTTATCGTAATAAAACTTTGTGACAGGATTTTTTTACTTATTTTTTTCGTCTCTATTCTTCGGGCATATTTTTGTCTAGGTTGGTCATTCCTACAATAAACCCTATACAAACACTCTAACACACACACTAACACGTACACTAGACACTCTCAAACAACCGTGCCCCGACCAGGATTCGAACCTGTAACCTCAATATTACATTTTCCTGAGGCACATTATTTTAGCAGCTTTAATACATTTGATTTCGTGAATAACGGCTAACGAATGTTTCCTAGGAACTGCTTTCCATTCAGCACTTCAACTTGTGACTTGGTCCTACGGCGCTTCAGAATATCCCTCGCCTTGACACTTTGAAAACCAGTGTCTAACGATAGCACAACTTTAGCAAGCGGGTGTAATGGCAGTGTTACCGAAAGCTCTTTCGAGAATGAGTTTCAACCAACAGTAGCCTATTTCTTTCCTTCCTCCCTTTCCAGCAGCATGCGACAAGTAGGTGCTTCACTCGTGACAGGGAAAATTTCGATTCGAAATGCTGGAAAGTTCATCTTTGATGAAGTGACACTCCTGTCATAGAGAATACAGATGAGCTGAGAGTGCGATATTGTTTCATGTTTAGCGTCCCCTTCCGCCCGTGCCCCTTCTAGTCTTTTTCCACTTTGATTAGTTAGAGGCCTACCGGGTACTGTTCACGCCAATAAGGCCCCTAATCAATCAAGCGGGCTAACTCCTCGCCCACGCCTCATCTCTCCCTAATTCAGTCCTTACCCTTCCCCTCGAATCTATCCACTCTCCTATCCCAATCATCTCTCGTTCTTTGACAGCTTCCCTTCCCGCCGAACTTGTCTTCTGCCGTTGCTTTGAGAGCCATCGAAATTATTAGCTCCTCCGTTGAGCTGAATTTTCGTTTATTGATTCTTTGAGCCAATCCGTATCATAATAGAGTATCGTCATAGTTGAGTTTCATCTTTGAGTAGGATTTTCATCCAAACTCCTTCAGCGTACGATTTATGTTGCAGAATTGTGAACTTTGTCGACATTTCTCAATATGTAAGTGTATTCCAGTGGCGTTTAATTCTTTAAATATGACCATAACGAATGGTTTACTCTAAAGCTCTTTAGTTAAATATGGTTCCTAAATGCAGTTTAAACAGCGGGAAAATATTTCTGTTTTGTGGTTGAATACGACTGCTTTCGCTCTCATTTCTTTGGTTTCTTTAATTGAAATATGCCTCCAAGTACACGTTATTGATAGAAAAGAGAAAAATTCGGAAAATAAACTTTATGATAGCCACAAGATCTTGACCGACTTGCATATACCCTTACAGTTTGATAGGATTGGTTTTTGCTTCCTTGGCATAGATCTAATATTTTATGTGATTAATTGTGCGGTGATTTTTTTCTTTTGTCTTTTGTCTTGACAAGTCTTTTGCGTGACATTTCCTTCGAATTTCATCTACTAAATTCATTTCTTCAGTCTACCCATCGCCTCTTTCCCTTGTAAAAGCTATATAGTCTCAATTCACCATTCAATGGTTTTCTCTATAAGTTAGCTATCATCATTATAATATATTTGATAATTTCTCGCAGTGATACTGAAGTTACACTACAAAAAGACCATGTTAAAGAAACACGAACATGTTCACATTAATAAGAAATATGTTGGAAATGCGTTTCTATATCCTAAATGCTGTTTCTATATCCTTCTGTTTTATTTATTTGATATCATTCGGTGAACAATTATATTAATCGTATTACTGTAAAAGTTTTGTTCTGAAGAAAAGACATGCTTTTTACCACTTTTTATCTCTTTGGGGTCTTAACCGAAAGCATCAATAAATAATTATTTTATTCTATCCTCCTAAATTCCCCGCAAGGCATTCCATTTACCATAGCTATTCCTGTAAGAGAATATAAGTTCACTTTCATTCGGGTGGATGATTCTCATCATCGCTCCATAACTCCTTTCGATTTTG
This sequence comes from Ladona fulva, assembly GCA_000376725.2. Classification (NCBI taxonomy): domain Eukaryota; kingdom Metazoa; phylum Arthropoda; class Insecta; order Odonata; family Libellulidae; genus Ladona; species Ladona fulva. The sequence goes on along the minus strand of KZ308564.1, from coordinate 111,676 downwards.
GATTGGATCCCTTTGCAGATGACGCGGTCTACGGAAATTAACATTAAGTATAAGAGCGTTGGGATCACGTGGCGTTAACCTTTCGTCGTTGGCGCAATTAGATTTCTCTCTCTCTCCCGCGCATCCTGTCTTTTGAATATATCTTTCCGCCAAATTTCCCTCGAATCATACGTTCCTTGAGGAATCCTTCAGCTCCTCCACGGCTTCTCTTTATCAATTCCGCCAAATCTTCTCGCTCCTCTACCGGAGACTAGCTGTTTCCTCAGATTGGTCTGTGATTGACAGGTAATCCAGCCGTGGGGTGGGAACAGTGCGTGGTTGCAGATAATAATAATACGTCTTTAATGAAGGCCGAGATTGAGGTTAAGACACAAGAGACAAATAAGGATGGGAAAAATAGCAAAGCATTTAAAGTTTTATTCAAGTGAAATTATTTGGTAACACAAAATTGCTTTCTAACTCACATATGGTTTTTATGATCGAGTAACTCTATCAATGTTTCATGAATGCCTCGAATCACGCAGCGATAAATAATGAGTGTCCAACTACAACTTCAATAGGTTTTTAATTCGCGATACTCTCATCGTTATTTGACAACGTTGGCCTGTTTGGTGTCTGTTTTACTGGCATAACGTAAGTAAATTATAAATGTAATACACGAAATAATAGCCAAGAAGCAAAAGAAATGGCGTTGAGTGGAGAATATTAAAGTACACGACCTACCAGAAGGTATAACACTTATGTAGATGTATACACGAAATAAATTAAACCTAAAATTAACTTAGAAAGAAATAAAATCAAGGAGCTCCAGGAAAGCCAAGTGGGCAACGCTTACTTAGGTGACTTAGGTGAAAGCGGTCCCTGGTTCGATTCTCTGTCGGGCTCACGTGCGAAATGACCGAAGTAGCCAAAGCACTTCTAACTTACCACTGATGCTATGAAGATCAAGAGCAACTATTAACTTCTATCTAAAATCGAGATTCCATCCACGCGACAGACAAGTTTACTTGCTCTGTTAAAGGGAATATATTTGTCGAGATTATGAATGAGTAAAGGGAGGCGTCCTACCTGTTGGGAAACAGCGAAGTAAATTATAACGTCCGAAGCTAAATATTCTTATTTCGACCTTTCAGAACTTTCCGGTGTTCGTAATCGTTCCATGTCTTCTTGTTTTGCGTTGGCCTTTTCTGTCTCTCCGATTACTTCATCGGCCAATCCCCACCTCCATCCTTTCTCCAAGAGCGGTTCTTTTCCTCTCATTTTATTTTGTTATACTACCGCGAAGTAGGTTATTAAATGCCGCTTGGTCAAAGGAGCTCTTCTCGTATTAAACCGCTTTCGAGGATCAGTAAGAAGGGTTAACGAGCCTCTCCGCTACTGTGTCCCTACGAGAGAGCGGTGATTAAGAATCGCGACGTGAATTTCTCTTTGTCTTAACTTATCCCACGGAAATTATATTCCTCTCACTACTTTTGATCCTTTTTATTGTGATCTGCATAAGCTTCTTTCTCCAGCCCTTATATTTTCCGAAATCGGCCAGCTTCGATTTTGTTTTAAGTGGAGTCCCGAGAAGAAATACATCGATGTAGCTTTCAAGTGGGATGCCGCTCGGAATATCGCCACACCCAATGGGCCTTTCTTATTCAAATGAGGCGCATTTATACATTGCTTCTTTCGGCCTTTTGAAATTGATCTATGGTTTACAAGTAATTAAGCGTCGAGAGAGGAAATGGGTGGGTCAAATATTGAGAGAGGAGATACTGCTGAAGAATTTGATTGAGGATAGAATGCTAGGGAAAAATAGTTAGGAAGACAGAGGCAGAGGAGCAAAATCATCTGACTAACGAGTAATGTTGTGGTATTCCATGAGGATAAGAAAAATAAATAAAAACAGTCGGAACTGGTCTTGCTTTTCTATACCTATGGTTTGTGGTATTTTGCTGTGTTTCTGTATTAAACAGGATCTTATTTCTTGAGGAATGGGTTTCCAGTTTTTTATTTAATTTTTTAAAGCAAAAGATATGATGACATTAAGGGTGGGGTAAGTTACCAATAAACCAAAGAAACGGCATTGATATGGGAATATTAAGGCACGTGAACCTACCGAAAGTTAGAACTCGTGTAAACCATGGTTAACTACTTATTTCCTGCTGTCTCTTTCCCTCTCTAGAGGAAATTTAAATTAGTATGGATTCTGTCGCCGATAACTGAGTCTAAGAGTAGTTTTTAATTATTAATTTTTCTCTGAAAGCATCCGAATTCGAAATGAAATTCGTTAATTTGGAATTGAGAACAGGCACGTTCTTGCTGCCAAAGTCGTCCTCACAGACCCCATAAAACTCGCAAACGTAATGCCTAACCAGTGTCGTATAATACATGATTTCAAACCCGACAAAATTTCAACTGAATTCCAAACATTTAAATGAATTTCAAGTAGCGACATCATTGGGTACAGACATGGCAAACATTTTGGATTTCGACGAAAGTTATTGAGCTATTTTAAGAATTTGATCGACGGGAAAACCTTGGTTTGAGAAGTGCGGAGCGTATGACAAAAAAACGCGTATAATTTTTCATCTACCTTCGGGTTATAAAGCGGCAGTTACAGAATTAGTGAGAAATACAAGCAATCTATCTTTGTCTATTCCGCTACTGAGAAATTTGCTAAATTATGCGTCCGTCGCCATCTTGGCCAATTTCTACATGCATTCCCTTTAAATGGATTCCATACCAAACTCCCTCTAGTCTCCCGAGCAGATTCACGCGCATTTTTCTCTTCATCCCGCCCTCCCCGAGAATCTCGTACTCTCGTGTCCTATACTCCCCAGCGTCACAATCTGTTTCCCCCCCTCTCAACCCATCCGCCCCTCCAGCTCCACCCACATCCATCTCCCTGTCTTTTTGCACATTTCCTCCAGAAGAATGCCCTTTCCCTTCCCATCCCTCTTCCCGGCGACGTAAACCGCCCACTCCAGCCTCCTCCTCATGTATCTCCCTGCAGATCTTCAGAAACCTTTTATTCGTAATCGGTAGAAATAAGAGATCCACCCTCCGCCTCCGCCCCTCATTCCCTTTTCTTTTCCCACTCTTTTTCCATTCCCCTTGCCCTGGTCCGCTTTTCTTATTCCCCAGACCCTCGCGTCTTTCTCGTGCCTTGTTTATTTCTTCCCTCTCGGAGTCTCGTGCATAAATGTTGCGTAGGAAAAATACTGCGACCAAGAGAGATATTGACCTTCCCGGGCTTTCCTACGTATTCGTTTCGTTTTTATTAAGTTGCCTCGTGTTTTGGTTGAATTTTTCTCCTCTTTCGATGTAAACATGCTGTGATGTCTCAAGGATTATTTTTTCTCATCGTTCGAGGGAAGATGTCGATGTTTAGAATGAATTGTTGATGAAATGGTGTACAATATGTTATGCTCTGTCCGATTTCTCCTTTTTCTTGCTTTGTGATTTGGTTCGTAGTATTTTATTGTATATATTGAGATTCAGTGATGGATTTCATTCTATAAAACGCGTCCATTCATTGGTATATTTTATTGGTGTTAAGTAATCCTTTTCTTGTTTATTCCCTACTTGTGGCCTAGCTTACTTTTAGAAAAGTTTGTAATAACGATTTCGTAATCTTCTAGTAACGGCGCATATAAAATTATTCATTTTGGATTCGAAACCTTTTGGTTGATGCTAAATCTGAGATATCCGGTTTAATAATGTGCGGGGTCTTAGAATTTGTTTTCTTGTCGAATTACTATAGTAATATCGAATGTGTAATAAATAATAAACGCATTTATTTGAGGGCGAGATAGAGACAAGTTAGTCTCCTTTTTCATCTAATCTTATGTCTTAGAAAGATTTAAAGAAAGAGCTTTTGAAAATAAGAAAATAAAATTAATTGTCTCCTAGATATTCCTAGTTAATATTTATCGCCATGTTCTTCAAATGGTTTAATTCATTTTGTGCTGTTTATCTACTTAGCAGCCATTAAATCTTCCCTTTCTATCCTTAAGTAACCCTCCGTATTGTTTCCGCATCTTTCTCGGTGTCTTTCTTCGTTTTCTCCATACGTTCCCCTTACCCCGAAGCACTCCTCAACCTTATCCCTCTCGGAAGTCTCCGCAGAAGGAGGAATAGGTGGGAGAAGTCCATTATATTACGACAGATCCGGTAGTGGTAGTGCAGAGAGTATATGGGAGTAGTATAGAGACGGACCTTTTTCTCCGGTTATTTCGGGAATGAGGTTACGTGCTTCTCTCTCTCTTCTCATCCTTCTTTACTTCCGCTGGACGGCATTCCTTTCACATGTTAAAAGTCCCTGTCTCCATTTCTTCCCTTCCTTTCTACGGGGAGTTGGAAGAAATATCTTCGGAATTATTGTCAATGTCTTTCGCTTGGGCCGCTCAAATGATTATTTTCTCTTTTCGGTTCGGTTACTAAATTTCTCTCGATCCCTCCCTCGCATCGCTATGAATTAGATTTCCTTACTGTTTTGTTCCACGGGAGGTTTTTGTTTTACGGAATGGGCGAGTTTTTTTGCGGTCGTGTTCATTGCCTCCCTCCGGCGGTGGTCTACAGAAAGGTTTTCCCCGTTGTATTGGCTTTCGACGCTCCTTGCTTTCACTCCGTTAGTGATTTGCTCGAAAAATGGCAGTTTAACGTATATTCATCTCGTGTTGAAGAAGCCGAAGAATTGTCGATCAATTTATTTTTCGTTATTTTCAAATAATTAATCATTTTTAGCATGCATTTAGCGCTCTAACCCCAAGGTCCTGGGTTTGAATCCCAGTTAGTTGGATTTTTCCTGTTAAGGAATTGTTGTGCGTGTTCGTCCGTTGTTATTGTTTAAGCTCGCCATTATTACCAACTGTCTAGCGAATGAATGTTTTTGGAGCATTGGGAAATAAAAATAAAAAATTAAATCATTTTTTGCGGCTTTAGCGTATAGGAATTGAAAAACTAAGCCACCATTTATGCAGACCATTGAGTTTCTTTATGACGAGATTAACCTATTCGACTTTTATTGCACTTCTCATATTATTTAGGGTATTTACACTGATCATGTTTCACGCACAGAATTAAACTTAAATCCAAAGCATACCAAAATAAATTTGAGTGAGCAATTAATCTGTTTAGTCTCTATTATTTGTTAATTAATAGTGGTTAATCCTAATGAACACAGAGAAAAGGAAACTGTAATTTCCACATTTTATGTGGAAGTTTTAAGTTCATCTCTTCGTTCATTATGTCTTTCCACGAAGCTGCCAGCGGTGATAGATTATATATATAATTATTCATTCGACAGTACATTATTCAGTCTGAGTATTGTAGCCTTGTCTTGTTCTAACATCATCTCCTAGTTTTCAAATAGCTTCATCAGAAACTAATCATCTCCCTCAATTTGTCAAGGTCTCTTATTATTTTTGCTACATTCCCCCACACTAGGCATAAATAATCTAAAAGTACACTAGCTGCGAAGGAAGAGAGACAGAGTTTTTCGAATCACGATGTCATCCATTATAATCATGATATAAACTTTTGTGTTAGTACTTGTATAGTTTTGGCATTCAGATATCTTGAATCTTACCTTTCTCTTACAAAGAGGCAAATCTCAAGAAGCCTGTTGGCGTTTTCGGAATAAAATACACAAATCCTAATTGAGTAGGGATTTTTCCTTCCTTTCCCGTCCGAAGGAAAATCGTCTTTTGAGGGAGAGAAAGATGGAGGGAAAACTCTCCCCTTTTGGAAAGGCACTGCAAGGATCCACCTTTAGAGACGATCCAAAAAATAGCAACTGGAGCGAAAGAGAGAGGGACAAAATACAAAAATTGAAGAGGTGAGTTGAAAGAGGGTTTTTGGCAGCCGTAGAATATGCAGGAGAATCCGTAGTTCTTAAGGGAAGAAGTCCACGGCCGAGTTTTCCTTGATTTCCCTTTTACCTTTTACCTTTCCATTTCTCCTTCCGAACCTCTTTCAATTCGCGCGACCGACTCCTGATCTCCCGCTCCTCTCTTCTCTCTCGTTAGCTCCTTTTCATTTTCTCCTTTCCTCTCTCCATTTGCATCAATTGCGCCTTTATTTTAACCTATATGCCTCCGGTTCTCGTGCCGACCCAGGGTTACCAACTGTTTTACCATCAAAAGCGAGTTGTGCTGAGTAGAACTTGGTAGAATATTTCCACGACTTACTGAAACTTGATTATGACACTCCTGAAGATGACCATCCAGTTTATCCTTTAATTTTGTGGTGTTTTACAAGTCCTTTCGGTTTTTCTATGAATGTAGAACTATTTTGGAAGCTGAGCGGTGGCGATGCTCGGAGAATCATTCGATTGGGTGAACTTGTTCCTGTTAACAAAAAATCAGCTTTAATCAAAATTATTTACTGATTCCTTTATCATTCTCTTACGATAGCCAAACATTTTCATATAAAAATGTATTAAATTCTATAATATCTGAAGGATATGGTAAACCAAATGATTCGAGAATACTTCAGCATTAGTTCACCTGTATCGAGAGATAAATGGTAGAAATCGTTGCATAACAAGTAGATTCTTATTAATATGCTGTAATGAATGAAATGTGGAATTCTTTGAAATATTGCCATTTAAAGTTTTACGTAGCTTTGTCTTGGGATATTTTGTTGATATTTTCATAAAGTCAAGGATTTATTGGCGTTCGTGTCAGTTTTTTTCTAGATAGTATGTTAGCCCGAATTCAAATTCAATGTCTTCTCGTTCTCCATTCATGTGTCTATTATAATGATACGTAGGTGTCTTGATGTTGAGAGCAGTAAATATATATATAGGTTTTCCTGCATCTAATCTCTTACGTATAAACCCTTAAAAAATGGTCAATGTGTTCATGGAAATTTTCCGTAGCATTTGATTCTTAACGCCGAATATTGGAGTTATGCTCTTGTTGGTATATAATTGATTCTAGTTCGAAATGTTGTAACTTAAGGCCTTTATTCAAATTGCAAACTATTCTTAAAGAAATAATTGACTTGCTGTCATCGTTTCAAGTTCATTTTAAATAAATTGTCCCCAATTAGGTTCTTCTGCGGAGCAGAGATTCTCGGTGAAGATGGAGTCTATTTCGGTAGCGAATCTGAGAAGTGGTGGACTGAGAGATTGCATTCAAATGCGGTGGAGTTGGTATTCCCATCATCATCCCCTTTTCACCCTCTTTCCTATGGGTGGATTTTTCTTCCAACCCTCCTTTTTCGCCACCAATCAGATCCAAAGATGTATTTCTTTAGGAGGGAAGAGTTAGATGGTGGAAGAATTTTTAAGGGATGAAGCCGTAGATGGGATGAGGGATGCGATCAGAGGGAAGATTTTCCCTCGCCCTTTTTTCGTTCACATGTTTAAGTGCCCGATCCCTCTTCTGCGCGCCTAACTGAGGCAAAAACTAATTTGAATTCTCCGCTGTTGGAGGTATGCGTTTCTGTAAGAATTGTGGATTGATCGGAATTGGCACGCTTTGTCTCGTAGTTTCTTCTTGACGTCATTCATTAACTATTATTATTCAACTTTCCTTCCTTATTTACGATGCTTTCCCTGTACTTCTTGTCCTTGGAGACTCCTCATCTGTTACGTTAATTACCTGGCACTCCCATCTTTTTTATCCCGTGGTGTTTTGATCACAATTGTTATCGGAATTTCGACTGCACTGTTTAATAAGATTTTTTGCCCTCTTTAAATGTTATGATTCAGATAATTGAAAACATAGTAATTATCAGTCTATGAAATGCACTCCTTCCAGTAATGAAGGAATCAAACTCCACTCGTAAAGTTAAGAGCTGATCTTTCTCGTCATTTTATTCTACTGCGATTTCCTCTTGATCTCGGGGAACATTTTCTTTGTGAGCTATTCGAAACACTCTAATTCATGAAGCCGTCTGAAATAGACTGATAACCCGGTGTTTAAATTAAAGTGATTGATTTAGCTTCCCCCCGTGGTCGTTAAACATAATTGGCGCATGAGGAAGCAGATGCATGTCCTCTTCCCGAACGATTCTTGAGGATCGACGCAGAGCATAGTTTGGAGTCTCCGACGTCGTTAAGGATTCCTTTTATTGCGTCTCTTCGATCGAACTCAAAGTCCGATTACCATAAAAGTAAATTGGAGAATTGTTGCGCCAGAGGGAGAAGGGTTCGGAAGGCGAAAGCAGTAATTCTGAGTGTCATTATGTACATAGTACGGAAGAGGTATAACGTTAGAATTGGGTGCGGTATTCATGAGTTGCGGTCGGCAGCCGAAATAAAGTTGCACGAGGTTTATAGGAAATCCTGGCGATTGAGGTATACGATTGCTGTGCATTTAATGGAAATGTGCGGCTGTAATTGTTACGTTCTAATAAAACATTCGAAGGTTTAGTTAAATGAATGATCAATGATACATTTACAAATGTATAAAATTAATGCCGTCTACATTTAGTAGGCACTTCAACGCCAGAATCTCAGCAAATTATTTGCATCCGAAGCATTTATAAAGAGTTACGACTACAAATTACAAAAATGTTATTGTCATTGAGATATTGAAAAATTTTAGATGTTGAGATTATAGATAAGGTTGGCTCCATCGCAATGGAGAAAGAATCTTGAAGTGACTCGGTCTTACTATAAAGGCTTAATTTTCTCATACCTAAAGACTATCGTTTCCTCTGGATTATTAGTTTCACATCGAACTTCAAGCAGTGAAAGTACTCATATTGGTGAAAGCTCAATCTTTGGTACGATAATAGTCTGAGATCTATAGAGTCAGTTTTTCCTCGGTCTTCGCCTAATGAAAACTCTAGACTTTGGGTTGAATTTTTGTCAGAGCTCTCTAAAAACTTTCCGAATTTCGTATTTAACTTTCCAGTAATAATGAACCTCACGAGTCGCTGGATCCTCTTCATAGAGATCCCCTAATAATGATGCCAAAACGTAATTATTCATTTTGGATCAATTTCAAAAGAGTAGGCATATAAAAAAATAGGTATAAAACTGAGTGATTACTTTAACTTTATGAGGATGAAATGAGCTATAATTCTGTAATAAATTTAAAGTGGTTTTAACAAGAGGACCACAACTTGATCGATGCATATGCCGTGGAGCCAGTAGGGCATATTGATGATCGGTTCCAACTCGTAGGTGAACGGAAGTATTACACACAAAAGTTAAATTGTCATTTAAAATATCATGCGCCTTTTCGGATTTTCTATGATGGTCAAATTTTAAAAATTGGAGATGTTAAGTAAAACAATTGAATGTCAGAAAACTTTGACGAAATCTTTCTTAAACCGAATGAAACCGACCAGGAATACATTGATGTATGTGCTAATTTATTCGTTGTGTTTTATTTTGCTACCAAAACTTAATTTCCATCTTTTTTTTTAGTATGAAATTTATGGGAAGCAGTTTTTCCTTAATCACACGACCTGATTTTTACCATTCTCTGCTACTGCTACGCGTATTTGCGTCTCAGATGCTCCGCAAAAGATTGTGCGGCTTTCGATGTAAAAGTGCCCGTGGGTGAATAAAGAGAAAAATTGGTGCGTTATGCGTAATTTCAATACCCGTGTTTTATCTCAAAATATTTTAATGAATTAGGGTGTAACATAGTATGGTAAATGTGTAAATTTATAACTCGTAAAATATTCAGAAACTCTGAGGTATCGACTGTGAATACGTAACATCTCCCTCCTCTTTCATCGTCCAAGACAATGTTCAAAGTCTTGCACAAGAGAAAAGCAAATATTTCGATGCCCAGATCACTTAGCTTCCTTTTTCTACCTTGATTTCTCAGGCCTTTGATTGCGCAAGGGTGACTTTCAATTGTTTGATTCCCGGAAACTGGAAATAAGCTTGCCCTTTGATCTCTTCTATGTTCCGACGGAGAGATTTCAGCTCTCCCTCTCGAATGCTGCTTTCGGAGCGATGAATAGCTTCTCACCTTTCGACATGCAGTACCAGGTTTCCTTGCGGTGCATTGATTGCCTTTCGATAAATTTTAATTGCGAGTTTGCGGAGGAGTTTTTGCAAGTACAGTGATCTTTTCGACATGTCAGTGATTGAAAGACTATATTGGCGCATTTCAAGAAAACGGCGCTACTTACGGCAACGCAATCACATCCTAAATTACATGTAAGCTGTCTCAGTGTAATGAGCTTTTTAAAACTTCCAAATATATTTTTTCCAAATATTTATATTCCCATTATATTATATTGTAGTTAATCGGCGTAAAAGTATAAAATCTATATATTTCTATAGTTTTCATCTTAGGAAACAACGATTGCACCATCGTATCACTGAGGTTGCTAAATTTGTTTTTCTATTAGTTGAAGGGATATAAGCAAGTTGGTATCGTTCTTTTTCATTCTTTCTAACGAGATATTTTTGTAATATTTTGCTTCATTGCTGATAAATATAGATTTTCACCATCATTCGAAAGCAAACTAAATATTCGTGAAATAATAATTACGTCCACTCGGGAAACGATTTTTTTTTCGTTCCGATGTGGAACTTGTCTCGGAGAAATGAGAAAAGGGATTTGAAAATATAATGGAAAGAATGGAGATAAAAATTATTGCCACGCGAAAGTATACTAACAAGAGGGATGAAAATTATCCTTTCTTTCACTTGAATAGTTTCCTCTCGATGAAACGCCGACCAATTCCTCGCATTCGTAGCAACTCCATTTATCATGATGATAAAGTTAGTCGTAACGACTGTCTGCAAATATAGCTTGTTTACATAAAAATAAATCATGCTAACTAACGATTCAATGAACTGTTAACACCAAAACGTCTACTGACGAGTGAGGATCGTTTATAAAAGTCGTGGAAGGCTACCTTTAGCCCCCAAATTTGATGATAAAAATCAACCGTGACAGATTCGTGGGTTTAGAAATCATCTCAGCCAAAAACGCTCAGGACTTAGCATCGTCAGAAGCAGCCCCTTCGCGAACGTAATCATTGCCTCATTTTCTGCTCCCGCACGAACGAAAACAGAAATAAAAGTCCGCATGTGCGCAGCCCTCCCACATTCTCTTTCTTTGAAGAAGAGGGACATAAATCCTCTTCTTCTCGAATCCGAATCGAATTTAGCTCCCCGATGGAATTCTGTTTATTCTCTTTATTGGTCTTACCGGAAGGGAGGAATCGAAGAGAGATCGGGAGGTGGACGGGGAGGAGCGGAGGGCTGCGCGTTTTTCATTTATTCCCCTCCCGGTGGAGAGGACCCTTCGTTGAGTTCGAAATTAGGTAACGGGAGCGTAAAATCTCCAATGGCGTGTTTTTGGGATTGAGGGGAGCGTTTTTTCGTATTTGTAGAAGTGGAAGGGAATAGAATTGTTTTGGCGGGTGGAGGAGAGCAAGGATTCATATGCCCGCATCGGAAGCTGAAAGGAGAGAGACGATTGGTCGCGCGGCTGACATATCGAACGCGATCTACGCCTCTACTGACTGACGCGGCTGCGTCATTAGGCATTCGGTAGCTATCCAAACCGCTCTCTTCCCTTTTTTTCGAACAGGCGAAAGCGCGCGCGTAGTCGCGGAAGAACTATAGGCGGAAGAAATGGGGAAATATCGAGTGGGCGGTTGGAAATTAATTTTCTGGATGATTGCCTCTCGGGAAAAATGTATCTCTCCTTTTATTTTCATCTATCGATGAGTAATTAAATTAACTCGCAGTTTGTGTATTGAGGGCGCAAGAGCTGTCTGTTTGAATGGTTCGCGCTTTCGGTGTCGATTTTTTTCAGTTCTAACCGCGTTTTTATAAGTATAACTTTACTTCGGATGACTCAGCTAACGAAATTTTCGGTCAACGAAGATTTTTTCACTGTTTTTGAACTTGGATAACGAACCGATGCGGTAATGTTTTGCTAGATGACTCTACCTTCTGAAAAATAAAAAATGGCCGAAACATTTTTTCCTCTAGGCACAAGGAAGAGTAAAAAGCCAATAAAAGAACGCATTTAATCGAATCGTAAAAGGTTCAGGAGTTCCCTGTTTTTTCTCGGTTATTCAGTTGTGCTGACGTAACTATAGTAATGGTACGCTTTTAAATGGTTTTCCGTGTGCTGCGCAGTTGTGGGAGGCTTGAAGGTCTTTCGCATTATCTTTTATTTGTTCCATTCCTCCGTGGTTACGATTCACAAATCGATTTCTGCTAGAAATTGCTGTTGAAATGTGCTCATGACCTAATGTTTCCTTAATCTAATCTCACTTTCACTTTCGGCTGATCTCGGTGTGCTGAAATGACCTTGTCCGCCATTGGGTAATGTTTATCGCAATCGTATGACTTTATATTTAGAAGTCTCTCATTCAATTGCAAAGTCAAAAGAAATATATTCGTAGAAGGAAATTTAGAAAAAAAGAGGAAAATTTAGTTTAAGGTGCTATTTATGCAATCACCAGCGTCGTGGGTAGGAAAAGTTATTTTTCTTGCTCTGTGGAATCTAATCCACTTAAAGATTCCCTCGTCAAATTTTTCGATTTCTTTCAAACTGAGTTTCAGATAATTCCTGTAGAAATGTATCTTTATTGGCACACGATGAAATATATAGAAGAATGGCGTTTAGGGTAGTAAATTGGGAATGCTATTGGCAGTGGTAGTAAAACCTATCTGAGTAGCAATATCTCAGTGGTCTGTAATGCATTAATTATACGAAAATGGGTTTCCTTGCGGGTACAATTAAATTTATTTATGTCCATATCGAAACAAAGATGGCCTATTTTTTATGAGTAAGCTCTGTTGAAAGAAACGGCTAATAATCATCACGATAGCGATCCTCTCGCACTAGTTAGAAGTCGCTGTAATTGCTGCACTAAGTGAGTATTTAAATATGTGTAATCGTAGCAGTTAATAAAGATTTTTGTGAACATTCGTTGCTCTACGTATAGCCTAAATCCAGTAATAGGATATGATATACGCACTAACAGTTAGAATACATGCATCGGTTAGTGGTACAATACACTGTTTTTTTTAATGGGAAAGGATGTACATTCCAAATTCGAAATTATGATAAATTCCGAAAGTATATCATGTAAAACTTATTCTGCAGCTCTGTAAATAAGAAAAGTGTTACCGAACCATGTTCATCATCATCTCTAGAAAATTCGATGCGTGGTCCATGTACCACATTTGTCATCTTCATTTGTTTATCAAGATGATAAAAAAATCTACGTTTATATCGTTTACGTGTTAAATTTTTCTAGGTTTTAACGTCAAATAAAATTAATTTATCCGAAGGTCAGAACTCTACTATATTAAACGTCGTAAAATTTGGTCAAATCTGAATTCTGAAATATATTGGCCGTAAATATTGCAAATTAGAGACTTATATAGTGCCACTCGTGTTTGTCGCACGCTTGTTTGTCCCTCGCCTACCTCGAGAGCCCGCTTCAGAACCTCGTGCGCACCAAAACTCCTCGGAAGCACTCAAATAGTGTTCGTGGGGGCACGCGAATCAAATCGTCTCTCCGGCTCCTTCGGAGGCGCGGAGGGGAAAAAGTTTGCAGGCGTCGCAGAGACTGCGGTAAACCCCGCGACCGCGTTACGCCACAAAGCGCGCCGTTCTGCTCAGGTTGGAGATGAACAAGGAAAGAGATATTTGCTCGGGGTGGCGTATCCCCCGAGGAAAAGTTGGAAGAGCACACAAGTTGTTCGGAAAAGGTTTATGAGGAGGAATGCGAGGAATGGGAAGAGGAAGGGGAGATAAAGGAGCGGTTCAAAGCGGTGGCGGAGAAAGATAACGCTGAGGAGAATGCGAAAAACACGGCGTAACTCTTTTGAAATTTGTACAGTAACGAAACGCGAGGGATGATGACAATCCACGCTTACCCAGCTGTATCGATGGCATGTTTATGGAATGTAGATCATGTAGCTTATTTACGAGGTGCCTCAAAGATGCGCTGTTTTAAATCGCATGTGATCGTTTAAATGGATATAGCTAGGGAGTTAAGCTTATAACAAGCGGAATATTTTGTTTTTGGATGTTCCAAAGTACTTAATATCACATGGTTGTACTGGTACTAGTATTGTTAAAACTGCTTCCACAGCCTAGGTCATTACGCACGTAGGCTTCCACCGGGAATCGAACCCGGGACCGCTTTCACCGAAGTCGATGGCTATCCGGGAGCCCCACACGGTTGTCTGTGGCCTAAACTCAAGTAGCCTAACTTTACAATCCTTTTTTTTTTTAATGAAAAGAAATTCTGTTAAATCCCTCGTTCATTGATAAGGAGATGAAAATAATTTCACGTTTTAGATAAGGAAAGAAAAGTACCCTTTCCTTATTCGGCTTCGAAGCTCAAATTGGCGCGTAAGTACAACGCCTTCTTAACGTAAACCAAATTTCCGGAGCACAAGATAAAGAACTCCTCGAATGGTCTTTCGAAAAGTGGGTTAAGAAACTGAATTGCGGGTTTGGTATAAAAATCTTTAGCGACGATACCGTTATGTAAGACAGGAAGATGTTCCAGGTAAAAGCAATTTTAAGACTATGCGGAGGGTAGGAAGAGCCAAATGACAATGGCGGTAGAAAGGCGAAGGCGCAATGAGGGGGAGAAAGAGTTTAAATGTGGGAAGAAATGGAGTGAAAGTTTTTCTTCCCTCGCCTTGCATGCGAAGAGCTCGTAAAGGAGCCAAAAAAAAAAATTCGCCCGAGCTTTGGATGTGGCTCTTCATTAGCATATTCATGAATAGGTACCTCACTGGACGAGGCTGTACTCCGGCGAACATCCTCCCTCCAGCTCTATTTTTATTATTTTTACGACCTCCGCGAAGTGCAGGTGAAAAAAGAACGGGAAGCAGCGCCAAGGTTGAGGGAAACGGCTTTTCACCACCTCGCAGAAAGGTTCCTCTAGTTTCCACGTGCGCTATTTTCTCTCTCGATACCCTTCGCACGCCTCCGCTCTGTCCCGTTTTCATTAGCGCGCTATCGCCGTCATTTTTTTCCCATTCGATCCATTGGGCGTAATTGGAACGGTGCAGCTGCGTTGCGCACCTGAGGGGAAAAATAAATAAATTGCCGTAATTATTTTCCAGGGATCCGTAGGATTCTCCCGTGCGAACGAATTGGGAAAAGTTGTTAGCGATGTGCTTTTGTTTACCCCCTCTTCTTTGTTGGCGTCTCTGCACGCGCGATGGCGCTGTGACGGTCAGATGACTAATTGAGAAGTCTCTCTCGTGTCGCCGACTCTTTGTTTGGTGCGGAAGTGCGTTTCTATTAGAGCGTCTGGATCGCGTGTTGCATGAGCGTCTGCTTTGTCTTCGACTCAGCGCTAAACTCTGCCATCGAGGAGTTTTCCGAGGGTTCCGCAAGGATGGATGGCTATGCTAAAACGCCAATCATACCGTATTCCAGAGCTTTCTTCGTACCTAGCTCTTTACAACATTTTTCCTTATAGGTTTTACAATCCATATTACCTCCTCGATTCCTATCATTCATTGCTTTAATGTATACTAGCGGAAGTGTCCGCAGATTCTCAACGGGGAAATAGAAGTCGAATTAAGTATAGTATACCTATTTGTACATAAGAGAAAATAACATCTGGCAACTTAGTTTACTCCAATGGGGCAAGTTATCGGAAACAGAAATGTTCGATCTAATCAAAGTTCTCATTTCGAAGTCGAAATCTATAATAAACAATAAGGGGGTGAATCTCTATGGAATTTCCTTAAATTAAAATCGTAAAATACGTCAAGATTCCGAATTGATAGAGGAACATTTACTTATCCATCTCCATTTATTCATTAAGGTGCTACGCATGTTTGCTGCTCCTGCGTTTCATCACTACAAATTGTTCGTGGCTGTAATAGTTGAAATCTCTGAAAATGTTCCTCCTCTTCATATCGTCAATTCTTGCCATTGCTTCTAAATGGTCCTAAATATACAAAGTATTTTTATGGGAAAATGCATAATCTCGGAATCAACAATCGCATTGGTGGTCAGGGGGAGGGGTTGTTTACAACCTCAAAATTTCACAAAATATTCGTATATTTATCTAAATTCTCATAACTTCGAAACTAAAGTGACATTCCACATTATTAAAATAAAGCTGAAAACTGGAAAACGGCTATTCACATTACATCGACAGTCGATTGATCAAAGGTATTAATCTCGATTATTTCTTACGCTATCAAATTATCTACCAACATCCATCGTCTAGTAATTTCGAAACATTTGATTGAAAGCCTCAAAAGAGTTGGATGCACATTCACCAAGAAATTCTGAGTAATTTAATTGACTAACGGATGCATTCAGAAAATCCAACGTTCGCACCAAACATTCGCGTTTTCCGTACTCTTTCACGATCTTCTGAGGTTCATTTTGTCACTCGTGGCGACGCTTATAAATAAACAAACAGTGTTTGAAGCGGCGAGTTCTCTTCCTCTCGCGCGTCAATGGAGAACGGCGGGTCCGACTGAAAGACGCGGAGCGGCGCACGCCTGTTTTTGCCACCACCTCTGCCCTCTTTCTCTTTTTTACTCTCTTGTGTCATTTATAAACTGGTGCAAAACCGTGTCGTGCAGTAATTACCGCACAGTCCGAGCTCCAATCATTGCCAAAATAAAAGGGAAAAAATGCCCTCCAATTTGCGTGCCGCTATTTCCCTTTCGTTGGGAAAATCCGATTTTGGGATGCGGTGGAAAACGACAGGGGCCCTAATTTTATCTTTCTTTAGGCTATCCCTCGATGGATTTCAACTCTTTGCAAATGAACGTATTTTCTACCAAAGGTTCAGGAGGGTTGGATAATTATTATCAAAGTATGATACATATATAGAGTACATTGAGCTATGTAATCTTTACCTAGGCTACTGGGTAGCCAACTGTGGAACGCGTTCAACTTCGGTAAAAGCGGTCCCGGGTTCGATTCGTGGTGGGGGCCTACGTGCGAAATGACCTATGTAGCCAAAGCTTTTTTTTACAACAATGCTACTAATATGCAATTTACCTTAAAATCTGAAAAATCTGTTTGCATTTTAAACGCAATGACATTGAATGCTTTTGCGTACACATATGGAATAGGATTGCGATTCCAGATTTCGTCAATTTGATTTAAATAATCCATTTAATATTCTGAATTCGGAAATTTCTGAACGCAAAAATTTTAAAATTGAAAAGGGTAAGGAAAGTTAAATATTTGTGTTGAGAACTTAAGAGTCATCCCTTGATGGAATAGTGAATATTTTGTAATATCTTTAAGGTGTTTATTATCACGACCGGTTTCGGCTACAATCATCATCAGGTTAATCTGATGATAGCTTTGAACCTGATGATGGAACCTGCGTTGCCGAAATCGAACGTGATAAAAAAAGGCCTGTATCAGTTGTCTTTATTCCTTCAGAATGCTTTGCCGCGAACTCCGGCCAAATAAATTAGAATTTATGAGCCATCCCTTTTTTTAAGGCACAATAATAATTCTGTATCTGATATTTTATCTCGATTCAATTGAACCTTAAGAAGGATTTTAACCAAGGAGAATAATTTTGATCATATTCTCATTTGATCATAGCTTTATTATTTATAAGTCGATGATGCATTTTTTTACTGGAATGGTTTTATAAATCGAGATATTGAGACTTAGCGTAGTAGACCTCTACTTGTCCATCTCTTCACCAGAGTGCGGTGAAATTGTGCGTAGAAGTGAGGTGAGAGAGAGGTTAGGAAGAGAGGAAGTGGTGCGGACAGGGGGTGAAAAAGGAGAGATGGTGACGATGGGAGTGGTCAGTGTATATATGCGTTGAAGTGGCGGGCAGCGGGTGCATAACTCACCGGGGAGAAGGGTATTGTAGGGATGTTGGTATAAGGGAAGGTGGTATTTGGGAGAATGGATGGATGGTTGGGAGGGAAGGAGGGAGGGAGAGTGGATGAGGTTTTTAGGGTTAAGGGAACGGAGAGGATGCGAGGGGTCTCTTTCTTTCTACAAAACCGCAAGACTGCCGCGAGCCCTCCCTTGAACCGTGTGTGTTACCCAACTCCG
Source organism: Ladona fulva (assembly GCA_000376725.2). Classification (NCBI taxonomy): domain Eukaryota; kingdom Metazoa; phylum Arthropoda; class Insecta; order Odonata; family Libellulidae; genus Ladona; species Ladona fulva. The sequence goes on along the minus strand of KZ308564.1, from coordinate 93,707 downwards.
CTCTCAGCTCTCGTATTTACTCCTCGCTCTCTCTCTCTCTCTCTCTCGACCTTTCTCTTGCGTACTGGAATCCTTTTCTTTGTTTTTAGTTTCATTCCGTTGTTCTTCTTTAGCTGTACTTCCTCCTTTAACTATTATGTGTTTCATTGTACATATTTACGCTCAGTGCTCATGTATCTCACCCCACATTGTTTTTTGCCTTGCGTGCCTTTATATTGTTTGCAATAGCGTTGGGGTAATATTTAGGATGGAAAGAATACGCTTTTTCATTTTCATTGCCTTTGTATGTACACACTTATAAATATGCTTTCATACTCTTGCGTTAACAAATTTTGTTATGGTCACGTATGTATTCTTATCGCAATTTGCCATAATAGTAGACCCGGGTTCTAATCCCGGTCCAGTTATGCTTTTTCATGTTGGATATTTTTTTCGATTTCTTCTTGGGAATATTCTTACAATTAGATGCATGACTTTTCGTGCAATATCATTTTCATCCTATTTCGTGTAGTTTACGATTGTTTACGATTTTACCCATGTTCATAAGTTCGTTGCATTGTGTGTTTACCTCAGTTGCTTTTTAACATTATTTTTTAGTTTAAATAATTATTAATTTAGTTTTTTAAATAAAACTAAGTTTTTAATAGACCTGTTTGGTGGAGCATTTATTGACCGTTTGAATGTGTTTTTGCCTAATACATGCATTTGTTGTTTGATGTGTATTTCATTTTATGTTGCAAATTCAGTATCTCCGGTTTGGTTCCAAGTCAAAGTCTCTTTTGCTTTTTTCCATCGCTTTGATTATGATTCGTAGCCGTTTAACTCCTCTCTTTTAACTGTTAAGAGGTAAGTAGGAAAGTTAGGCGTAGAAGAGGCATGAATATTAGTTTTATTGAAATTTTTTTGTCGAATGAATCAATTTCACCTTTGTTAAAATACGATTAAATTTAAACGATTTCTTACTTTTGAAGCTTTGCTAATCGTTTCTGCGCATATTTTCGCATATTTAATTACAATAATATCGTCGGTATTTTCTCGTCTTTTCATCTCTTCCTCAGTGTTTACTTCTTTGCCTTTCCTTATTTGGCGTCGCAACATCTTTTTTCTTTTCGTTTCCTCCCCTTATTAGTCTCCCTGTATTACTTCAAATCCCTACCATCTCTTCCTGCATTTCTTTGAAGGTCTCCACCAAAGATGAAATGATTAGGTCTTCCCCTTTCTAATGAAGCCGTCCTTCTTTCGCCTCTGCTTGTTTGCTTCTTTGAGCTCAGTCGCTTCCTCTCTCTTTAAACAGATTTTCATTCACTTTATTTCCTCCAAGTTTCTCTAATAGATTATTTGTTCCAATGGAATTCAGTATGGCGTGGCGTTTCCTCCGAATTCGAGTATTTACGCAATTTAGATGTATTACGACTTACAATTTATCTTAAACCTCTGAATTTCAAACATATTTCTTTGTTTTGGGGATGATCCTTATGAAACTCAAGACGAAAGAATCCTTGGAGACATTTTCGCTGAGTTTATATCATGAATTTCTCACAAATGCTTTTCTTAAGGATTTCAATCACATGGTATTCTTACGGATTCTGTCACCGCATGGCATGCGTAAGTGCTGAAAATGTTTCGCAATGATCAGAATACTCTTTATCGTCAATTGGCTTTTCTCGCGTTCCTGGTGATACACCGACTGATAAATTGGTGCAATAGAAAATATATTACCGAAATTCTCTTATTCCTGAATTTCATGAAAATCCATATCAACCTTGAATTCCCAAGAACTCGGGATTTTGTGGAGATAACTAAGTTTTGAAGATTTCTTCAATGTTAGCTTGCAGATGAGCGAATATCTGCTATCTGAGTGAAGCAATGATATGGCAGTTACAGTAGTATAGATTAGCGGATAATACTTGCAAAAATCCGTACCGTTCACTCTAATTAGCTCAGTTTAATGAGGTACTCATGTTCCGTCTGCGAACCATCTAGAAAATCGCACATCATTTTTCGGAAACAGTTTCTGTATATTCGAACTAAAATTATTCATTTCTCAGTGACCCAATAAAGAGAGTCGGCATCCCCAAATGGTCCGCTTAACCCTCCTTTTGAGAGCCACTGCACTTATTGCACGCGCCCCCCTGATTTGAAACACTTCCCGAGGCTCACTCTGCAGTATTGAATATCCAACACCAAACTTGTTTTGGAATATACGTCTGAAGACAGGCGTGCTTGGAAATAGACTCAATGTTCCACACGAAAGAATCTATTTTCCGATCCTTGAGTCAGTGGCCACCGCGCACTCTCTTCCCTCATCCCCGTTTGATTTCTCTCTCCACCGCTCGATGCATTCCGCGTGACCTTAACTTCGATCTTGAGGTCGAGGGTGTCAGTTTCTCCTCGGGGCATGAGAGCGTACGCTTTTGCTATGGAGAGATGTTTTCAAAGCTTCCTATTGTTACCATTCGGGAGTTATCTGCGATGTGAACCGGTTATTTGTCGTATCTCCGTAGCGGGTTACCTTGTTTACGTTCTCATTGGCTCTTTCTATTGTTTTGCATCGAATGTGCTCAGTCTCTCATTAGTGCATGAGCCTATTTAATATCGAATATTTCGCTTATTACTAAGCTGTATCCATAGACTATTCTTGAAATATATGTTTGTTCTTATTATTCTATCGTTGAATGTGCATGAACCTATTTAACATTGAATCTTTGGCTTATACTAAGTTGTATCCATCTACTATTCTTGAAATATATGTTTGTTCTAGCAATTCTGTCGCTGAGTACGAAGTATCTGCGTAATCAGTCCTACCTATATTTGAATCCAAGGTAGTATTTAATAACTTATAGAATAAATCCGTACTTTCACTTTCTGTGACAATAGATATACTCTCTTCTATCCACTCAGAATTAATTAGTGATGACGGAGAGAAGGAACATGGGAAGGGATTTTAGTAGGTAAACACTGCTTTAAAATTCCGATTCAGTTAATTTATGCATGAAGTAAAAAGACATCCATTTTCCTCTTCTCGATTTTCATCAGCAATCAGCTTTCTTGGTTCCGTATGATGGAATTATTTTCGTGAAAAGAATAACATAAGAGTTTCATCTCTAATTTCTCATCCTAGTGATATTTGAAAGATTTAAACGACAAACATAGGTACCGTCTTATTATGATATAAAAGCCAATGAACTGTTCAAATGGACCTTTCTCATATGGAACGAATTACCGAATGCAAATGAGAACTCATTAGAAAGGAAGTACGTCTACTCTGTTGTTAACTCTCACTAACGATGTTATCCTTGGCCAATATTCTAACTTATTTCATTGCTAATTAAACAATTTGTTATCCTTTGGTTACAAATTAATTTTTTCCACAGTTAATTGCTCCACAGAACAGCGAACATATTTTGTTTCATCTATTGACTTCTCTATTCCGCTAAGCTTGAAATATCCATTGATGTATCGAATGATATCTCAAAAATATTGTACTCTTCCCTCAAAAAGGGTACAGTGACCAAACATTCGCTTTGATGTGATAAATTAAGTGTTTCGAGAACAAAAACTCAGTGAGGTTAGTCACTCTCTTAGAAATAAGCATGTTTTGAATAATTCTGCTCTTTAACCCATGGCTCGGAATTTTATTTGTTCTCGGCCTTCCTTTTAAACCCTTTCCATCGTCTCTCTATCCTTTTAATCCTGTCCCTCCCTCCTCGAGGGCGAGCTCACACAATTATATCTAGCCTCCGGAAGTCCATTCGTTGACCTGACTAAACAGGCTGACTTTCCCCCCTCTCTCCTTTCTCCCGCCCCCGATAAGATAAACGACCTCCGATTCAAGAGTTGGAAATACTTTTCAATGCCCTTTTTCCGCCTCCCCCTGTCCTCCCACTGTCCTCCCACTCCCCCTCTTTCTCTCGATCACAAGGCCATACTTCAGCGCTCCCTCCATTTTCTCTAAGACCCGTCCGGATTCGCCTCATGATCCAACAATCGTCGTTTATTGCAGATTGTTTGGGAGTCTGATTCTGATAGCGCCGAGTTTTCGTCGCTTCGTTTCTCCCTCTCTCCTTCTTACCCCCGATAAGAGATGGCGCTGCCGCAAAGCGTTACTTTCGTCGAAAGAAAGGAGGATTTTTATGGGTTCCATTAAGCCAAGGAGAACGCGGTATTAAATCCAGTTAGGAGAATCGGAATAAGAGAAAGGATTGATGATTGATTTTTTTCTTCCATTCTTTCCGGATTTTGTTTTTGATAATGAAGCAGGCGAAACTCGGCGTTTCGAGCGTGACGTTTTCTCGAATACGATCGGAAGTGAAATTGTATAATTCAATAATGATTTACGATAATTATGGTAAGGACGGTTTAAGGAAGGAAGGTCGTGCTTCGAAAGTTTTCATTGAATCTCGAAGTGAAATAATGATTTCTTTTGGTATGTTTCTTTTTAATTTTCATACTGATAGCACCATTAAGATGTCCTTATGCAGAAATTTAGAATATTAAGCCTTTCTAACTGTAAAAGCACAGTAACAGGTTGAAGTTAGTTTCTCACAAGTCAGTGAGAGGTAGCAAATGTACCAGGAGTTGGCCTTTCTAAGGACCAAGCAATCAAAATCAAATATCAAAAGAATTTTTGTCTCGAGAGGCCAAATTACAGCCATCAGTATGGCTGTAACCCTTAAAAGAGGATTCGTCTGTTGGTATCCCTGTCAAAATCAAGAAAATGTTGTGATTCCCTAACTTTGATTATTCTTAAAAACTTCAAGTTGCATGGATGTGTGGCTTGCATTCTAGCGTAATTAAATTTATTGTTATCCCTCATGATGGTACAATTGTTAATCAATCCTTAATGCTTGCATTTCAATTTCAATGTGAATCCTCATTAAATTCAGTTTTAAAAGGAACCGTCGTAACGAACGTATATGCAATGATATTTTAATTTATTTATTCTATTACGGTCACGGACGTTAGAATTCAAATACTTATGTAAATTAGAGGATTGGTAGAAGCGAGCGATGGAAATAAATATTCGTGCAAATTTATCCGAAAAACTTGTTGAACGTGTAAAATGGAAAGTCTCTAAGGAAATCATTCCCATTTTTCTAACATATTACAACGTTCAGATCGTTTCCTAGCGCCTTCCGCCGTATTTATTTGTCTCACATAAAATATATTCATTCCCTAAACTCACGTAATATTTTTCATTCCTAATACCCGCTTCACCCAACGAATTAAATTACATTTCACTTTTCCACCCAAATTAAATTCCGATTCCTCTCACCCGAATTTTTCTACATTTTTCGCCGAAATTTCGGCGCAGACCTAAAATTTTGAACGTACGCTCCCCATTCGAAAAACGTTCCATTTTGTTCCCGCGACATTTTAGCTCCAAATCCATCACTATCGCTTTTTAAACGACTCGTAACGTTCATATTCCCGATGTCCTTCGAAAAGCAACTGGAATCGGGACAAAAGGCCCTTCGTTCTATTTTTAAAGCGGTCCCCTTCGCATCACCCGGCGCATTTTACGGCGTCCGTACGATATTCGGAGCAGATCGAGTATTTCATCTCTTGGCCACGCTTTTCATCACGCTCCAGAAATTTCCCCGGCCTTCCTTTTACTCCGCGTCGGATTTTCGAAGCATTTCTTCGCTTTTTCCAATGCGCTTTCTCCCAGGCCGCGACTGAGAGCGATCGTCCCGACTGCTGGTAACCTTCGGGGATATGTGATTTAGTAGTTCAGCTTCTCTTCCCCGCAATGAATGCGGAGTGGACTCCGCAACTTTGCGCGAAATGAGATTCGGTGCAGTTTTTGAAAGTCGTTCCGATATTTTTTCTGTTTATCGGCCCCCGACAGTTTCAGGAGGGGTCGTTAATCTGAAAAATAGTTAGCTCGGTTAATATGATTCGTCGAAATCTCCGTCCGGCTTAGGGGCTTCATGGCAGGAAACCGTGAGTCTACGCCTTGGCTACCTGCGACTCATTTTTTTTCTTTCTCTAGTGTGCGGTACTAGACGAAAGCGATATTCTCCATTAACTATCGTATAGCTTTGGAGATGGGTACATCCGGTTTCACGTTCCCCATGCGTATGGCTCTTGCCATAGAAATTCAGTTATATTCATAGTATAAGTTTTCATGGAGAGTCCAGGATGTCCGTCTTCATCCATTATTGAGTACCTTTCTGTGATTGTCCTATGTCTGGATGTATGTGTGGCTTTAAAATAATTACATTATTAATAAATAAAGTACATAATGCTATGAAATGGATTATTCGACAGGAAAGCAAAGGCACCTTTCGTCTTGCACCTATGGTTATCTTTTTCTTCACTATCAAAATCAATTCCGTTTGAGTCTTTAGCAATTCAGCTTCAGCTAGAGTGTAAGATTCTTATAACATCGTCATATAATTATTTATATAATTGATCGTAATCCACAAGGAAAAGGGTTTTGGTGACTTAGCCCGATAAGGTGGGATAGCTCAATGGATAGAGCAACCAACTGGCAATTGGGAAACGTGGGTTCGAGTCCCGGTTCCGTCAGACTTTTTTCATGTCCGTTTCTCCTTGATCGTAATCCATTTCATTACGTCGTAATTTAAAGCCAAAACAGCCGTTTGATATTGCAAAGATACCTTTTTCCAGTGAGCTATATTCTTCTATCCTCTACTGCTTTTCCAGTGATGCATAATTTATTTTCACCCCTAAAATTTTCCTCGTTTTCTTCCCTTTCACAGGAAATCCTTTTCTTTCTGTTTCTTTTTCTTTCTTGTGTTATTGTCCAAGTGTTTGGCTTTATCACCTTATGTTACTGATTAGTGTATTGGTACCCTTAGCATATTATTTTCTTACGGGTTAAAAGTAAGAAGGGACAGTCAAGTACCTCTTTCTCTCGAAATGAGTATGTAATCGCGTATGCTAGACCTTTTTTTGTCATGCAACGATATCCTTTCAAATCCGGGAAAACTTTCATCGAAGGAAAGGTCGGGTGGCGAAAAATGCGTAGATTTCTTTAAACGACGAGGGGGAAAAATCAAGATATTTCTTTAAAAGACGCCGACATCACACCAGATTGGAGAGTAGATAGGTTCTCGAACTGGCGGAGTACTCCCTCTCCACTAAGAGCCTTTTTCTCACGCCTATTCTCATCGAATGATCGAGTGTCATTGCACTTTCCCTCCGCTCTTAGAAACGGACGAGTTTCTAAACAACCTCCGCACCGAAATCAATCATCGACACAAGGCGGAACTCCTCAACTGCACTCCTCACCTGAAAGTCCAACGGCGGTACCAAGCAATCTCTCATGCTAGTGGCCCCTCGTCTTGTAGCCGTCATTCACAAATCCGCCCATTCGCTACTCTACCGTTTCCCTCGCATTCTCTCCCTCGTACATAAACAGACACGTAACTAGGGGAGGACTCCGACCGCCACTTCCTTCTACCCCCATTCTCAAGTTCTCTCCCTCACCTACGCTCTTCCTGCCTCTACTCTTGTGTCTACCACTCTCCTATGCTTCGGTGAGAAGGCCCACATAGATCGTCCTTTCTATCCGCGCCACTACACGCACACGTGAGACTCTTTTTCCAGGACTTTCCCCAGGTTGCGGTCGAGTCATTTTTCCAACCTAGCAACCGCCGAGATCGTTTCTTATCTCAAAGTATACACGTGTCGTCATATGTTTTTTGTTCTAGTTTATCCCGCGGAACTTGCATCACGTTCCTAAATATTCATGTTTGTATTAAGTGGGGAAAAGAATGAGGATTAATATGATGAAATGTAGAAAATTCTTTCAGAGAAAATAGGGCGCTAAGAGGATGTTGGAAAGGAAATAACAGAGCACGGAGAAGCCGTGCGGCTGGATACGATCCTTGATGCGGCATGGTGTTTCAGAGGTTAGAATACCTACCTGAAAAGTGGGAGACCTGGGTTCGTGTCCCGGTCATGTCGCTATGTTTCATTCCTTGTTATCCTTTGGTACGCCAAGCATCAACGTTGTCTGGGATGAAAAACGACCACTTAGTAGGCGATACCTGAACTAAAGAAGTCCCATCGTAAAATAATTTATGATACCAATAATCATTTTCTTCTGTCAATAAGTAAATATTCCGAGCAGTAGTAAGTTTATAAGACGGACTACGAATGAAAAGAGAGAGATATTTTCGTAATCGTAATGTTTTTGTATTTAGGGCTTGAATGAAAGGATTGTTTTTATTTATACGAGCTCCTATATATGTATACTCTTACTTTACGATAGAGCTGTAAATCCATTATGATGTAGCTGTATTTATTTGAGGAACTCTTGCTTGGAACTTGGAAAGAAATAACGTGTCCTTACATTCGCGTGGAAATATTATAATAACAATAGTATAAATTTTATTATTTTGAGAAGTTATGACGGGAAATGTATAAAATATAAGGGGGCAAACTTTGTGAAATATTTCTGTGGAATCTGTTTTATTTTTACCAAAGTATCCATTCAGTGTTACAATTTTTTGAAAGGGGCCATATGAGTTGAAATTGAGACTGATACAAGTATATACTGGCGTGATTACTTATAACTTTATTTTGTTCATGTTCCCTCATAAAAGTTAAATTATTCACTTTGCAGTCATAAAAACGAATTGTTATGTTTGATACTATCCTTTTAATTAACGACGTAATTCTTTGAATTCTGCATTTACGTCAGATTCGAACTTACCTCGATTGCGATCGCTCGTTTGCGAAAGGCTTCGAACTCTTTACCGTTAGCAATCGAGGGAAAAGCTATCTTGTTCTTTACATCGGCACGCACTTAATATTTCATTCCGTTCTACTCCGAGAACATCAAGATATTCATTTCACAGCCGCGTCACAGGAACCCGATGTTTTAATGCACCGATAATTTCCCCATAGCCCCTTCTATTCAGGAGAGTGGCGGCTTGAAAAATAAATCCCGATTACGCGAGAAAAATCTCAGAGTCGGAGCAAATGGAGAGGGAGAGAAAACTTTCAATTGAATTCAAAAGTCTCCGTTCCTACTTCTCCGAGCGTCTTTTTAAATGGCGGGAGAGGTTTTTAATCCCTTTTCATAGGTGGCTCTGGAGCGGGAGAAGGAAACGTGAAAGCAATATCGCGCTCTCCATTTTCCTCTTCCAGACACCTCCGGGCATCGAACGGAGTTTCTTTCAATCGCTTTCCGCTTCCCTCCCTCTCAACTGTTACGTGGTGTGACTGATGAAGCGTCCTCCCACGTGATGGCGGCGCTTTCGCTCGGCGGCGGAAAAAATCCTTTCTCCCGCGCGCGGGAAGTGCGGACAAGTCGAAAGGCGTGTGTGCGTGCGTTAAAGGCGCGCGTTTGTGCGTGAAGAAGGGAACTCGTGATGGGAGTCCCGAGTTGGGTTTCAGGGCTGTTAGCTCCCGGTGGTTTTTCGGAAGATGTAAAGTGGTGAAGAGCTCGGTGGTATGAGGTTGGCAGATAAACAGTAAAGCACGCACCGGATCCCAGTTCCGTGGGTAGCGTGGATGTGGTGGTAGCTGTGGGGATGCGGAGGGAGTGGAAGCAGAAGATGGGCTCGGTTGATGCGGGATGAGTGGTTTGGGGAGAAAGGTGGAAACATAGGGGATGGTTGCACGTAGGATGGTGGATGAAATGCACGGGAGATTCACTGCGAGGGGATGTTTTAGACAGTTAATGTTGACTATTCTCATGCTTCTTGGTAACTTGGGAAGAGACCATGCTCTGAGGTCCTTAATTACGGAATGTATGCCATTTTTTTAAGGTACCTACGTTGCCATTATTTCGGCCCAATGATTTCAAAGGGTTATTTTAAAGATTTCAGAATTTGGATGTATCTGTTTAAATTTCGCACCATAGAGGCGGCATTCATAATCAGGTACACTCTCCAGCTTAAAAGCTACTTAAAGTAGACTGCGAGACGTATTTCTCTGTAACTTCTGTCTTTTTCCATGTTACACGTTAGTTCCAACTTCGGCTTATTTTTGAGCTGAGACAATAAAATCACGGTGTCTTCCATTGTTGATCCTACCTTTCAAATAACTTAAGAATTCCTTCACAAATATATCAGCTTAGTTAGAATCAGATGAAGAATCCGAAGAAAATCATCTAATTTGCGATGCACGGAAGCTAAGTACTGGGTTATAGTCGGTTTTTCATTAAAACTGAAAATGTTGTGATCGATTCTGCTCGACGTTCGTGTTGCTTACATATTTTTGCGACCGGGAACAAGTAAACGAGGGATACATTTTTCTTTATACTGACCCTAAAAAATGAAAAATATTCCATTCATGAAGATGTGTTAGCGGAAACAACTTAGCTCTAAATAGTACTGTAAAAGCGCTACAGAAACGAGTAGCCCATTATATAATCCCTAAGCGTGCATTCTTTCCTGCGATGTATTCCCAGAAACCTACCCATTGTATCTTCTGAGACCCTAGCAGAGAGTCTAGGTCGTAGCGCTTCAGAAAAAGTCTGAATATTTTCGTCGAGAGAGACCGAAAGTTTGGGGGCGAATAATATTATTTATTTCCTCGTCGAGTTGAAACAGCGAAAACATCGCTTCCTTGGGAGGGGCGAAGTTTTCCAAAATTGCATTCTTCTGGGAAGCTGTGTCCAGTGAATACGAAAATTGCGCCGCTCCCTTTTCTTTTGGCGTGGGAGGGAATCCATGTGGTGAATACGGCGAAAAGGGAACTACGGGAGATGAGAAAAAGGCGTGCGTTCCACGGAGAAAAGAACCCCCTCGTATTCCAGAGGCCCAGTTCGCTTCAATCCCTTCAATTCCTTCGTTTGCCTTTATTCGGAGACGAAAGGTCGAGGATGGCGTCTCAAAAGAGTTCTCGGAAAAGTGAACAATCTCCTATCAGACGGCAGAAGAGCCTTCGTTTGAATCTGCCTTTGGTTGCCCCACGTTTTTCTCTTTAATTTTCCTTCTCTCCTCAAGTTCTTCGATTCTTTGTCATGGATATACCTATGTCATTCTGCGGTTCTTTTCCTCGGCATATTCCACTAAGATATAAGTAATTTTTTCAAGTGAAATCTGGTAGAACTTCATTCTAAAATGCACTAAGATATTTCATGAAGATATGTTACCTCTGTTCCTGCTACAGTATTTTGATGAGTGGTTGGAATGAAAAATTGATATAAATACAATATTATTTGTATTTTAGTATAGGATCAAGGAAAATTTATCCTTCATTTACTTGTGTCTCAGTCTTGTTGGTGACAGTATGAACGATGCTGAATAATTGCATTTATTTTGTTCACTCCTTATTATACTATAAAAAATATCGGAAAATAAAAAGCGAAGTGAACGTATTCCGCTTATAGTGTCATGAAACTGATCAAAGGCTACAATCCTCACATTCCTTAGTATACTGATGGTGCATTTATAATACTGTGGCAATTTCTATCGTCATGGGTTCCTAATACCGTGGCCGTGTAGGTCTACCGGCTAACGTTGTGTAATGACGTAAACATTAATTTAGGAATTCATCCAATCCCCCATGATCTTCGGGACTTTCAAAGAAGTTAGTCGTACAAGTAAATATCTTCTCAGTGTAAGCTAAATTCAGAATTCCTTAAGCGGACTCCGTCAGTTGCCTATAATCAAGGGATGCTTACATCGTCCCACTCTCACTGCTCTGAAATTCGGCCGCGTTAGTCATAAATCGTTGTGAATAAAATATGGGACCCTATGCTTGATTTTCCATTTTGGGGAACCAAGACCAGAGACTTTAATCTTTTTTCGAGGGGATAACCCGACACCATAAATCAACCTTCGACGCTGACGTATCTTCCACTTTAAGCAGTGATTCCTAAAATTGGCAATACCACTACTCTGAGGGTCCTTTACTAATCAAGGGAGGCCCTTGAATCAAATAACCTTTATCCTAATGCCAATCAATTTGAAATAGTTAATGATATGTTGGTGGGTTTTAGAAGGGTAAAAAGAACATTTAGTGTTTGTCATTTAGTGATTTAGTAGATGTTTTTAACGTTGCATTTTTTATGCAGATTTTTATTATGCTATTGGTTTGGTCATACAATTAATTTTTATATATTATGGTTTGTGGGAACGAACGTGCGTTTGTATGGAACGAAGAGGCGGTGTCTTGGAAAATTTTGAAAAACTCTGGCATTAAGAAAAAAAAAGAGAAGCTGTACCCGTTACTAAATTTCATATCGACCAAACAATCGCAAGTAGGGTTAACTAATCGGGATGAGAAAAAATGCCGTCAAGTGGAGTTCATTTCTTCGGAATAATGTCGGCCAGTTTAAATATTATCCTTTTCCGATGAGAATCTCAGGACAAAGTCTCGTTTGCGTAATGAAGTCGAGGGGATGTTAACCTCTTAGATCTATCAACTCTAAAAGAGGGAGAAGTGTTTTGAATTAGCGGGCGGCTGAGCTTCAGGATGAGGAAAGTAGCGCAAGGGAGCCATTTTGAGATTAAGGTTTGGTTAAAGATGAGAAGAACGCGCTGGAGTGGTCCAGAAGGAGATAAAGAGGCATCTGGTAAGAGAGAAAGCTCGGCAAGAGAAGAGCAGGGTTAGAAATTATACCTCCCCTTGCGGGATAATGGGAGGAGTATCGGAAGAGATTAAGACGAAGAGGTAGTGCATACGGATTAACCCCTTGAGAGGTTATTCCCTAAATAAAGTGTCAATTGATTCGCATGTATATGATATGTCATGACGTGATATGATAATGGGTAATAGACAAGACGTCCGTACCTTATTCCTAACTAGTGCATGTACTTTACAGGGTTCAACTATCCTTGAAATAATGTGCAATTGAGGATTATGGCTCTTCGTGGCTTCATGAAAACAGTCGGAAAGTAACTATGTTTACACTTGCATGTGTACACCTGTATACTTGGAACTGGTTGATTGACTCTCTTACTCGTCAAAATCGTTGTATTTACATTCGAATGCTACTCAGGTCCTGTTTCAGAGAGCAAACAAGAGATGCAACTGAAATTCTGAAGTATCGTAAAATAATATTAGCGCCTTAAGGTGCAATTAAGGTATAAATTCAGAGATTTTTATTCTAAGCAATAAAAAGAGATATTTTTTTTTTTTTAATTCATGAGTTGTGTGAGGTATTCGTTAGCAAGTTTGCATTTGTCTACAGCGATAGATAGCAAATTAACTGAATAGCAGCTACTCTTTACTAAAGCTACTTTCTACTAAAATATCCTTGCGTTAAAGTAGTCAGCACATACAGTGTTTATTTAGAGAGTTTGGCACCACAGGGCCAAAGAAATCGGGATATTGCTGCTACAGATCATTACGTTAAAGTCTTTGTAAATATTCGTTAAGTTTTAGCTAAGAAGCTAGTGTAACCAGTATGATTAGAAAATTGAACTTCGTATTTTCTACGCGATTTTATTATTCGACAGATTTCGGCCGCACATCCATCATCAGGTGCTTCTTATTATTCGACCTAGTACGACCGAAATCTGTCGAATAATAATATCGTGTGGAAAATACCAAGTGCAATTTTGTCATTTATTAAGAAGTTAGTGTTGTACCCTGAGTGTTGAGTCTCAGTCACTGTGCGATAGGAATAAGGTTCTGAACTTGTTGTTGAATGGTTCGATATCGCTTCTTAGAATAAATGTTGAAAACGCCTTCGATCTATCCACCTATGGGAAGCTTTACTATTGTTCTTATAACCGTTCCAGTCCCCTCGCAGTGAACCGGTATCGACTTCGGGATCCTCTTCCAGCATGCTCTTGCCTCATTCAGCCTGGAAAACCCCTCACTCATCTAGGACCAGCACAGAAGTGACGGGCTTCTGATGGAATTATGGAGAAGTTCCTTCTTTCCCCGACTTAGACGCTATTGCTGCCTCTTTTCGATCCCCTTCGTCCGATACTTTTACGTTCGAATGGGAAGATAACTTTTGTTTCCCCTCTTTTGTTTCTTTATCGACAGTATTTAATCTCGCTTTAATTACACCAGAACGGCTACGCCACAGCCTTTTTTTAGAATCATGAGGACTGAAATACGTTATCGTTTAAAGGAATACGGCAGAGATACGAGTACAAATATAAATACAGTGGTACCTTGTTTAACGACGACAATCTTGGAACGGCTTAGGATCGTTAGCGCGATTTTCCGGAACCATACTGCATGTCAAATGCAGATAAATATATGCAGATAAAACTCATTGAAATGTCATAAAAATATGGCACATATAATTTATTCGGTTATGTTTACAACTAAAGAACGATCGTTGATAAAATTAATAGTCATGAAAGTTTTTATTTGTCAATCTTCACTAGAAGGTATCGTAAAACGAGGCCTGCGTCGTTACCCAAGGCAATTTTTTTATCACAAACAAACGTTGTAAACCAAGCACGTCGTTAACCAAGGCCATCGTCAACTAAGGTACCACTTAATTCTCTGAAAATCGGTTAGATATTGTAGAATAACATATTTAATTATTTCAGAGGAGTTTGCAACACCTACCTAGCTACTCGCTGATGATTCTTGAGTTCCGGGGCACCATTCACCTCCTGGTTCAGAACCAACTCCTCTCATATTGTCAATGCGTATTTTTCCCTTCCGGGAACACTTTCGAGAAATTACGTCAGTCTCATTGATGATGCCTTCCTCTGGGAGAGGAAGTCGCGAGCCTTCTTCGACGGAACAAATCGTTTTCTTTGTATCATTTTTGTCTGGCCTTCATCGGGAGAAGATTAGCGCCTCTTCAGTGGAAAGTAATCCCGGGATTAATTCGGAGCATAGCAAGAGGGAGCATTTGTGATTCGAGCAGTGACGTATAAATCCCGGACGCACTTCTTCTCCCTTTTGGCACTCCGGAGATCCCGCTTCCTCTTACACGCGCTCCCCCTCTTCTCTTTCCTTCTCCTGTTAATCATTCCCTCACTCGCATTCCGTCCCGAAAGCCCTTTCATCTCCCTCTCTTCTTCTCTCCCGCGTTTTTCTAATCCTCTCCTTTAATCACCTTAACTGGGAATGTTTTACAAGATTTGTCTCCGCGTGGTTTTCGGCTTTGCCTCTCCTGAGAGAAAGTGATGACTAGCCGCTTAGTCATATTTAATACTGTGTGGCATTAATATCAATTTTGACTCCAAGATCCTCTGAGGATAAATGCTGCAGTGATAACAGTAAACACTCATTGAATTTTTCATAGAAATCGAATAGGCTTCCTCGATATCTTCATTCAGAGACCGCTTATCATACTTTTACTGGCGTAACATGCAGTTACGCTCTCTGAATCGATTGTTTGGCCAAAACCGTCTGTTATTTATTCTGCCATTTTCTTCTTTGTGTATTGAATGAATATATTCCATAATTCTTTTATGTATATGCAACATAACGATGTGTTGTATTACCTTCAGCTTCTTCTAAATTTTCTTGGTCTTCTCATTTATCTTTTAATTTTATTCCCTCTCAGTTTTTGTTGCTGTTATAAAATGTGATTTATTATGTCTATACATAGACATCCTCCCAATATTTCCTGATATGTATTCATGTATATTATGTAGATGTATGGGTCCGACCCTTGCATTGATCTGTCTCCCGTATGTATCTATTGTACTATATTACTTGTGTATCATATTGATTCAGTATTAACTTTTTCTTTTCGTATTATGTCTGCATTTAGATTTCTGTTTTTTCTTGGATATTCAGTTACAAAATTCATTTTTGTTTCTTGCTCTTAGGGGTTTTTGTAACCAGAGCATTAATAAATGTTATTTATCTCTCTATGAGTAGCCATCTCGTATCTTATACCAGTTTCCTGATAGGAAAATATAATATACATTTGTTGATCAGCTATATAATTTCTGATAATTATTCATATCTTTATACCTTCTGCGTGTACTTTCTTTATGATATTTATATTTTTATCATTCCGATCTGACGCTGGGCTAAGTGTATGATGTGGCTTTATCTCAATACCCTCAATAGAGCTTTGAATTTTTTATGTAGTTATTTCTCTGTCAACTGCCACGGAAATTATTGAATCATTAAATCACGATATGGTTGTGTTCTTTTCCTATTTATTTCCAGGACACCGTCTTTTAAATTCTTTTATTTCTTAACCGACAAACCAATTTCTAGCCCGTCCAGAATAGCTCATTTCCATCCCAGACACTCGGATCCATACCTTCGACGGAGCAACATCCCCGTTTAACTCATCCTCGTAAATCTCATTACCCTTCCAAAACACGCTTTAAGTACGTCATAATCTCAACCATAATACCCTCGATATGCCTTCCGACTTCATTTCTTTTCCGTCGTAATTCCATCCCTCTCGTTTCAGCTTCGTTCCCGTCAGCTCCTCAATCCGCAAAAACCCTATCCTTTCCCGTAAACCTCGAGGCTCCGTTCTGCGGAATTTCCTTCCATTACATGCTCCTTATATCTCTTTGTTCCTCCGCCATCTATCCCTCGCAGTTAGCGGATCTTCGCCTCCTTCCTTGCGGTAAAGAGTCATGGGACCCTTCTCCTCGTCCGACTCGGAAGTAGTATCTCAAGTTTTGGAGTGGCCCTCTCTCTATCTTCTCTCTCTGCGGATTCTCCGAGATCTCTTCATCTCTGTATCTCAGTACCTCGCCCAGTTCTCCCCTTCTGCATTCTCAACCCTCCACAAACCCTCTCCTCAGTCAGGGGTGGATTCAAGAGAGAGTCAAGGGGTTTATCTCCAGTCCCTTTCCCGTTGAGATTTCGAAATAGAATATGCATCAAATTTCTCGAAGGTTTCGCCGAGCAAAAGTCTGTTCGTTGCTTCGTGCTCGAATAGTTTCGGCTTATTGCGATGCGAGTTGTGGGTGAATCCACGGCGCGAGATAGCCGGTGGCGTTTGCAGGGTTAAATTTCTATAACGTTCTCTCGTTTAACTGATTTAACTCCATCTTCAGCTTTGAAAGTGAATCTGAAGGGGTTCGAATCTGATACTCATGTTGTAATATCTTCCTGTTCTACCTTTCACGGAAGGTTCCTTTGATGGAGTTAAAAGATAACGTTGAAGGATTTCATAAGTGTGATCAATCAGTAATTTCATTCTAATATCAGAAATGGGTAAGACAACGCTCCTAATTGGGGTAGAATGAGACTAATCTAGACTTCAGATGAAGTAAGTAGAAAGGATTTGATTAGAATCATTTATATAATTTGGCTGAAAGTATTCAGGGAACAGAAGGGAGGAAGTCTTCAGACATGATTCTTATGTATTTAAACATTCGATTTCATAGTGATGTAAATGTCAAGGATTGAAAAATCCTGTTTCGTACATTGAGCAATACATAGTGCCGCAAATGCATATATTATTTTCGGTTATGTTTTTCATTGTTTTTTCTTGATTCGCTCCATCCAACGTTCTTGCTGTCGCAAGTGAGCTACTCTTTCCTACCCCATAAATCACTTTCTCCCCACTCGAAGACTATGCCCTCCTCTTCTATCCTACTTATCTTGGTTCACTCCTATTTCGATGACCAGTTCCACCCTAAGCTTTTGGCGTTTCCTCTCTGCACCATCCTTTCTCACTACTGCTGTGAGCGTCTTCTGTTTCCATGCAATACACCGAACGATATCTACGATTTCCTTTCACCACCTTCCTCTTCTTCTCACATTCCTGGTGGAGGACATTATCTTCAAATCGGTATCGTAGACGAGTATTACTGTTTTCTTGTGGAAGATTTGGGAAGAGAATTCCCTTTCCATGTTGAATTTCCGCTCAAAAGTAGTTAAATCGATTACTTAAAAAGAAACTGCTAGTCTTAATAAAGCAACTGAACTGTCTTAAAACCCTGTCTTTTTGAATAAACAACTTTTACAAAAGAAATTTGATAATTTAATTGTTATAAATAAGTTTTTGACAATTTCCGAAAACGCATAACCTGAAAAATGTGTTTCGCTGCCTTACGAGGAAAGAGTAAGCTACAACAAGCTGAGCTCAAAAAATCGGCGTAGCTTTCTCACTCTGTAACTTCGGCTGTAAGATCAAAGAATTATAACCAACGTGAATATCAAAATGTCATTATTCCGATCAATAACCCGTTCGTACCCAAATTTTATTTATAATGGTGTTAAATCTGTGGAATATTTTTCAACAGAAAATCTTCAAGTGCGCCCCGATTCGTCACAATATCAAACAACTTGAGATTCTAAAACGAAATTTTGTGATTTTAAAAAGTTCATGGATTAATGTTTCCTGATTTTAGCTAAGGCAATTCGGAGAAAAATTCTCAGAAAATATTAATGAAAATTTCAGCATACATCTTGCCTATGATAAGAATAGGACATTAGAATTCTCGTAAATCGCATGCCTACGAACTGCTTTCCATCGTCAAAGACTACGTCGGATCGTTACAGAGCATCATTTTCCAATCGTCCCGAGTCCATTTCCTTTATTTACTTCTCCAGCATGTCTGTCTCCCTTTCCCTTCCAGTTCCCTCTTCTTGGCCATCCATCTCCAAGTCCGATGCACTTTTCCTCTCTTTTAATTGCTTCCTCCACGCACGTCTAAATAAATTACTCAGATCCCGATGGCGAGGATTTGACCCGTGAGACATTCCCCGTCTCTTCCCATTTGCCCCTCACTCTTTCCCAACTGTCCCTCGCACGAGATAATTTTCTTCTGGAACTTTTCCGACGCGTCTTTTGCCAGTGAAAGGACGATTTCGAAGAGAAGAGTGTTCGGCATTGATTGTGGAAGATCATTTTCAGGGGAGCGTCTGCTTCACGTTCCATCGATTCTCTCTTTTTGGCATTACGCGGCTGTTTTGAAGTAATTGACCTCAGTGCCAGCTTCAGATGCATGGCCAATAAATCGTTGATTAAACTTTCGACGATTCTCTAACGTTTCTACGATATCACCGGCCGCGGTGGCGGAGTGGTTAGCGAGCTAGCACGCTAGCGCTCCAACCCCAAGGTCCCAGGTTCGAATCCTGGCTAGTCGGATTTTTCCGGTAAGGGAATGGTCGTATGTGTTTCGTCCATTGTTAACGTTGAAGCCCACTACTGTAATTGTCCAATGTTGGATGTTTGTGGGGGCATTGAGAAATAAATAAATATCTGCTTGCCAGTTGTTACGTGATGTTGTATATGAAGAATACGTTAGCAGTGGCGATTGTTTTAAAATATGTATAAATTAAAAATTTTCTAAAACCTTCTTAAGAAAAAAACCGCAGATACAATAAATGTACAATGAAATTACTTTTCTGCGAATGAGCGACCGAGGTGATTAATCTTCGTGGTTCGTTCGCATGGTTTCGAAAGCCTTTGAACGGCAATATTATTTAAGTAAGTTAAGTATTATTTCCATATTCGTTCACTTTATTACCTCTGTATATCGCACAGTATTATTTTTCTATATTTTTACGCAATATGTTCGGGTAACTCGCGCGTTATCTACCAGAAAATACGGCTATTGCGACACTCATTTGCTATTTTATTCATCTCAAGTGTAACGTACTGATGGATTCGATACTTCACAAATTAAAACCTAATTCAGCAACCGTTGGCTGATATATACAACGAGTAATTCTTATATTCGAGGTTAACACTGAGGCATTCATACCAATAATTAAGTTATGGATTCATGCCTAATATCATGCGACTTCTTCATGTTCAGCCGTCAATTTCTTTGCTATGTTTCGGTATGTCTTCAGCTGCCCATAAATGAAATATTTACTCATCTTTGTATCTACTTTAATATTGCAGTATTTTTAAATGTCACGATTACTATTCAGCTTTCACTCGCATTGCTTCAACCGCTGCGGCAAGTAAACATACATTTTGCATTACACAGAATATAGATTCGATTGTTTACTCCAAGGGAATTGTTTTTGCGTGCTTTCCCTATCATCACAGTTTTACCCTTTATATACTTTCCGCTGTTTGCAGAGTCAACTTCGTTTATCAATTTGATGAGTAGTAATAAGTTCGCGATGGTGTATTTTCTCAAAATTGCGCGGTTTATTTTCCCTGTAAAGGTACAGGCCGTTGATTGTACAGGAGCCAGGAAAGTTTGCCTAGTTTAATATTCTCTCGAATCAAACATCAACGTAATCTAGCCTAGTGAAATGTTGCTTTCTGTTTATTTTAACCTGTAGAAAATATATTGCTGTAGGATATTACAGACATTGGAGAATATTTTAGCGAAAGTTGAGTAATAGTTGATCTTGGTATCAACAATATTGAAATTTGGGCACTTGATGGAGGAGAGTCAGTAAGAAATTCAATTATCCTTATAAACGAAGACTAAACAATACTAATCAAGCCGTTTAATCTTTGCCAAAGAAAAAGCAAACTTGACATTAGATGCTTTTAATATCTACTTATATGATCTACAGAAACAAACCCGGAGGAAAATTTTCTAAAATACCAAACTTAAATTAAATGAAATACGCGTAAGTGGCATCTGTGTAGAAGAAATTTTTACGTAATATAGATCTCTTACCGGTCACTTTTCTCAGATAACTTAATTCGTTATTATGTTTTGTCTTATGTGTTCTTGCTGCAAGGTGAAGTAGATTGTGGCCTTTTAAAAACTAGTTACGCGGAGCATTTTTTTTCGTTTACATTGACTCCTCAGATTCAAATTTTGCTTGCAATATTAGGGAAGAGAGAATAAACCAAGAGATGGCATTGAAAAAAGGTAGGTCAAATGTTACGAGTGTACGTATTGCTTAAAGAATAATCGAAGGTGGGTTGCGTGGAAAAAGGCAGGAGATGACTAAGGCAAAGGATGTCGAATGTCATATATGGCCTTGTTTGTTATCAAATATAAATTAAACACCATTAAGTAGTAAATTTTATAGCACATGTGCGTAACCTTAGTTAGAGAACTTTCGGTAAAGATCTAAATGGTTTTGCTCTGAACACGTGCTACGTGGAGATGCAGCACAAGTATATTTGCTTCGTAATGGAGTTGTCCACTCTGTCACATCCTTACTTCATCCCCCACTTTCCTCCCTTCTTTCCATCTTCATTTTTTACCTCCTAATCCCCCTTCCTCGGTCCTCTCCCCTCAGGCGAAGCTTATAGAATAGATCTATGGGATGAAGTTTGGTTTAGCTTTTTCGCGTCCCTCTCTGAACGTGGCTTTGGGGACTCCATCGGACCAAAATCTCACCAGGAGAATTCCTCTTTCGAGGTTTCTTTACGGGAAAGCGAAGTAGCGTGCGGGTTATTTTTTGTCCTCAAAGGACTTCTTCAGGGAAATAAAATTGCCATTTTTGTGTGCAAGCGCGTGTTGTAAAGAGGGCCATGGGTTTGGTTGTTGTCGGCGGAACAGGTGAGATATTTTTCTCGTAGAAGTTTGTCGTTTGGAGGCATTAGTAAGAATGTTTATGCGGTTCTTTAGATGTGTGGCAATGGAATCTCTTGCGCTTGAATGTTTACAGAGTGCAGTTTTTTTGTGAGAGGGCCCCAGAAAGCCATCGACGAAGAGCGATACGTATTCAATTCGGTTTCTGTACTGTTCTTGCGGAACCCCGGAATTTCAATTAGCGACGAAGGGCTTGCTGTCTTATGAAAGGGCATTTATACAACGAGGTGTAAAGATGACTGTTCTCCGAGTTAATGCATTTTCATCGGTCAAATCCTGTGATTTGTTTACTAACGTATAACAAGAAATTCTTATCTATATGCTCCATTATTTTAGACAAAGCATAGCAAAATTTTAACCTCGCCTCATTTTTGTATCGGAAATACATCCGAGGATTTTTCTCTCTTTTTCGCTGAATTCTGTAGGGTATTTTGTGCTTATATTTCAGATTGCAACGTTTATTCAATGATAGTGTAACAGAAATATTTAAAACTAGTCACATGTTTGTTTCAATCGTAAGAATTTTCAGATTGATGATTCTAATAAGGAATGCAATAGTATTGCACAAATACATCATTCCTCTAAGATTCTTGACCAATTTTTATTGATGTATTTATTGCCAAAATAGTCTCCGTATTTTAATGTTATACATATGCATGCATACATCTATTTATTTACTATTATTACCATAAAATTCACATTTTTAAGAGTAATATTCTGCTGTGAGGTGTCTAAAGATTTACCGTACGTTAATTAAATTTTGATTGATTGAAGATATTTTGATTGCCATAACCGTAGCTATTATTAATGAAATGATTTACATTGAGTCCTTTTGAAATACATTTTTAAAACTTTTGCCTTTCCTCCGCCCATTCTTCCATCTCTAAAATGCAATATTTAACTCTGAAATTTCTTTCTCCATTTCAGGTGAGTCATCGTTCATCCATTTCCATCAAATTAAGGGGTCCTCATCTCTGCGGAGTAAGTAACGAAAATCTTTTCTGGGCTGGAAGAGACAACTACATTAAGCATCATTATTGCACAAAGATCCTCCCTCCTAAGACCAAATCCCTTAGAAACCAGCAAATATATCAAATCAGCGGATAATGGATCGCCTAAATTATGGATTTCATTCCATTTCAAATCATTTTCCGCTTCCCACGCCCGCGAAATAAAACACGACTTCGCTGTCTGTTCCCGCACCTTTGTGACTCCACCTACATCTGTTGGATAAAGGGAAGGCGAGAGGTTGGTGGAGCTCTTTTTTCCCCTCTCGATTTCGCATCTCGCTCTTTTTATCATATTCCCCGCTCAATTAAAAGCTTTCAGTTCTCTCCTCCGCCTGCTGCTCGAGAATCATACTTCGATTTTTTAAAGAGAAAATGAAATAGATCGTGCTCTCTCACGACACAATTTGACAGTCGCAAGGGCGATCTTCTACTTTTTTGCCGTTGGCATCTTTGCCTTTGCCCATTAATCTCATTTTCTAACATCTTTGGTGTCCAGACTCAGTTGACACATAACCGGAAAGATTACTACGTCAAGGACGAAAACTCTGGGGCATAACCGGGACAAGCGCTAGCCGGAGTACTTATTTCGCTACAGCATTTTTTACAATTTTATGCAATTTTATGCCAAACAATAATTTCGCATAACTACACATCGAATATTGAGGTAAAATATAACATTGCTATGCGTAAAAGTTTTAAAATGTATATCCAAGGACACGCCTTTAATACATTCTCCATACACATAAAGTATTCAATTCGGTGATTGTGTTTACATTGGTGGGAGTCAACAGAGATATACATCCTTTATAAATATGGCTTTAATTTTCGAAAAGTTAAAGCTCTAGGGACTCGATATCAGTGAAAGGGAATGAAAACATGGGCTTTATATTCTTGAATGTTGAAATATTGAATCGTTTCGGTTTCTAGAAAAGCAAATTGACTTCGACTTTCTACGAGCAGTTTATAAAAGGGCGACTACGAGCGATGTCAGCTCAGTGAAGGATTTGCGGGAAATTGCGGGTCCCTCAATATATTTCTTGTCGTAGATGCTAAAGATATCTATATATTGAAATAATACGTCAGTCGAAGAAAAGGCAGAATTATATTTCTTCATGAAACTTGAAAACCCTGCATTCACAGGCATTTCACTTATTCGTCTTCGTTTATAGCTCCAGACTAAAGTTTTCAAGAGGTATATCTCCATCTAATTTATTTCGGCTTAAACTTGCTAGTTCTCCGCGTGTAAATTGCCAAAGTAAATAGATGGATGCTTGGGTTTAGTAATTTAAAAGCGAAGTAAATTGGAGTAACTCTCACCCTCTCCCAGGATAAAGACGCATGTGTAGAAGGGTTTAGTGTTGCGTACGTGAAAGTAGGACACTGATTGAGTTCGAGAATGTTTTCCCCTTACGTAGTTGAGGGAATGGAAATTATGTAAACGTTGACGGTGTAAGTTCGCTCAAGAAAAAACCAATCGTATATAACCTCACATTCATGCATAGTCTAATTCCAACACGCAAAAGCGCTCATCATAGATAAATGTTCACATGAGTTAAAACCCTTACAAGTGGATAAAAGTCTAGATGAGTAGGGCTCCCGGATAGCCGAGTGGAGTGGGTTCGAATTTGACGAAAATGCTCCCGGGTTCGATTCCTGGCGGGAGTCTTATATGTGCGAAATGACTTCAGCTGTTGAAACACTTTTAACAATACCACTCTTGATGGATATGTAAAAATAGGAAGCAAGTTAACCATTTATTTCTTCGATCTTGCTACTTTTTCCTTTCACCATCCCCCGCACTTCCTAGTTCCACTATTTCCACCAATTACATTCTCCCATCATGCGCCACACCCTCATCTTGAACCCTCTGTTTTCTCAGGGTCCACGTTTCACACCAATACAGCAAACACTCTCGACCAATAATTCTAACAGTCAGTTTTTGATATCATTATCAAGGCCATTCATCATCGATTCTCTTCAGATTAGAGAAGTAGACTCATGGTGCGTGCACCGTATACCGCGCATGGAAGGATGATTCAGTACATGATTAAGTAAGTGGAAAGGAAGATGGGAGCAGGTAGCAAAAAGGAATTACGTGGAAAGAAATCGCGGAATTCCATGGATTCACGAAGGAATTTATTTCGAACTAAAGTTAAGGGGGAATATGTAGGCGCAAGTGTTCGATCTCTTTTTCCCGTAGAGAGAGAAGGGAATCTGGTGGGCGTGCGGAGGAGGGAAACTGAACGGAGGTGATCTTTCTTTTTTCGCAAAGATTATTTTTTCCTTTCCGCACTGGACGGAAAAGGAGAGGGAGTTGGGAGGAGGAGCCATTGTTTTGACGGTTAAGTTCTTGAGGGAGAAATGATCCGAGGATGAGAGCGACAGAATAGATTGAGAAGGAAATCGTCTCGGGAACGCCCTTCCCCTGCGCACCATTCGGGTAAACGAGGGACCCAGAGAGACTCCTTTGTACATACGTGTTTATTTGTACATGAGCAATTTTAAGCGCAGATGCGTTCTCGCTAACATTTACATGCTCGCGGAATAAAATAGCCCTCCAGTTCCGCCGGACTGACGAATTTTCTAGTCAAGGAAACCCCGGCTGTTTCCGCGATGAAAGTTGGAACTTCAAAACAATTTCTGCTGTGCAATAGCAATGTTTCGTTGTAAGTAATACGTAGGACTAATGTCGTGAGTCATACGTGCAACTGATGGCGTAAGTCACACGTACGAACAGATGGTAATATTTCATATTTGCTGTTTCCAGTGCGCTGTTGTAAAATTTCGTAGTTCCTTGTCTTTTTCCCAAAGATGCTCTTATTTGATAGGAACAGCTCCTGCTCGAAGATCTAGTAACCTTTTCATGATTTACGTACAGTAATTATGTGTTGCTATCAAATTAAAGATTTTCTTGATGTTTTACGTAAAACTTAGAGAGTGATTATGCGATACTGAAAACTCGTATTTTTGATTTGTCTTTAAATGAAAGAAACTTATTCGTGTCAATATGCTATGAATTTAGGCAGTTAATTACTAGACAAATCGCCGACAAATTACGAAGTATGTTTTTATAGATAATAAGGAGAAATAGCAGATAACTTGGAATTAATTTTTGTCAGGTGGGGAAACCCTTCGAAATTATGTTAATATATCCAACGATCATCATCCAAAAAATTTAAATTTACAGAAGTCTTTTCGTTAACTTTTCTTCACATGCCTTCAAATAACACTACTATTTGCTCATTACTTTGGTCATATTTAAAATTCATCGTACAATGTTGGGTATAGAGCTCATAACCGTCCACAAACGATTTTTTCAATTACGTTAAAATTCCATTATACGGTTCATTCCGTGTAATAAATACGAGATTGTATTTATTCGAGTCCGCAACTGTCAGTTTACCATATTTTTGCAATTAGTTGACAGAGGAACGAAAGAGTCTGTCCTTTTCCATGACGTCTTCAATATCCTCGTTTTTTGCACAAAAGAACTTTATTTCCTGTTCTATCGCTTTAGGGCTCTTTTTTCTCAAACATGTTCCGACTCCGGAAACATTATTTTGCTAACAGAGAGGGCGCCTTTCCCATTAGATCAGCCTAAAATCCTAAACGTCCTTTTTACAGCCTCACTTTTATTACGACTTTAAAATTAATCGCAGATGTGCCTCGAGAACCGGAAGACAAGCGACAGAAAGCGTGTGATGGTTCCGGTCAGCGGTTCTAATCCGGAAGCATTAAATGACGTCATCTGCTGTAACGCATTACGTCGCAGCCCCAGATTGCGTCGTTAAAAATTCAAGCCCGATGAGAAAATATTTGACTTTCTTTTTGAAACGGAGGGAGAAGAAAGTGATGCCAAAATTAAAATGTTGGATGTCCCAAGAGAGTGTAATTATACAAAATCTCGATGTCGACTTTCAAAACGTTTTTCATGGGGCACAGGAAGTTACTCAAAGATTTATATTTAAATATTGATGTGAATTTTATGTTCAGTTCAAGGTTGAGGGATTACATCTGGAATAGGAAGCGGAGGAGTAAAAGGTCAAAAATTAAGTGGATGTTTGTGTTCTAAAATGGGAAATTTTCCTTTCGATTTCGTTACGTTATTGCGCGATACACAAAGAAAATGTCTCCATATTTATTTTGCCTATCTATTTCAGACTTTAAAGGAGGATTGTTTCTTCTCGAGAAGATACCTCGAGGTTTTTTTGGTATTTTACCTGTTGGATTCGTGGTCCAAATATTAGGCTTCCTTTCACTTTCGTGACGTCATACATTTGCGTGGAGGGAGATTTGCCCGTGTTTGTTTTACTAAATCTTGGTTCCTATTTCGCGAAAATTATCGTTTTTGCTCTCGTAGAGGAAGTCAGGAGCTGATTTTAAATATTAAATTGAGTATTCTTATAAATAGATAGTTATCATGACTGCGATAAGAAAATACTTGCTTCGTGATTTCATCTACAGATGTGTTTATTCTGAGTTCTTCATGTTTCTCGTTTGCTCCTTGCAATAAATACCATGAGTTTATATAAAAATATGGGAAGGTATGTAGTTTATACATATTATTCGGATACTTGGTGGCTCATTTCTTTAGTATCGTGTAGCCATCATCCGTCATAGTTTAGGAATGCTGTCACCCAGAAGTGAAGTCAAGGGGGTGGTTTTGGGGGTTCAGACCCCCCCCCCCCATGAGGACAGCAATGAGCTAAAGGAAGCGAGAGAATGGCCTCTTGCAATTATGCTGCACAAATACCGCTGGAGATTCGCAAGGTATACATTTTAAAATATATCAGTTTATATTTTTATTAGATTTTCGGCGGAAGTGTTTCTGCTCCTAGATATTTGGCAATGTATTGTTAACTTCATGGCTCTAAACCCCCTTGGACAAATTCAGGCTACGCCTCTGCTCTCGCCTAAAATTTTGCCCACATTTCTTTACCCAGAAAGATACACCGAGAAAAAAGGATTGAGTAGGAGACCATCCTTTCCTCTTCTTTCCCCGCTCGAGTATTCCTGAAATACCCTGCAGACCTTCTTAAATACCCTTGCATTGAGATGAGAGGCATGCGAGGGTTGAAGACGAAGAAGGAGGAATGAGGTCACGTGGGTGGAATGAAGAACAAGGGGAAGCAGAAAAGGAGGGTAAGGGACGAAACGAAGGAGAGGGCGTGTCCGGAAAAGGTGAGGGAAAAAAAGGAATTCGGTAATGAAAAAATCGTGGGGAGGAGGCTGGATTGGCGTTACGGAAGCTTAGTTAGAGAAACGCGTGTAAGCTTAAAAAAGTTTGAGGGAAAGTGTAGAGGTGTATTACTGAGCTTCCGTGAATGGTAATAATTTTAATTTTTGTTACCTTCGTTGTTAATTTAACTTAAAGAAATTTATTTTCCATTATGACAGTCTTAAATGATGCATTAATTACTTCGCGGCGTGTTAGTAAACGGTTAATTAGGTATAGATTATTAAATGCCGGTGTATTGATGAAGAGGGTGAGGTTTTCTCTATAGCCTCGGAATCCCCAATTTTCGTGATTCTGGCGTTACTTACCTCTACTCAAATGTTATATTTCCTACTATAGAGTTAGTATAGTATATTTCAGTTTTAGGCGAACTGTTGTATCTGGATTCGATTAAAAGTTCTGAAAATATTGAAAGAATCTCATCAGGCTTCTTCCTCCGTGAAACTCAAGAATATTTTTCTCGATTTATGTATTTCTCTACATTATATACTTAAGTATATTTACTTTATTTTTGACATGAAAAGCAGTGCTTAATGCATGAAAATGCTTCTTTTCTTTTCATATTTTTTGCATTGATATATTACTTCTATTACCTTATCGATTTATTATTTTTAAAGAAACTTTAATTTTTACCATATTAAATACTAGTACAAGATTCCTCTAGCAACACTTGAAACGGCAAAATCCGCAAAAGAACAATCTTATCTTAGCTGATGACATATTTAGACTGGCCTTGATCAGCTCACCTCACAGCATCCCGATAATGTCATCAGCTACGCTGTAACCTGTCGATTATTTTAGCTTATAAACTGCTCTTGCGCAAGTATTGTGGCAAAACAAGCTTCCTTCAGGGTTCCACCAAGCTCTCGGCAAGGTAGTTTATTTTATTTCCTCAGACGCTTGAAATATTTCACCTCTGAAGTGGATCGTCGCTTAAATTTCAATCCCAGCACAATAAAGGCATTATCCAGCCGTGCCACGAAAGGACATAACGCCTGTAACGGTGGTGATTTCTCCGCATGATTAGCTATTAACATGTCCCTCGGTATTTTAGCCGGTAATGTCATTACCCTTCTTATCTCCTTAACGAACCATTTCGGGAAGAATGCCGACATCGTTTCACCGCGCGCGCGTCTCCTCAAAAACACCCGTTAGTTTTTCAAGAACAACCTGTATATCAACCACGTATATGGGAGGTGAAGTGGGGAATGTTTTCAGGGGGGATGGGAGAAATGGGTAGGCTTGAGGGAATTCGATGGGAGGAGAAAGGAGATAAAAAGGAGAAGCAGGTGGAAAGGCGTGTGACGGGAAGGAGATGAGGGTATGAATAAGGAAAGAGGTCGGAAGGGACGGAAGACGAAGGGGAGAAGCTCTGTGGAGAATTTTCGTGGATGGCGTCAAGGCGGGGAAGGAGAGAAAATATGCAATGGGGGAAGAAGAAAGAGATAAGGAGGGAAGAAAATGAGTTTTTAGGAGGTTTACGGAGTGGGGTTGGGGAGAAACACATGCGGGTGGTATAGGTTTTTTAAATGGGATTCTTCTTTTTATTGTTACGAAGGGATGATATTTTGCATGTGGCGAGCGGATTCCTCTCTTTTGTTAAGGAGAGGGAAAAATAACGCTTTCCGTTAGTGTTATAGCGGGATCGCGGGTCTTGAGTGCGTAATGGCGTCGTAATGGAGCGCTGCCACCTTCCAGTGGGTAAAGGATGTGCTCCGCGACCACCCGGAGGCGCTCTTGTCGCGGCGGTCATAAACATAATTACGGGGAATGCGAGGTTTCGTGGAAGGCGAAAATGGTGCCCCTCTTCCCTTTTTAGGGGTGAAAAAACGCACCCTTTTATTGGCATGCCTTATTAGACGTAAAATTTTTCTATTCGCTTGTGTATATTCAGAACAGATTCTGTTTTTATTTTTGTTGTAAGGTGTTTATATCAGTCGTTTCGAAAACGTAGATTGCCGGTCTCAGAGTAGGTCAGAGTTGATCGAACTTGTTGACGAGGGCTCATAGTGATAATCTTCTAAACTTGATGGTCAATTGGCTCTGTTAATTAGAACTTCTGTTATGTAAACATTCGTACTTTAATGGATTATATTCATACTATGCTAATGAATGTAATTCATTTCAAAATGACTTGCATTAGCTGAATTCCCCAATGGCACTCATCTTAAAGTACACATAAACACGGAGTGTTAACTACCAAAGCTTGTTCTTTAAGCGAGAATGGGTAGCATTTCAACACCACATAAACAGTCGTTAGCCGAGTATATGTTAATACCATATAATTGGATTGGTGAAAAACCGCACTCCAGTTGTATTAAAAAAGGTGATCGAAAGAGGTTTTTCCTTTGGCGTTCTATATCTCGGATGGCCCATGAATCCTTTAATCTTTTCATGTGATAATTATTCCGACGGAATTTGGATGTAGTCATCGGGAAAGCGTGGGTGAACTGCTGCCCCTATTTAAGGTTGGGCTCTTTGCCGTTTCGGGAAGTGCCTTTAAAATAAATCATGGGGCCGCTGAAAATAACGTGAATCTAACGACTGCGCACAAATGAAGATACGATAAGTAGAGCCGGTGAACATTGACGACTGTGAACCAAGGTGCTTATTGTTTATCCCTTGCGTTCGCTATTTGCCACAATGGCTTTGGAGGACTTAAATGTATCGAAGGCTCGAGTATTTCCAAAAGGTTGATCACCAGGTTTTACTACTACTTTTCTTGTATGCGTTTCCCTCGATCACGTGTCCTGGGAATAACTGTTGGACTATAGCCTAGCGAGCCAAACTGAAATAAATGCATCGGTTGTGTTTCATTAAAGGACACATTTACGTACCACACGCATACTACAGCAGTATCTACGTTCTTTGATTTCCATTAATAATACTTGTTGGATAGCAGCCTTATACCTTAATGCGCGGCACCTTGAAAAGTCAAAGGATAATTGGAAGTCTGGAAAAGTCTGACGGGTCCGAGAATCGAAGCCGCATCTTCCACTTCCACGGATTCTCCAACAAGTTATGTCATTTGAACTCTATCACAAAATTCATAGCTTTTACCTTTTATATGCATCTTATTCTTATCATTTTGTCTCTATGCCGAATTTTCTGTCTTGCTTGATCGACCTTACGAATCCGCCACTTTAAGTTTTATTTTTCGACTCAAATTTCAATATTTTCGCTTCAAGTACTGTATTTCGGTTCCATGATTGTACTGAACAATTGTACTGAAGCTGTAGTTGTTGAAAATGTTACTTACATTTCGATAATGTCGACAACGATTGATGTTACGGTACTCCGCATCAGTTGTCACATTCAATCCATCTCAGGAACAAATTATAGACTTATACATATGCAGAATAATTTACTTATTATAAAATGAAGCAAAAGTTTGATTTTGAAAAGAAATTCTCTGAATTTTCGCGATTTTATGTTTGGGGCATTCAAAGCACTTTCCAAATTTTGAACGATGTTGAAACATTGAGGCCTCCATTTACCGCTGTCTGAAACTGGCTGTATCGTTGGGCCTCATTTATAAAGAGGTAACTAACGTCCACGAATAAAGTTGCGCTTCCTTTTAATAGACGAAGGAAAAGTAATCGCTCACGTCTAAGATTTTGAAGGCGAAGGGTTTAGAGGGAACAGACGTTAAGATGGCTTAGGTAGCGAGAGATTTTCGCTTCTCGGGTTGACCGCTTGTGGAATTGAAGCGGATGGAGTAGGACGGATGGGTCGGGGGATGGGGGCGAAAAAGAAGGGAGAGGAAGATGCTTCCCTCCCTCTTTGAATTCCTCCGGGACCGTATCTTTCTCTGGTGCTGCAACTTTTGTGGGATCCCGCTTCGGCGAAGGGGGAGAGATACGAGCGGAAGGTGGATAAAAGGGAAGGGTTGCAATATACAGAGGTAAAGGGGATAGGGGTTGCTGGAAGATGGAGGATAGGGCCCTAAGAAACAGGGGTCGGGAGCACAAAGGTAGAAGGGTTCAGGAAAGGGAGGGAGTTGATGAAGAGGGAAGGGGGAAGATATTGCCTTCCGTGCAACTTGCATTCCTCTCTCTCCAGCTCTATTTTCCTTTGTTTATCATCTCCTTGTGCCCTATATTCCTACTCTTTGTATCTTCATCTTTCTCTCCACTCTCTCTTCATCCGGGTATTCCTCTTTCTTCGCTATCTCTTTTCGCGTATAATTTAAAGATTCCCTCATCTTTCATCACCACGGTAGGATTTCTGTGCTTTCCGCCTTTCCTTCCGATTTCTCTAGCTTCATTCTAATGATTTGTACTGTTCTTGTATTATCTTGCTTAGTTTCTAATCTCTGGTAATTACAAACCGGACTCAGACAATAAAGAGTGGCATTTGCTTCTAGGCGTAGCAATCATAAAGGCGTCGATACCTGAATAACGTGAAGTTTTTCAACCCATCAAGCAAAAAGATTATTGAAAGAGTGTTGAACCGCTAAATATCGCCGAGATTCTAAAAAAGTAATGTAAGAGAAGTAGTATTCAATATTTCCATCAATGATATTTCAATAGAGATGAATATTATACAAATTCCAAATGGCCATTGCAATTAGAGTAATTACGTAATAATGAACTGCTACGAGATTGAATGATTGCAAGTCGAAAGGGTCAATAATTAAGTCAAAGAAAGATTTATCGAGGGACATGGCGTAAGAAACAATAATTGATTGTATAGTTGTTGAAAGTAAGTAGATATAGAAGTTAACAGTGCAGAGGGCAGTAATTGTTGTCTCTTTGCGGCTACGCATCTAAAGCCGGATAATTAATCTATCAATTCCTTTTCACATTTATTCCTAATGCGTCATTTGAATAGTTAACAATGCCTCTCATCGGGGATTTTTTTGTCTACGTAAGCTAAAAGGATAGTTTCAGCATTACACTCTACTTGCAGTAGCTTCTATTTACGACTAGGACAAACAACAGTCTCTTGGCAAAACACAAGATCAGTGTCTATTAGTTGATCGTTTCTTCGCGACTGACTTCTTTTCTTCAACATTACTCGCATTCGTTTTCGTACTTTTTATGCTCTTGTCGACCTTTTCGTTTATTTGACCTTTATAATCTTATCTTACGGTTTATTGTTATGTATACTTAAAAGTTCCATTCATGATCGTTTCCGCCGAACCCAAGTTCCTTCATGCACAGTCATTTTATAAACATCACTTAATTTTCCGCGATCTTTTAATACATCTCCGTTTCCTTCAGAAGTTTTATTTTAACTCTTTTAAGGTACAGCTTAGCGTATCATTAACATAACTTTATCGCAATAGTTGCTACAATTGTAACGATCTCCTTTCCGTCCTCCAACCTGTCAAAAGCGATGCAACGCAACGCAGCGACGCAAAATAGAGCGCAAGCCTGTCGAATGAAAATCGAGGGCATCAACCCCTTAATTTTATTCGAATCGAAATTTCCAAGGTCTCGAGGACGGAGCGAGTCACAAAGCGTTAATTAAAATTAATAATTGAATATTCAATTTTGGCGGAATCATCGGACGTTGATAGCTTTAATTTTATAAGCCGTAATTATATATTTTTCATTCGGAGAGCCCACTCAAGAAACCGATTTCCTCGCTTATTCATTATTCAGACCTCTTTTTTCTTCGATTTCCCTCTCCTTTCCGTCGAAATTCGTTTTCCCATTTATTTCCAAGCGCTGTCACTTAAACTCTCCTTCTCTCCACGTCCTCTCTCCCCACGCTTTCGACGCACTCGACAGCAATAAATCCTCTTACTTGCATTCCCTCTTTCTCTCCCTATGTGCTTCGTTTCTTTCCTTCGGGGGTGAAGAGAGAAATGGCAAAAAAGAGAAGAAAACAAAAGTCCACTAAAGGCTTTAAGTCCCTAGAGGGGGGCGGGAGACCATCATTGCGTGTTCATTTTTATTCTCGCTTTTCGCGACTTTATTCTTAATTACTACCTTCTCCGCTTTTCCGTTCTCTGTTTTCCAGCTCCCGCCGCTGTTGCTATTTTTATTTTCCCCCAAAACCCCGAGCGACTCCGGAGCTCGGCTACGGGAATTAAAAGGATAAACACGGCACAATTTTTACTTCTTAAAGCGGCCCACGATTGGCGAGTGTTTTTCCTCCTTTCCCTCCATTTCGTTCTTCCCCCGCCTCGGTGGAGCTTTTTTATCCCTTTATTTTTCATCTTCGAAATAGAGGACTTTTGGGAAAACGAGCGGAATATAAAGCGCGCTCTCCGCCGTGTTTTGTTTCGGCGAAGAAAGCCTTGTTTTCGTCGTTGTTGCCTTTTTTCATTTGGCTTTTTTATTTTGAAGAACATCGTCGCGTCGACTATTAGGAGAGGGGTCGCGCTCGGTTTTTTCCCTCATTGTGTTCGCGTGGTTGCGTTGTTTGGGTGCGATGTTTACCTTGCGCGGCGTTGCTCGCTTGTCTTTGATTGGCTTTCCGACGGCGCTTTTGTCGGTGTATTGCGTTTGCGATTTTGTCGGCTTTTGTTATATGTCTTTTTTTGACGGTTTGGTTTCGCGATAAAATGGTGATAGATTCTGAAGGATGAACGGAACTCGACTACGATTTAATTTGGAACCGAAAAGTTTTCCCCTCTAATTTTGATGAATCGATAGAGTGACAGTGTTTTCGTACTTTAATCAATACCCTTTTCGTGTCGACAGTACGATATATATCTCTTCCGAAAATAACACTTCTATTCTGTGACTGTGGTTAAAAATTGAAATTCGTAATTTTTATTGTAGTATCGTACTGTCTGTGGAGTAGTCAGCTCGAAGGCCGGTTAGACCCTCAAACACTCCGCGGTTAGGTATTCAAGTGCTCTGGAGAGGGAATGAGGCCTACTTGGTAAGATGAGGAGTGCGGTAGCTTGCTCTTGCTTACCTGCCTGAATGGTATGAGTGGAGACGCAAGTAGTCAGCTCGAAGGTTGGTTAGACCCTCAGACACTCCTCCATTAGCTATCAAACGTTCTGGAGAGGGAATAATGCTTACTTGGCTAGATGAGGAGTGAGGTAGTTTGGCCTTGCTTTCCTTATTGAGCCTCAATGGTGTAAGTGTAGGCGCACGCAAT
Organism: Ladona fulva; assembly: GCA_000376725.2. NCBI lineage: Eukaryota > Metazoa > Arthropoda > Insecta > Odonata > Libellulidae > Ladona > Ladona fulva. The sequence continues at coordinate 59,097 of KZ308564.1, read as the reverse complement.
AGTGCAGCGCAAGTACGTCGTGAAGAACGCTTTTCATAACATTCGGTGAGGAGTGACCAAAATTAAAGCCTTCATCTGGCATCTCTCATACCTCATCATCTTCCATATCATCGCAGTCACGAACAAGTCAAAATGCACAGTTTGAATATATGAGCGAATAAAAAATTCCGACCTCATTTATCCTTAATCAAATCTTTAATTACTTTCGAATTTTTCTTTCAAAGTAAATTGCGTTCGTGATTTTACTTTTTCTTCGCCTCAATATTTGATCATTCAGTTTTGATATATGCTTCTCATTCACCATTAAAACAAAAATTTTAAAGTCTAGAGGGGATAACATTTTGTAATTCGTTGTTAAGGGCGTGGTTTCGGAAACCTTCAGTCTTCCTGGAGTAGAGCCTTATCATATCAGAGCTCCCCGAAATATATTTAAAGAGTTAACTTCTGTGTATGGGGCTGTTTCGGTATTTCGGAGGAAATGAATCCGTTACGGAAACGTAGATAAACGCAGCTGACTTGGGAGTCCGTGCCAAGAGGATTAATCTCGGACGACGCGTCCCACATTCGCTGCTGTGGTTTAGCTGGAATTAACTCTTCGGAGCGATGACTTACACTGTTGAAGCGCTCGAATAGTAGGTTTCATATTTAAAATATCCATTGTATAGAGATACATACTTTTGTCTCTTTATATGTCTGCTAACACTTCTCGTGATTGCATTTCTCTGTTAATATATTTCTTCATTCACAGTCAGAGAAAGAGCCTCGTCGAAGCGGAGGAAATATCAAATGCGATGTTGGAAACAAACCGTCAAAATCTCGTCTGAGTTGATTCCATCCAAGGGCCTTTGCCTTAGTAAAACAGACGTACCGTTTCCGTTTGTTTGATGGTCCTGGTCCAGTTCTTCCGCCTGATATGATAGAATCCGTTGGAAGATGTACCCCATCGCCATCCGTTGGTCACTTGGGGAACCTCTTATTGCATTCCGTAAACTGCGAGAGCCCGCTATTAGTTTGGCGTATAAACGCACTCATCCGAATCCCTTATTCCGTTTATCTCATTGCGAGTAATACGTAAGTGAAGAGGTTTGAACAATGACATTAGATGGTAAATTAAGACAGAGATAAAATGTGCATTGTGTTATAAAAGTGAAAGAGGAAAGAAAAGAATTGGGTCTTGTAGAGGAAATATATGTAATATACAATCAAAAAAGCGATGAAAAAAATACGGTGTGCGATGCGCAATGTAAACAGGTTAAGGCAGTCTATTTCCACACGATTTCCATTTCCATTCGCCTGAGCTATTTTGTTTATAATTAGTTTTCTGTTCATTTGTCCTTAGAATCTCACTTCGGTTTTCAAGATGATTTTGCTGTACGGTTTATGAAAGAGCAAGCGAAATTAGGTGAAAATAGCGCAAATCATGGACTTGTAGTATTTAATAAATCGACAGTTGAGGTTATTGCGTAAGTACGGTCCCCCACCGATAACCCTGGAATAATTCCGCGATAACCGATCACGGAAGTCGAACGCGCTACCCACTTGGCTATCCGGGATACACAGCACGGAATTATCTTCGTAATTTTTTAAATGAGCACTATATGAGCATCTTCAATCACAGCAGCAACAAATGCGAATGAATGTGTGATGCCTAATAGACGCGCGCTGTTTGTCAAAAGATGCTGTTATTGCAAATGCTCATTTTTTATTTTTTTGAATGAGCAAAATTGGGGACCCCCAGGAGCGGCCTACATTCCCCCCCTCTCCAGAGGGAATTGCCCGTGCCTAGAGAGCGTGGTACACAAGGGGAATGTTGAAGTAGGAGTTTGGCCGACGAACGAAAGCGTGGGTGGAAAATTTTCCGGAGCTTCGGTAGCGGAGGAGGTCCTCCTCCTTTGGGTGCGTGCGAGGGTGGATGTGATGTGAAAGGGAGAGAAGGTAGGCTGCGTGTCTGGTCGATATGAGAGGTGGGGCGGGTGGGCGTGGCCAGAGGAAGATGCCTCTTTCTCTTTCACTCTCTCCTCTTTCTCTCTTTTGAGATGAAGAGGGTTGATCGATCCTACAAGTACCACCATTTCCCTTTTCTACATCCTCCCCCTTTACCATTTCCATCTCTTCCCGTTCTATTTTGGTTGTCTCCCTCTCTTTGTTTTCGCCTCGTTGTTTTTTGCCCTATTTACTACCGCAGCGGAGGGGAGGAATTCACCGAATTCTTCGGGCCCCCCATGCGGAAAGTTTTCGGGCCCCCCTCTTCCCTTGGCCCTCACTCTCTCGCCTCGTATGGGTGTCCCATACACCTCTGATTTGGTATTTTAGAGGTATTTTACCTATCTGATTTTTTTCGGGCGTTGGCTTGCGTTGCGGAGACTCCTAAACCGTCTTCTTTAAGCCGCTGCGTGGTGTTATTAGGTTTGTCGGGAGGGGAAGTTCCGCGATGTTATTGTGTTACAGGGTGGGTTTAGAAAGAGCTTTTTTGCAAAGAAGTGTATATTCTGAATGTTGTGAGTGGATCGTATTTTTTCGGTAGGTACTGTTGTGTGGAGATTGTGAAAGAAGGTATTGTTTCCTTACTTTCAAATGAATTTTTCGTAGTATTTTCCGAAACTTTAGAACTTTTCCGAAGGATAAGTGAATTTCACTGAATATTTTTGCGATCAAAAAGAATATTTCTGGACCGCTATATATTACCTTAGAATACTCTTTATCTAATGGATCAGATGTTATTTTTTTATATATTTTCCTTTATCATTAGCGAGTCTCAGGTAATCGTTTTAACTTCTCTATTACCCTCATTAGGGCATTTGTAAATATATACACGCATGTTGAAAGAAAGAAGTACTTTGTAATTTTCCACAGCAAGTTTACCTTTCGAATCGTTTCGTCAACGGGTTGACACCTTCAGGTGAAGGTGAAGATATCAACAACTTTCTTTCAACATGTGTGTTGAGTTCCACAAAGTGACGCCTGGTGCTTTCCAACACGTTTACGTGTGTGTGTGGGGGGGGGTATTATTTCTTTGCCTTTAAAACTGGTTGTTTTATGTTAATAGTAAGTTTACAAGTTCTTTACGGTACCGTATTGAATGTCAAGCATGTTTTTGTCATAAAGGATTAAACTTCATTCTATTACAGACCATTTGTCACGGAGCGTGATATGAAATCTTGCTATTAAAGGCAAAAAATTGAATGTCCTCACCTAGGCTTAGTAAGTTTTTTAAATAAGGTATCCTTTCAGCGTCTCAAGTTATGTCGTTAATCTTTGATGTGTTTTCGTGATAAAATTTTCTTAGGTCTCAATTTAAAGAAAAAGCACGAATTAATTCGAAGTTTTCGTCATTTTCATTTCTGTAGTTCTTTCTTCAAAGCAAAGTTTACACATAGAAGATTTAGTTGGATAAAACTTCGAATAACTCATGATCCTCCTTAATTGCCCTTTTCGCAGCGTTATAATTCCGCGGTCTTTATCACGGGGGTCGGGAAAACACGTTGATTTCCCTCTCCGGAAATCAGGAACTCACTTATGTACAAAAAAGAAAGGATCCGCCTCACACCCGAGTCCTGCTTCAATCGACCCTCCGCTTGTTTGCACTCTGTGTATGAAAGGCCCGGTCTCATTTGCATCCCTGTTAATCAATTCGTTTTTCAACTCATCGAGATTCCGTGGAAATCGCGCTCATGCGTGAGTAATTCGAGTTAAAAACAAACGCCGCCCGAAAAGCCGCTCAAAAAAGGTGTAAGCGCACGCTCAGAACCTCCCGTCTTCCCGTACTATCCGTAAGGTTTCCCTTTAATGGAAGGAGAAGGCCAAGGGTATTCACTATGGGCGTTTCGAGCTCTCGGGATGATTTTGGGCGGGAGAACGCCAACTGCTTCAGCAAGACTCCGCGGTCTCTGCATTAGCCCAACGGAAACAGCATGCCCCTGGGGAAACGATTCTGATGCTCTCGGGGCCCAGAGGGAGAGAGGAAAAGGAATAAATAGATAAAGAAATGAAGGAAATGAACAGGAACGAGAAGACTAAGGGGAAGATGGAAGCGGAAATGGAAATGAAGCTGGGGATGGAGTGGGAGAGTTGTAAGAAAAGAGGTTGAGGAAGGGAAGGGCTAGCGGGAGATAAAATAAAGTTTTAATTTCGGCAAAATTTAGGCTAATGTGTTTTTAAATTCGTAACATTTTGATGTTTTACTTATTTATGATAAACTCCTGATTTTGCTTTAACTTACAGCGCTTATGGTATATTTTTTGTATCTTCATCTTTATATTTACCCTGCCATTCTACTTTCGGCCAGTGGCAGGGACTGCATGCACCACAACTCTGATTCCCTAATCGGTTACTGTCGCGTATGTTCGTGGAAAAAAATAATTCTTGTAGGGTTTATTTTTAAGAACATATCTTATCGACCAAATCTAAGCACATGCTCCGGTATCCTACCTGAAATGATGTCATGATACATTTTACATAACTTCTCGTCAAGATATATGTACTAGAATGTCTGAATGATAAGTATTCCAAATGTAGTCAGCCTCTGAATATGATGAACATATGAAATCACTCGATCGCTTCTATATATTACCTTTTTTAATTTAGATTGTTAGTACCTCTTTTAAATTTCGTGGTGGTAACATATATCTAAATTTTATATATAATGTAAAATATATTGATCCAAACCTATCTATTGTTAAGTAAAGGAGGGCGTATGATAACCAGGAAATTTTTATTTTCATGTTTTTTAACGATTAGTGTACCTTGTACGGTCAACAACGCCCCTAGGCTTTATCTCTTCAAACTATATCTAATTCAAACTAAATGAAATAATAATTATGGATAAGTAGTTAAACAGAAAAGCAGAAATTATAACTTCACCGCGTGATTTGCTTCCACTTACGTAGGTGAAGATCGTAAAAATTTTAACTTTCGTTTTTCCATTCTGTTTGCTCTAAGTGAAAGGACAAAGATGATTTAGAAAGAGATGATAAAGGGAAGAGAGAAAGTTAAGAGAGAGGGGAAAAGAGAGTGAGAAATGAGAAAAATGATGAAAGAGAGGGAATGCTCCACTCCCTCTCCATCTTTTTGTCCTTCTTGTTTTATGAGGAAGAGAATGGAGGCATCGCTAGATGGCAATGGTGGACTTCAAATAAAAAGATGTGGAAATGATGATGGTGTCCATGATAGCGATCCCGAAGAGGGAAAAAATAGTAAGATTTGATCGAAATAACCCCTCATCCTTCCTCATATTTTATCTCCTTTTCATTGTTTTTTGTTATAGACGTCATAGCGTAGTGCTCTTACCTCTGCTGAGGACCGACGTTTCCAATGAAGCCCTCTATTTAGTAGTTATCGTTCACATGGAAGATTTATACCACCCTGACCGAGTCCAATGAGAGAAACAGGGAAGAAAAGAAATTAGAATTCCGATCATTTAACGATTTGTGCGAAGGAACTTCAAGATTTATCAGAGCTAAGTGCTTGAAGAATATGTTTAAGTTGTAAAATATTCTCAAGATATGGCCTTGATGGCATATATTCATCCAATATTGATATCTTTAGGCTGGAAGTTATATGAATGCTATAATTTTTCCCGGAATCTGAATCTTAAAATAGAGAAATCGTTTATGAATTTTTCCATATAATTGTCTTATTTGAAATCTTGGGCCCTATGTTTCACTATCATTTTATTCTTTATTAGCTTTGCTACATGTTATTAATTTTCTTCGAGCGAATACATCTTCCTGTCTCTTTGAAATTTATATTGATTATTTCAGTTCAAATTGTGAAACTGAATACTCGGTAATCTTGCTAGTATCAATTCAGTCATCTCCTTTCTCGAGATTTACAATAAAATCTCGATCCATCCTATGCGTCGAAAAGACACGAAATCTTAAAACGTAAGTTGATGGCTACAGGAGGGCAATTTTCGCAAATCACGTAAATAACAGAAAAAATAAGGTAAAATTTTAGACAAAACTTAGAAACAGTAATCATCAGCCTTTTTGGTACGTTACACTGTAGGTTTTGCCATCTCTTTTATCGTGGTTTGGATTATTATTCTATTTCTCAAGAATATCGAATATACTGAACAATTTTCGTGACACTTTCCGTCATACACTTAGGAAAAGTCACTTCCCACTAATCGGCAATGAATATCATCAAATATATAATTCTAGAAATGAATAATAATTGGTATCACAGAATTTCAATCAACTTTCTTAGCATAGAGTTACTTTATTGGGGCTCCCGTACATCCAAGTGGGTAGCGCGTTCGCCTTTGGTGAAAGTGACCCCGGGTTTGATTCACGGTGGGGGCCCATATTTACGAAATGACCTCAGCTGTCGAAGCACTTTTAAAATGCAACTATTATAAGTGTGTTAAGTCCAGATACTCTGCCCTAATTTTCTGGAACGCCTTCCAAAACAAGTCAGAGAACGCTGCTTCGCATTTTCTATAGTTCTTTATTTGACACGACTAGTTTCTAGTGTACCTGAGGATGACCGTCAGGGTAGGAAACGGCTCTCTTGTTTGTTTTACCATAAATTTTCTTCTTCGCATTATGATCCTATTGCTACAGTACTCGAGGAGAAAGCAACCGAAGAGCGGCTGCCGAAGCGACCATCCGATATCCCCGGCGCTGGGGCAATTTTTATTAAGTCGTATACTTTTAACATTCGGGAAAATACGCCGATCTCGGAGTCATTCCTCTTTCGAATTTTCATCGCTTTCGATACGATCGCCATTCCATTCGCCATATCTCGAAAAATTCTTTTGGGGGCGAAGGATTACGTGCGGCGGCGATAACCGCGACTCCGAAGAAATAAATCGAAGGAAAAATCCCCATTGTATATCTATTGGAATAGTTTCTTTCCCCCTTCCTTCATCCGGAATGGAAAGAATCGGAAGATTCATTCCACAGTTTCAGCGACCATTCATTCCAAACTTATGCCTCGCGCAGCCCTCCACTTCTCCTTCCGATACATTTTTATAGAAAATAGAAGAAATGGCGTTTTCTCCTCTCATCCTTTCCAACGGAGAAAATTATTTTTGCAGACTTTTACCCTTTCGAATCCTTGGAGAGAATATTTTGACTCGGCATTTTGTTGGTGTTCTTTTGCTACAAATTGAAGGAATAAGTCGAATTGGGTGTCTTAATGACTATATATGGAGGGATATACATTTTTAGCAATGGCGTACTACTAAGCCCTGTGATACAGAGTGGCCTCCAAGATACATATGCTCCGTTTGTTATTCAACGTAATACTGGCTCCCATTATGCAATTTGGCTTAGGTAACACACACGAAAGGGAGTATTTAAAAAACAGTTGTCATTATGACGTAAAATCCGGATAAGAGCACGTACTAAAACTATATAGAAAAGACGCTAGAGTTAACTATGATGAAACCATGAGGTTTTTAATATTTTAGGGATCTGCATGGTGGATGATAGTATCTTTAGTCGATATGTCTGTATGCAGATCACTTAAAGCTAAATTAAGTTTAAGTCCATCCGGAACATGAGAGAGTCATTTCAAAAAATGGGTTCAAACAAATTTTATATTATAGAATGAAAGATATCTGTGTCATTAAAAATGTTTGGATAATGAAAATAGTATCCCTTTTTCTTTTTTGTTCCACTTATTTAGAGATTGCGCTGTGTTTTAAGACCCGTTGGAGGTATTGATGAAGACAGTGGTACCCCAGCCAACGAATAACCCTTCTAAAAAAATATGGAAACTAAATATATTGGACTCTTCCCGCCCTTGCTGGCCAGTGAAATTTTGTGGGTCTTTTGACGATCCTTACGTTTTTCCAAGGATTTGCCAACTTACGAACTTACTTACAAAAAATTGAAATAACAATGTCATTTCGGCTAACGAAGGGGATTCTGAAACAAATTATTTCCATCAGTTTCCTTTGTTCCTTTATCTGTTAAAATGAATCGTTGTTTATTAAATTTATTCGTGGATTTTGTTTTCGGAATTGAGACATTTTCGTAGAGTGATTGGAGGTAATAGGAGAAACCGGTAGCAATTCGGCGTGCAACCGTAATTCATCGGCGCCATCCTTTCTCTCTAATCCATAATTCCTCATATAATCTCCCCTTTCCTGTATTCGAGGCATAGGATGAGGAAAATATCGACTCGTCATTCACGGAACGCCTACGCGAATGCCTCGCACTGATTCCAGTCTAAGCCTCCCATTCTTCTCTCTCTCTCTCTCTCTCTCGGCCTGCCTGCTTGTCTCTCTCTTTCTCATTCCTCTCCATTTATTAAGTACCATCGTCACTTTCTCTGATCGAACAGCTCTCCCCCGTAATTCTATCTCGAGCCCATTCAATTTTCCGAGTTATTTGTCGATATATCGAAAAACATTGCTTGTGTCGATTCTTTCTCTGCTTGGAACTTGCTCTCGGAAATAAACTTCAGGGATAAAGTCGTATGTTGTCGGATGTAGATCAGATCCGTATCTATTTTTCTTTCTGTATCGGCGTATAGTTTAGGAGCTATCTTCCAATGGAAGAAACTTTCGCTTTTCCTTCCTTTAGGAATTTCTCTGGGTCGTACGTTGTAATGTGGATATTTCGGACGTATTTAGTATGGTATAGGTTTCGACCTTTTATTTATTGCAAGGAATTGCATGCAAGTTATCTTCTTTCAAGTATAAAATATAAATAATATATATGTGTACTAGAATTGATTTTATTTGTCGCCGTGTATGAATCGCCGTGTGTATCTCCTCTGAAATATAAATAATGATGATACACGTGTCTAGGTTTTCTTATTCTTGTAGTATTATAGGTATATATATTTTTACTGTTACGAGGAATCAGGAATTAAAAATTCTTAGGAACAATTTGATGTTTTAAGAAAGTTAAAACGTTTATCATTAGAAGCAACGACCTAGTAGCAAGCGTTTCCGTCATTTTTGCCATGGTTTAGTTCGCTTTTATTGGCAAATATGTTTTGAGAAACAGTATGATTCTGAAAAAATGAGTTGGTATAGTAAAATAAGTTTTTTCCAATGTCTGGAACATTCCAATATTTTAAAGTGAAACGAATCTTTTCTCTGCTAGATTGCCATCGAAAAATGTTTCATTTATCCATACGAAACGAATGAAAACATTTCGGTTATATAATCTCATGGGCAGCGATTAGATTCACGGTTAATTTAAGTTGTAAAAAATACTCGGATCGAGATCAAAACATTGTTTTATTCTCATGACTCAAGTAATTCTTCTAGATTTCGCAAATTTCGAAGCGACAGAAAATATCAGTTTCGGTATCAGTATTAAATTTTATTTCCTAGTTATATCCTAGGCAAACTGTCTTTGATAAAAAGTCAACGATGGGGAAATCGCACCCTCCTCCGCCATTGAATGTTGTCTGGAACCTATCGAGAAAGAATTTTACGAATAAAGAATAATTTATTTTCCTTCATTTTACTTGATGGATTTCCGCAAGACCTCGCCAAAGAAGGTCCATCATACTCCAGCGAGAATTAAATCATCTGCTTTCAAACTGGGACGCGCACGAGTCGAGGACATCCTCGAGAGCTTTTGCCCGCCCGCTTATTAACAAGGGAATCGGAACTTAACGGTCGCATTCATGATGAAGTCCTTTTGTCTCTCTTGTCAGCCGTTTAAAGCGTAAAGATTTCATCGAAAATCGTCCCGAAAGCACTTCGCGGTCGAAGGCTATTGTTTCGAAAGGGAGACTGCAGCGTCTCATAACGAAGACTCACATTTTCCCCGTCCCATTCTCTTGTCTTCCACTTCTTTCCGGTCGACCCATCTCTTTATCTTCGTCCCTTTTTTATCCTCCACTTTTCCCTTTCATTTATCATATCCCTCCTCCTTTTTTGAGCTCCCTTATTGCGGATGCACTACAACTTCACCCTCGTCCTCGTCCCTGATATTTGCGCTCAACTTTTCGTCTCATGCGTGCCCTTCAGAAGAAACCAGTGGCTCCGTGTCTTTTTCCATATTTCGCTGGTTACGAGTCTAGACTTCTCTCTTGTTCTCATCTTTTTCTCTTTTCTCTCGCCCATCACGAAAATTCTCCGACTTTCCTTCTTTTTTTCAGAACTGTGGACTCACTTCGGTGGGAATGTCCGTTTCTTCATCGCATCGTACGTCCCAGTTCTTCCGGTTTTTTGAACAAATTAATCTAGATGATATAAGTTTGTTAATGAATGCTATATGAATAATAATGTATGCAATATTGTAACATGTTTGTATCCTTCCGCTATATAATAGGTTAAAAATTCTTCCCCTCAGGTATCTTATTGTTTGTAACGTCATAAGTGTGTTCTATAATAGCGGTGGACATATTCATATACCATGTTTGTTTTTTTTATGATTTAAGACGGACTTTTTGCTTTGATATCCTTAACCGAATGTTCAAGTTTTTAAGCCATTTCTTACATTCGTAAATCCTAAGTTGTTTTCCAAATAATAAATTATATATTTTCCTTACCCAATANATGGAAATGTTAGAATTTATCACAAACTGAAAACTTTGCAGTCCTCAAGAAAGGCAGTAATTCAACTATCAGGTAATATCTTTCTCGTTTACTTGATAGGAAAGTAAGAATAATCTCATTTGCATATTTATAAGTAGAAGGTTTGGTAATTGATTCTCTGAAATATTTTGTATCGATTGGAATTCAGCATGTTGGAGAGTAGGAAATATGTATTATAAATATTTAACTTTTAGTTTTGAAATCCACAAATCGAATGTTCAAGTGTCTAAGCAGTTTTACGCATTCGTAGCTCCTAAGTTGTTTTACAAATTACGTAATGTAGTTTCTTCCTCGCCCAATGAAAGGGTATTTATTCATAAATCGAGGGAATGTTTTTCTTTAAAGTACATAGAGGTACTTAAAGTAAATATATTATTATTTTTTCGACATTTCTGTAAATCTTGTATACTTCGTTTTCTCTCTATAATATGTAATTACATTATGTTCAATTTACCTATTCCATAAAACTGTTTATGTACCAAAAGCACGTCTTTGGTAATTAGTTGTTGGTAATTCTTTTTATCTTCTGGGATGTCTAATTTCACTCTTTGTAAGTTTTTTTAATTTGTCATAAATTTTAATGTGTTTAAGTAAAATAAATGTATATTATTATTATTATATTGCATGCAATCTACAGAATCTATTTATCTTCTAATATTGTGTATTGGAAGCTGTGGTTTTTGTATGGAAGAGATTCCGGAAATAATTAGTCAGGAAATACGAGAAAAATATGCTGTGTTTGAATCTGATTGCAAAAAGCTTTAATGCTATGTATTCAATGCTACATTAGTTTAGTTATTATTAATGTAACATACTTAGTATTGGCATCTGAGAAATACGTTAAATAAGCCAACCTTTCCTGCTCAGGGAGTCGAAAGGATTACCACAGTATCAAGTTCAGATACTTGAATAAAACTCGAACCGTACGGAAGGGCAAAAATTTCTGTAATTTCGAATGCTATTAATTGCAATAAATATGACAACTTTTTCCGCTAAGGGATACGAAAGGACTCGATTTGGGAAGTCGCAAAATGCCCCTTAGAAGGAGAAAAGGAATGGGAAAGTCATAAGCTAAGATTAGGGATAATATTTAAAGAGTTCGTGAAAAAAATTATATTTTTTAATCGTTATGGATGGCATTTTTCAATTATTCATCGATTCGGCCTTTAGGGAAGATAAAAATGTGGGATTTCTGCGTTGTTTATTTCATTCTCTTCAAGTTACCTCTGTTAAGTTGGAAAGAGCAATAAATATCCTCGTTTCACGCAAAATACGTGTTTATTATTTCAGAAATGTATTGTTTCTGGAAAAAGTATTCCTTTTTGTTTTTTGTCTATTCATAAGGATAGTTTCAATTTAAGACAGGGCTTTCAGAATAGCTCGGTGAATAAATCGGAATATTATCTGGATAGAGCCTGTAAAATGAAGTTACTGTAGCAATTGCCGTTCTTTGCCTTAAATTTACATAAAAATTACGAAACTATTTTGGATTTATTTGTCTCAAATTATGTCCACTATATTTGCTATGTTTGCAAATTTCAGGAATCTGTATTTCTCTATGATATAAATGGTCTCGAAATTATGTTTTCTCATTAATCATTCTGTAGATCATAACGGTGGAACAGGAACATAATTGTGGACTATAAAAACAACTGTCAAAAAAGGTAGAAGCGAGAATAACGTTATTTGCCCAAGGCGCAGTATTGAAGAAGGGTTGATATACTGTTAAAATGATTGAAGTATGTACAAAGGAGTCAGAAAGAAATCCGTAGAGGCTCTCTGGAATTACACGAGTACCTTTTTTATTGCAGAGCTAACCGCAGGTTACCTTTGGTTTCGATTAGCATAATCATATTCGTATTTTTCTAAAAATATAGACAATATTTACTACAAATAATTTATCAGCGCTGAGATAGGCTTATGATCATCTTAGTCAGGGAATTTGAATAAGAAATTCATTTGTGGTTGTTTCAAATAACTCTACTTTTCAAAGCGTGATATCCGCGATATTTCGACCGACGTTTTTGATAATTCAGGCCAAGAAAACTTAAAATAATCTCTAGAATGAGCGGAAAGGACTTCTTGTCCAAATCTCCATTCATTTGCGAATTCTTATTATGCGAGGGTCACCGAAAAAAACACCTTTCTGTTATCCTCTTTCCCTTCCGCCATCTCGCCTGCAAATCTCTTCCATTTTCCTTCTCTTAAGCAGCACATGCATCTTTTACTTTAGCGACGCTATTCATTTCGCAGCCATTTCGTTTAATTTTCTTTCCCCTCGTTTGTATGTTTTTTGTTTGGAATCGTGAAAAAAGTTCTCCTTTTCGCCGCCTGTCCCCACCCTTCAACTGCTTGCGAGAGGAGAAATCTCGGAGGGGGTATAATTCACACCCTTCAGCCTCAGTTTTTCAATTATTAAAAAAAGACACATCTGCAGGGGTATGTTTTTCTCTCTCATGGTTGTGAAGGAGCCTGGGATTCCAAGTTTTGCTCTTTTCCTCCCCACATTCCTTTTTCTTCCGCCTCCGCTCCTTCCTATCAGCCTCGTCCTTCTCCCGCATCCCAAACTTGTCAATGCTCCACTCGTGAGTCTCCAGACGTCATTTTATTATTCCTCGTGCAGGAATACACCAAGGTATCGTACTTGGACCTCTTTCTTATTTTCAAGAATTCCCCCCTTTATTCTTCATACTTTCGCACCTCTGCCCCCTTTTCTTCTTTAATGTCGGTACGTGCGTCCTTTTACCCCTATCCGCATCCCATCCGCATTTCTGTAAATTCCCCCACTATCCCTCACCCCAAACCCGCTGATGCCGTTTCACCCCTCTCCAAGCGACCTCTCTCCCTTTCTAAATCCATCTCGAAACAATTTCTTACCCTTTCAACCCTCTCCGCGCCCTTTTCCCATATTCCTTCGTGTTTTTACCTCCTACCCATAATGTCTGTTCACCCCTTCCTTCCATCTTCCCTTATCCATAAACCTCCTTCCTCAGAATTCCCTTCAGGGTTCGCCTCCCGAAGCCATCGCTGCCAGTTTCACCAAATCCTTTCCCCCGCAAGTTTGTTACTCTCTCCTAGCACCGTATCAAATGCCCCAATGACACTCTCTCTCTGCCTTCTTCCTTACATTATCGCTTCCTCTTCGCTCTCCGCCCATCCTCTTGCTATCCCCGTTGCGGTTAACAGATCACCGTCTTCGGGTGTTCCTTCACCCAAATCCCTTTCCTTTCCGTTCCTCCCGCCTTCCGCACATCCCTTTTTTCCTCATTATAATCTTTCCCATCATTAAGTGCGAATCCCGACGCATCAAGAGAGGGATAACTGCTAGCCGTATTTTTCCCCGTTTCATTTTTACTCTCTTCCTTGCCCATTCCATCACTAAATCCTTTGTGGAAAGTATAACATCCCATCCTAACTCGTATTTCCCGGTATTCTTATGCATAATGCTTTGGCATATAAGAGACAATAATGAATATTTTAGAAGACGGTATTATATTCCGTTTCATCGCTTTAGATTCGGTTCTTTGCGTCTTTCAAATAGGTTTTAATTTAATTTTGAAACGTTATTAGTCAAATCCAGCAATATAAGCAATTATCGGATGTGTTTGACATTCCGTAACGATAGTTACGGAATGCACGGATATTTTCACAAATGTAAGGATATTTTCTGAATGTGTCTTAGTAGATTCTGCACCCTTATACGTAGAAATTTCTAGGTTGCAGTTTATCGACAAAAATCGTTCTGGTATACTTTATTTATTGTCTGCTTCTGTGGTCCAATACGCTTTTCGATGTACGACCAAGTTAGCCGTTCGAAGCTGGTTCCGTAGGTTACCGACCCCTGTGATTTATACTGCAGAAAAGTCTCTCTAATACTGAAGCAAAACAACGAGTCGATCCCTTTTTTACCGCAGACAATCGGAACAAGGGTGGAATACCCCGCGCTTCGTCCTTTATGGTAATTCAAGGGACGAGGGAAACTGCATTTTTTTCAGCAATCTCTCGCCACACTTTCATTTCCGTGTACTCTTCCCGTCTGGTTTTCTGTCGATAAGTATGGGTTGCTCGTTCAGCGAACGAGTCTTTATTTCCATGCGATTGAAAACTGTTGGAAGGGAAGGGGTCGAAGTACTTGCGGGAAAATGGGACATTGTCTCTCGGAAAACTGTTCCAATTCGCCCTGATTTTCTGCCTCTTCTATGTCTCTCTCTCCCATTCTTTTCTTCGAAAGAGGAGGAAGTATTTTGGTTGACCTCGCCATTCGTGCCAAAAGAATAAAAATAGTCGGTTTGGCACGTGGTGATTTATTCAGGTTGCTCTAGAACGAAGCTGAAATATATTAAAATGCCCGTGGCCAGTAACCTCCACGTGGCAAACTCCTCCACTTCCTGATCGCCGGAATCCGTAACACTTGACACTCTCGTTTCCGACTCAGAGTAAAAAATGTAGCAGATTTACGCTAGCGGACGCTACCTCACGCACTTCTTCATCTTCTTTATGGCTCTGACACTCGTTTCAGAGGAAGATTATAGCTACTCCGATTCCATACTGGGTTATTTTTATCATAAAGACGTTCTTGTATACATTTTACGAATCTTTGTTTAAAATTAGTTGTAACTTTTTCGGTAACTACCTTGTAGTATCATACCAACCATAGAACGCTACAATCGAGTCGAAAAAGTGAGCGAATCACATGGATCACTACTGTTGTAGCCATTTTATATGATTTTAAGTATCTTAATATTTGTATATATTTCGCTTATTCCCTTCAGTCGATAAGGTAGCAGTTGGTAGCGTTGAATTCGTTCCCGTGACTTATCCTTATCCTTATGCAACACCATGGACAGAAAACCGTGAGTTGGGAAATTAGGTCAGCGCTCCCTTTCCTTTCACGAGAATTTTTGTTAGCTCGAACCGCGGCTCACTACCGCCTCTGTTCTTTTTCCGATACAGTTATTACTGGGCAGCTCTTTTCTATCCATATCGAAAAAAATTATTTTCGTTGAATACGTGAGAGCTATTTTTTTTT